>RHDT01000331.1:0-361341 GCA_004000165.1 Taphrina sp. SM11 | reverse complement strand
TATGCGTTTAGTTGAACCTGAGCCTTCGCTGATTGAATACCATGCTCCTTACTCACATGCTTCGTCAGAACCTTGATACTGATCGTAAGAAAGTCACAGCCATCGGCCAGGCAATGATAACCTGGCATGATCTGAAGACCATCAATGGGTGGGCCGTAATTTTCGGGCACGAAGTGTTCAGAAGGCAAATTATGCTGGTTAACCCATTCGCAGATAGATCGTTTGGCCGCGCCTTTGACGTGATGCGCAAGTAGAAGATGTCGTTCGTATTGGTCTACTGAACAACAAAGCTTGTGCTCGATGCATAATAGAAGATTGAGTTCGGGTAAAATACGAAATACACGGTCTCGTACTGCGTCGATTGACGACATTTATAGCTTATGGCTTTTGCATAGATTGGGACAAAGAGAAGCGTGACATATTCTCAGCAGGGCGAACGCTCGCTGCATGCGATGGCAAAACACCGCCCGGAGGCCTGGCAGACTTTCAGCGTATGCAGAGAGGACCTTGTGTATTCTCTCTGTGCACGTGGCGTTCTGCTCTCTCACTGTTAACGATTTCAAAACTGTCCTTTATAGTGGGGCAGTCATGAACAATCGCTTGACTCTTTTGTTAGACGTTCAGATTGAACACCATGCTCCTTACTCACATGCTTCGTCAGTACCTTGATACTGATCGTAAGAAAGTCACAGCCATCGGTCAGGCGATGATAACCTGGCATGATCTGAATACCATCAATGGGTGGGCCGTAATTTTCGGGCACGAAGTGTTCAGAAGGCAGATTATGCTGGCTAACCCATTCGCAGATAGATCGTTTGGCCGCGCCTTTGACGTGATGCGCAAGTAGAAGATGTCGTTCGTATTGGTCTACCGAACAACAAAGCTTGTGCTCGATGCATAAGAGAAGATTCAGTTCGGGTAGAAGGCGAAATACATGGTCTCGTACTGCCTCGACTGACGACATTCTCAGCTCATGGCTTCACCACAGATAAGGACAAAGAGCGGGGGCAGATTTTCAAGAGCGCGAAAGCTGAGTGCATACAAAGGGTAAAAGCGCCAGCTGGAGGCCCGGCATGATGGCCAGGAAGCTGAAGGCAGATGATCCATTTGCTTCCGCAGTCGTGGCGTATTGTTCTCTCACTATTAAGGATTTCAAAAACGTCCTTTTTAGTGGGAAAATCAATCAAAAAAACCAGACTCTATTGCTAGGGCGAACATAGAAAGATCTTGGGATATAATCTAGGAAAAGGCACTGGACACTTAGTCCTGGACATTGTTCGGGCGATGCAAGAGACCCAAAATCTAAACTTCGCTATCGAGCCAGCTCCACCATGACAGGACGATTCTGGCTCCGTCCTCGTACCACTGAAGCAGCATATAAAGATCTTGGTTAAGAGACTGATATGTCATTATGGACATGTGTGCCGAATCGTGGAGGCTTCTGTCTCTCAAGAAGATGTGCTCAGGCTGGTAGCTATGTAATAAATTCCAAGATTCTCCGCTGTATATTATTCGCCATCTAACAAATTCTTCAGCCCTCTGGGATTTACTATCAATGCCTGATTCTGCAAATACACGAAGCCGCTTTCTATCGTCGAAGTGCCATCAGTACATATGTACACAGTCTCATGAAGATGACGACTGCCAGGATGATGGCTACGCAAACACCAGGAATGATGTCACGACTTATTCCGTATTGCTGTAATATGCTTGAGCCATCGATCGTGCAATCCTCGCCACAGCCATATTCTCTCAGTAGAAATTCATTTCGCATGAGACCTCCAAATGCATAACGCTGGTAATCTACCTGATAGAAGGTATAATACCAAAACTTGTTGAGAACACTTGCCGAGACGAGAAAGCCGCCGACGCTCATCCAAAGACCATTGGCGAAGGCAGTAAGTGCTAGCGCAGCCACGAACATGGGAATCAGGGATGAAATGAGTACCACCAGTGACTCGGCCGCCAAGAGATCGAGGAATAGCCAGAGAGTATAGGTGAAGAAACCAATGGCTGAATGTCGAAGGTTGATCATGAAATAGGTTACCAGGGAGAAGATGAGCGAGATGACGTATAGAAAGGGAATGCTGATTAGCATGTTTGACAGCAAGAACACTGCCGGTCCATAAGCTCCATTTCTGCGCTCCTTGACATAACTCGCATGATCTTCGATGTATGCTGGAATATAGGCAACAGCCATGAAACTCATGAAAGCAGATCCAAAGAAAAGGGCCGAGACATATTCTTTGATGTTGTCCTGTACAGGAGCGAGACGAAGCCAGACAGTTCCCATCATGATTGCCAATCCCAAGTACATGACAAGACGCACACCATATGCGAGCGGATCTCGGATCGCTTTGAGAAGATTCCTTCGAGATAGGGTATAGATCCCCGGTATGAGGCCGAGCTGACTGTAAGTCGACACATCTGATTGTTCATGAGATTCCACGACCTTTTGTATCTGCGAATGCAATTCTTGAACCTCAAGAGAATTATGCCAGATCCCTGAAAGGTTCTCTATGTGTTTTAGACCTTCGCTCCTCTCGTTGTGGAAGTCGATATTGCTGATGTCAAGCAGATGATCTGCTGGATTGTATGCGACAGGGATGGGAAAATCGGTTCTGTCAAAGTATGTCCTTATATTCGACACAGGACCATAGTATAGTTGATGTCCCGCGGACAGCAGTAAAACACTGCTGAACAGATTGAAGGTTGCGGTTGATGGTTGGTGAATCGAGGCAATAACAATGAGTCCCTCTCGTTGAGCCGTGTTCTTGATACACGAGATTACCTCGAACGCTGCAGCGCTGTCAAGACCAGAAGTTGGCTCATCCAAAAAGACGATTTTAGGACGAGTAATCAGCTGACTGGCCACAGATACTCGACGTTTTTGCCCGCCACTGCAGCCCTTCAACAAGGGAGTACCGATTCTGACATTCCTGACTGATGCCAAACCGAAGGCTTGTATGAGTGCCTCTACTCGATTCATCCGCTCTTCCTTTGACATCTTCTGAAGGTAGAACTGAGAGGAGTAGCTAATCGTCTCCGCGACTGATAGACTGCCAATCAGAGCATCTTCCTGCTCGACGAAAGTCGATAATTTCCGAAACTCTGTATCAGAGGGCTCATCGTCATCGAAAGACATCTGGCCAGCAACATTTGCACCATCTACACGTCTGGCGAGAATGTTCAGGAGGCTGGTCTTCCCGCAACCTAATGACGATCAGTAAGGGCATTCTGAAGTTTGTGGCATAGAGTATACATACCAGATGAGCCCATAAGCGCGATAAACTGTCCAGATGACATGGCTCCGGATACTCCATGCAGAATGCGCTTGTCTTTGCCTACAGTGTATGTGATATCAGAGAACTTGAACGTATGTTCGATAATGTGGGTAGATCGTTCTGCCAACTTGTAACCACTCTCGAGATCACTGGTAGCATGCATGCTGGCTCGTTTGTTTGAATCATCTCAATGAAATTGGCAGGCTTCTTATACACACATCAAGCAGATAATTTCAAACGGCTTCTAATGGTGACTCGGTCACTCGGTCAGCATTTTCAAGCTGCTTCAGAACAGCGCAATCTGAGACCCCGGGGAATGACAAAAACAAGTCAAAGCCACTGACACGCGGGAATATCACCCGAACCGGCTCCGAGTCACCGAACTGCCCACTGATTTGCCGAATTGCCGAATGGCTGAATTTGCGGAGCAGGGCAGTAAAGTTCTCTTTGTCTCCTGCAGACAGTTCTTTACATGAGGTGCGCACCTCCATTTGGCACTCGAAACAACATCATTGAGTAAATTACGGTACTTGTTCCCCCTCAGAAGGGTTATGCGCACATCTCCAGTGCTCTATGCTTGCATTTGCTGTAGACAGCGAAAGGTGAAATGCGATGGAGGAGCGCCGTGTCGAAACTGTTCAGCGAAAGGGATGGACAATGATTGTATTTATCTGCCTTCTCGTAGAGGCGGTAAGCGACGCACTCGCCAGTCTGGACTCTCGCCGACACAAATCAATTTCCATGGTTCGGAAACGATCGACATTTGTTCAACCTCTACAGGACCTCCCAATATTGCAACACTCGTTCGATCTGCAAGCTCTCAATCTGAATTCAGCTTGGGTCAGCGCGCAGCCATCGACGCATATTATACCTCCTTTCATCCAGCGCATCCGTTCCTTCCATCTCTGGCATACATCATGTCGAATCGTGACCAGGTTTCACAAACATCAATCTGCTATTCGATCTTGGGAATAGGTTATCTCGTTTGCGAGAGTCCTAGCCGGGCAGAGTCCAAGAGGTACATGCAGTTGGCTGACCAGGCAATTCTTGACGAGGAGACCATTGACGACAACTCATTCTTGTGTATTCTGCAATTGTTGACAGCGCAAGCATTATTAAAGTTTGCTTGGAATGAGAAGGTTCATGCTAGATCGCTACTGGGAAAGGCAGCTAGCTTGTCACTCAAGCACAACCTATACCTCGAGTTAGAGTCTTATGATTACGAGCCTGCCCACTACGCAATGCTGACCAATGTGTTGTGGGAACTATGGATGTGTGACATCACATTTGCGGCACTCCAGTCACAGGCTCGCACTTTTCTCCAACTTTCGGTAGAGGATATCCTGCTGAGACAAGTGCTGTATGTGGAACCAGACTCGTGGCTTGAAAATTCTGTAAGTGCATCGATTCGGTTCCGTTGATATACAACTGATCAGGAAAGACCCCTTGGAATGTAACATACGCTTCACAGGCTGCATCGTACCGAAAACTGATCGCCGCAATTGACCTACTTCAGGAGATAGTAAACTACACCATGAAGAGTGATATATCACTTCTCAGAGCGCACAACGGTATCGAAGACCTCGACACAAGGTTGTGCGTCCTGCGAGAACATCTGCCCGAAGTATTGGTCGATCCTGTATGCACGGACTACATCGCCTTGAGATGTCACATCGTAACAACGTCCAAAAGCGTCAAGCCAACTCAACTGATGGTACCAGGTTGTTTGCTCAGAGACCATTATGCTGCATATTAAATTTGCGCAAATTCGCCTTCCTTTCATTGTTCGATCGCCTAGTTGTGGTATCATTGTAGATGATCTGAAGGAGACGGAATCTCAGTCCACTCGATCGGCTCGTCGTGTCCTCCATGCTGGTTAGTCATTTCAACTTTTCGTTTCTGTCAAAGTGGTCAGCAAACTGACGACTTATAGCGGACCAATTGTTCTTTTCGATCAAGTCTATAGGGTCACCTCGTATGGGCACGCCATTGATATGCTGTGCAGTATCTCTCATAAACTTTGTACACGCTTCGGCAGTATTGCTCGGTTGGACAAAGTCAGGCTCGGTCTGCTTGGATCTAGAAATTGCCTGGCTAGAGTCACTCACTTTATCGTGGATCGTGGCGGATGAGCTCTTGATCAAGGCAGAGTCCCTGAAGAGCTCTTTTGAACTCTTTGCCAGCACGCAAGATGGGATGATCCCTGGTGAAGCCAATGACTTAGTTATATGTGCCGCAAGCAATTTCGGTCTCGAACTAAGCGGCAACTCAGTGTAAAAATACTGAACACACAACTTATAGTGCTCTATAACTACGGACGATTGAATCGCGTCAATTGGTCAATGCTAAGAATACTGCTGTCAAGTGATAGCATATGCTGCACACGGCAACTACGGGAAGCACACAAGTGTCTAAAGTCTCATTCTTTGCGATTCAGAGTTCTAGACACTTGCATGGTGACACTTGCCGAGAGCTCGTACAGTTTCATGCATCACTCTTTTATGATTGGCGCGTCTGGATTTGCTTTGGCAAGTGCCATTCGTTCTTCTGCAACCGATTAAGTCTTCATTAGACGAGTCTCTCGTGGTTCATTATACCTCCTGATCGTGGACATTTACAGATCGCAGCTTCTTCGACGCCCCGCAACGCAGCAGCAATGTGGTTGCCGCACCCTGCCCAGGTAGTTTTATCGCATGTTGGGCATACTACTCCTATTGCGAGTCAGCGCAAGAACGTTTGCGATGCATATGATGTCGCAATTATACTTTTACACATGATGTCGTACTGACAGACTGGCGCTATTCAATTGAGCGATTTGGCAAGTGATTGGATCGTCCATTCCAACCTATATAGCTAACAAGTCGAATTTTCGGGGAGTTTCTGCCAGCACAAAGGCCACGTCGCTCGCAACATGAGGCGCTCAAGAGGCGAGACGAATTGGGAACGGTGATTCGGTCAATCGGCCACTCGCTCCAAAATCTGATGTAGGACCATCTGCTCGGGTAAATTGGTCGCCACATCTCGAGGGTTAATCGATTCTGGCTACGGTGGAGTACGACCCGCTGGACCGCGGATCAAATTGTCCCACCGGCGCCGAAGAGATGGTCTGCCGCTCCGAAGTTCGTCCGATCAAGCACATGCTTTCATGCGTCGCCTTGCCCGCAAGAATTTATCAGCTTCTCTCTATCTGGTACAACGAGCGATCCCGCTTGCTTATATCTACCTGGTATGATTGATCTCTTCAGTCCGGTGCAAAAGAGCAAGTAAAGTATCAATAACATAGTCAAACATGGTCACTCCGACACGTTTCGTACGCTTGTTTCTTCCCTCCATTCTGGCAACGATTGTAGTCTTTTATCTACTGCGCCCATATGTCAGAGTAACCACGCCTAGTACTGCACCCGCATTTCGATACACTGGGGCAGTGCGCGGCAAGGAGAACTTTACACACTCCGATCCTCTCAGTCTGGAACATCTAGATCAGGTTGATAGCACGATGAGCATCGATGAGGACATGGCTACACAACCAATTGACGAGCCATTACCTCGTTTGGATTTTGCCCTGTACAGTGCTATGGATCCAGCTCATCTGGAGCAATTCGAGACTGACGGCATCGTCTTCGGCACCCTCTTCTGCTCTCGCACGCGAAATCTCAGGGATCCATACTTTGCCAGCACACAACAGCTGATATGGCGAATTCTTTGGACAGACTATGCAAGCAAGCACCCGATCGTCATCTTCGTCTGTCCTTTTGTCTCTGAGGAATTCCGGTCCATCTTTAGAGGCCAAGGAGCATGGGTCGAGGAGTTGGAGCTCTTCGATGTCAAAGCCCGAGAAGGCTTGTTTTTTGCAAGGTGGGCCGACCAATACTCGAAATTGAATCTATGGGCAAAGACGCAGTTCAAGAGAATCGCCTACTTGGACTCAGATGCCTTTCCTGTAAAGAACATAGATGATGTCTTCAACCTGGTTCAGCCGCAAAAGTGCCTACCTGATTTGTTGGAGCCCGAGGACAAGCTCATCCTGGCTGAGCATGACGACAAATTCTGTGAATATGTGTTCGCCGGTGTTGTGCTCCCCACTGTCTTTATGGATCGTGGTCGAGGTGTCAACGGAGGGTTCTTCATCATCGAACCAAACGAGCTGCTGCACAAGCGACTGATCAAGAATGCTCTCCGTACTGAGGAATACAGTCAGCAGACGATGGAACAAAGTTTTCTCAATTCAAAATTGGCATTCAGCTATGATTCTGCCTTCCCAGCGCAAGAACTTCCAGAGATTTACAATTTCGCTACTTCCAGTATCCTGAACCTCCTCGCTCCCGCGGACAGGGATCTGTTCCAGGAAGAGGAAGAGACGACTCCATTGAGGAGTTCCGACATTTCATTCCCTCTTCTCACGAATTCCATTTTCAATGTCGAAAATGCCTCTCTGCCAGTCGATTCCATTCGAGTCTTGCATGATAAGATATGGCTATCATTCAGTCCCATCAACAACAATCCCATAGCACCAGAGTGGAATCAGATCTGGTCGATAGACTGGATGAATATGTGTCGAACATATGATAATGTCTTGTTTCCTCACATGAGAAAAGCTGGGCGGACACTGTCGTTTTACGAAAAACTTGCAATCTGGGAGAATCTCAAAGCATCTGCCAATTCTACCAAGATGTAAAGTGCTGTCATATGATTGAGGAATCTGTCTCGAGCGGAATCGTAATCTACAAGGTTTGAATTTGTCTATGCAGTTACTGGTAAGATGACCTCACTCGATTGAGGAGAACAGCAAGATCGTCCCAAGATGCACGCACGATTGTCTTGTACAGCTTCTTGGCAGGCTAGGCGCCCAACTTTGAAACCATCCCCGCGTGGTCATCGGCCAACCTTGCGATTGGCAGTATATATTGGTTCATCTCTCAAGGAGACTCTTTGCAGTTTGACTGGACAGACAGACTGCTCTGCCTAGTGCTGTAGTGCAATGGCTGACAATAGAGACGCAACGCTCGAGACAATTGACGAAACTGATGTCTATGCGTCTGCACATGCGACGAAAATTCTCATGAAGGCAGTATAGCATGGAGACTGGCCTTGCTTTCAAGAGAATTTGATTCCCTGTTCTTCGCCATCTGATCCCTTCATGATGAATGCTTTTCCCTTCTTCGTTAGGATATCAATCACTTTCCGTAGCATGAGCTTGTCCATATTATAAAAGTCGGAATTCTGTGCTTCATCGGATTGAGTGAGTTCATAGATGGTCAAGACCACCCCATTCTGGCCCGTTGCTGCGATGTGCTCTTCGAGTAATTTCGCCCATTCAGTCGGAGTCCTCCAGTATATCAGCACACTCTGCTTCTTCTTGGTCGTGTAATCTGCCTGGCCATTGCTGACCATGAACTCCACTATTTCTCTCAAGGTGTCCAATTTCAAGGACCGTCCGATGAGCCCATTCGTGAATAAAGGAGAATTCAAGGTTTCTGTGCTGAGATCCATCACGTATGTCCGCATAGACTTGTGATACGATAGTATCAAGACTGCCCATTGCTGCCGCTGAGCCGCAAATGTTTCGTCATTGGGCTGTCGGGTGAAGAAAGGAGGAAAGCTATGGATCGAGGGGAACTCCATCGACTCTGGCATCTCGGAGGCCCTACTGCTTCTTGAATCACTACCTCTTCATACAGATCGACCAAGACTTGCACCAATCAAGCAACATGTCAAGTCTATGAGTAGCATTACTCAGTCGCATTCGGGTCGCATCTGAACGCGCTATCTTGCGGGGGCTGTCACTTGCTTATCTCGTAACTGTTCGCATCTCGTAAATATGGCAAAAAGTCGCGAAAGTTCAAGGTGACTTTGTTGAGTATCACTCGTCATACGCCTGTTTGTCTGCAGCAAGGATAGCGTGTAGTGACGGTAAAGAGGTAAGCGATTGGCATATTTCTATACGAGAGAAGACCTGGAGTGCTCTTAGCGCGAGCTTGAGTCGAATAATTTACTGTGGACGTGCACTACCACATGGACTTGAACAAATTGTGCAATATCGGAGTGGTGTCGTGCGATCATGTCGATTCACTCGTTTCGCGAGGATACGCCTTCAATGCTTATCATTGCTCGCACGCCGCCGATGTGGAAGCTCCAGGAATCGCAATTGTGGCTGCTGATGACCTGTTTTCCATCGATTCACTCATTAGACAGGATGCGGTGAATAATTTCTCTCTGGACATAGGATGGACACAGTATCATTCAGTCAATTCTGTCCTGGTGAAGGGTCCACTCATTCAAGAGCACGCGCTCGTTTACGCGCAGGCTATCGCACCAGTCCTGGAGGCTCATCCATTCCTGGAATTGAGCATCCTTCTTCCATTATGCTCAATGGAATCAACGGACGATGTGGTGGATTCTAGTGAGAGCTCTTTGGCTACATGGGAGATTTGGGATACGATCCGATCCGTGTGCAAGTATTCCACAAGATTACATGTAGCACTAGAAGTGCAAGCTCGATTGCCCTCGCTCGCATGTCAATCTCGCTGGCTTAGTGAAGATGTGCGGCAGGTATTGTTGTCCGCCTCAATCTTCCTGGTCAATACCAAGGGATACCCCGTACTTCCGAAAGCTCATCAGGCCTTCCTCCAGGCTGTATGTAAATTCGGGCCATCTATCATATTACAAGACATCGATAGACATCAGCGACTTGGAGGAGATGATGCCTATCTGCAATACATCCGATACATCTTGAAGAATGGACCTGCCGCAACGGTCGCAGAAGTCGCTGCACCAGGCTATCAGGATTTTCTCCAGCAACCTTTGCAACCTCTACAGGATAATTTGTCTAGCTCTACCTACGAGGTCTTCGAGCGCGATCCAGTCAAGTATGCTCAGTATGAGCGTGCAATCACGAACGCTCTTTACGAGAGACCACGGGGCACTACTACATCCATTGCAGTCGTTGGCGCTGGTCGTGGGCCTCTGGTAGACTGTTGTCTCCGGGCAGCTCAGGAATCAGACACTCCCATCGTTCTCTATGCAATTGAAAAGAATCCTCATGCCGTGCAGGGCTTGCAAAGGAAGATGAAGGATGAGTGGCATGGCAAGGTGACTTTGATTGAAACTGACATGAGAGACTGGCAGCCTGAGGAGTATGTCGATATCCTGATCTCGGAACTACTCGGTTCTTTTGCCGACAACGAGCTGTCGCCCGAGTGTCTCGATGGAGTTCAACATGTGCTCAACCCTACCACCGGCATATCGATTCCCAGCCGGTACACTCCATTCGTGAGTCCGCTCATGACACCCAAAATCTATCAAGCTCTCAGAGCAAACACTGCTGAGGCGCGAGAAACCCCTTATGTCGTCCTTCTGAGCCAATGTAGTCTATTGGCTGCGACGTTCGAACCTCTTTGGCACTTTCATCATCCTAGTGACCAATCAGGGACTGTCAATGAGCGTCAATTACGCAATAAGCGCTATGGCAAGGCAGTCTTCGAGTGCAAAACAAAAGGTGTGTGTCATGGCATTGCAGGCTATTTTGAGAGCATTCTCTACGGCGATATTGAAATCTCTACAGTTCCGGACACGATAGAGAGCAAATCGCCCGACATGGTCTCCTGGTTCCCAATATTTTTCCCACTTCTCAATCCTATGTTCATCCCTGCTGGAGCTACCATGGAAGTGCATTTCTGGCGTGAAACAGATCTCAAGAAGGTATGGTATGAATATTCTGTAGAGGTATTCCTGGGCGACGTTAGAATCAATCATAGTGACGTGATCAATCAGCGAGGCCTCAAGAATTGGATAGGATTGTAATAAAAGACAAATCAAAACCCCGAAGAGGCTAGAAGTAATTATTTGTATATATGTCAGCATGTCATTTGCCGAATCATGTCGAGATCGGTCTTGATATGCAGTCATCTGTTGTATTTTCATAAAAGTTCATCAATGCGTAAAGCATCCAATCTCATTAGCACCCTGAAAGCTATGTTTGTCTGCGTGTATCCTTGTACAGTGACATGCTCGGTGCATCCAAAAATGGGACTCTACAGGGCATTGACATCGTCCATCTTTGCAGGTTTCTCACCAGAGTTTTCTGCATTGACCCATTGTATATCCAATTGAAACTTGCCCGGAAGTCTGTCCAGTACAGAGATGCCAACAGTCTTCAAGCGATATTTGTCCATATCGACCTGGTTCTCCTGAATCTGACCATTGTTGGTCAAGGTGAATTCGTTCCACTTCAAGGTGATGTCCTCCCATTCTCCGGTACCTTGTGTGGTCAGGAACAGGCGGTGCTGATAGAGATCTGTCTCGAGGTATGATTCCGTCTGTAAATTGATGAAGTAGCGTCGAGCATCGCCACGAAGCCTTACGGTCAAGTACTTGTAAGGAGAGACGTCCATCGTCGGCACTCCGTAGAAGGAGGATTTTGGTACCTTTGTGCGCATCGCTGCATAGCCATCTCCAGCAGTCTTTCCACTGAATCGAGCGAATGATGTCCCATTTTCCTCGACCTCCTCGAAGGAGACCGTGGAGGTTGAATTTGGCTTGTAATCTGCATCGCTACCCACGATGACCTTTGAGCAATCCTCTGGAAAGTGAAAGAGTCTCAGTGATGCAGAGGCTGATGGAGTGGGATTCGCCGCAATGATCTGAGCTGCCTGTTCTTGGAACTTCTTGAGCGATCTCGACAGGAAGCTCATCTGACGAATCGTTTCTCGAGCTTACTTGGCTGAGATATGAAGAATCTAATCGAATGTATGCGATGCTGTCACTTGTATGGTCCACAGGAATGTGAACTGTTTGGCTCAAATATCAGTCGATTGCTGTCGCAAAGAAACCTTGATTGACTTGATGTGAGTGAGCAATAGCAATGAATTGATGGCAGTATGATTGCAACTGTCATGACCCCATGATGTAAGCTGAGCCTTGATATCTCCACTTTTTCCTCTGAATGCCAATCAATCCTGCTCAACATTCGAAAAACGGCATTCACATCCTACTCGGCCACAGCAACAAGACATGCGTCTAGGTAACGTTCTAGTCATTCCATTACAGCTTTTGCTTTTGATTGCTTGACATCTTTGCTTCCTTGGCAGATACTGTCTATCTTTATCTATGTACAAAGAAGGCCTTCGTGAAGCAATTCGCCATCCATTTACTTGCTCGCTCGCCAAAGAAGCAAGATGAGAAGGATGAAGAAAGATGCAGCAAGGAAAACGTAAGGTCTGTGCACACTCGCGCTCGATCCAAGCTCAATCGATTCTAATTCGACACTCAGAGCTTTGGACATTGTCTCACGACTGAATTGCTCAAGCACTTTGGCACGGCCATGTTTTCCCATCTTGCTACGTTCATCCTCGGTCATGTCAAACATTACTGCTTGCATGACTTCAGCCCATTGTGCTGGAATACCCGGTCTAGAATATCCCGTAATTCCATCTTCTGTTGTTTCTAATGGACCTCCATTGTTCTGTGCAATGACGGGCAATCCTGCGAGACTCGCCTCAATTGGCACAATACCGAAATGCTCATTCTCGGGAGTATATAGGAGCACTGAGCTTGTCGATAACAGACCAGCTTTCATCTCCGCGGGAATGGAAAGTAGGAAATACACATTGACATCTGTCTCGAGAACAAGTGAGGATGTCCATGGAGCCTCCAAGGTTCCATGCGATAAACCTTGGCTCGAGCAGAAGTCCTGTAAGGCGCGATGGTATGAAACGTTTTCGCCAACTCTGCGATCGTAGCCACCTGCAATAACAAGGACAGACTCCTCGAAGTGCTCATGAGTTTTCAGTAAGGAGAATGCTGCTATGGCCAATTCGATGTTCTTCTTACGCTCGAATCGATTGATGGAAAGAGCAATTTGCCTCGACTGTGCATCTATAGATTGCTTAGCAACACTCTCCTTTGTATTGACACAAGGATAAATGACCTTTGGTGTCTGTTGGATACGTGGGAAGGCCTTCTTGAAAATTGAAGCTGTAAAATGGCTATTGACGACGATTCGATCAGCTAACCCGGTGCTCCAACCTTCCAGCAAGTCAAATGGCGCACGATAGAGCTC
Source organism: Taphrina sp. SM11 (assembly GCA_004000165.1). Classification (NCBI taxonomy): domain Eukaryota; kingdom Fungi; phylum Ascomycota; class Taphrinomycetes; order Taphrinales; family Taphrinaceae; genus Taphrina; species Taphrina sp. SM11. The sequence continues at coordinate 348,000 of RHDT01000331.1, read as the reverse complement.
CTTGACCCAGGATGTCCGTGTCGACAATAGTTTGTCGGGGAAATGACAATAGAATAATACTCTCATGTGTGGTTTGAAAAATTTCAGGACTGGTATGCAGATCGACAATTGATCGATAAAGATAGCGTCGTACTTGTCTTTGTCTGTCAATAATGAGTAAGCCAAGTGAATCTGTCGAAGCATTGCGCATAGTATAGCAAATCGACCAAACATAGACGCTGGAAATACAGTATCACCACGAACTCGAACTTCGATTGTCCCATCTCTAGCCTCCGGAAAGCAGTGGTCCTTGTCACGGTATGATGTGTAGATGACAATGTCGTGTCCGAGTGCCTGTAAGCCCACAGCAGCATCCAACACCAATCGTTCTGCTCCACCTATGCCCAGATCTGGATGTACAAACGCTATTTGCATGGTCTGTCGATGATCGTTTTTGATTTGTGCAAATTGCGCGAGAGGTGTAGAAGATTCAAGATTTATTGTCCATGATGTACAGTCAAGTCATCCGGTTCGAGAGACTGATATGCCACAGACACTTTGCCAAGGAGTGAAGCGATATAGTCAAGAAATGCTCTCTTGACAACAACGTTTTTGTGGGTCATTCGTTCGATTGTGGCACAGTAAGTCTTCTCCACACTTCAGACCATCCAGAGACTTGGCCTTCGGATTCTTAGAAATTGCTTTTGTGCAGAGACAATTGGTCAGGGACATTGTAGGGTATCAGGACTGTTCTGAACAGCTGATTCTACAGGATGTCCACTGACATACTAAGCTCGCGAGCGATGCAGTGGGCTTCCAAGGTTCAAAGTATTGCAGATCAAGCTCGCGAATTGACTCTCGAAGCTGCTCAATCAGTCGGGGCTAGATACATTGACGAAACCAAGCCAGGAGATATTCACAAGCTACTCGAAGGTCGCTCTGATCGAGAAAAGATAGATGGCATGAGGAGGACAATCGCATCTTCTTCGCGCGGGATTGACATGTCAGAGTATTTTGCAAGTGTCGTGAAGAATGCAGCAAGTCCCAACTTGGAACTGAGAAAGCTCGTTTACATCTATATCTCCAAGTATGCGGAATCGCAACCCGATCTAGCGTTGCTCTCCATCAATACGATTCAAAAAGCAATGTCAGATCAAAACCAAATAGTCAGAGCACTGGCAGTCCGAGTTTTATCCAATATACGAGTCACTTCGATAAGTGGCATAGCTTTGCTCGCCATTCAGAGGGCTGTCAATGACTCGTCTCCATATGTGAGGAGAGCAGCTGCTCTGGCAATAGTCAAGACACATACCCTGGAACCATCCTTGGAAACGGAATTGTTCCGGTGTCTTCGTAGCGTTCTCGCCGATACAAATCCAGGCGTCCTGGCATCTGCTATCGACGCCTATGGCGCCGTCAGCCCAGACAGGGTCGACTTGTTACACAGTAATTATAGGCGAATCTGTGGAATGTTGACACAATTTGACCACTTGAGTATTGTCAACATCTTGGCCATTCTGGAGAATTATGCTCGACATTGTTTCACGGCTCCTGAGCTTGCATGCGAGGGGACGACCGAGGAGGATTTCTACAAAACGACCGACACAAACGTCATCTGTTCTGATCACTTACTTTTACTACGTTCGGTCCTTCCTCTACTGCAATCGCAGTCCAGTGCAGTCGTCATAGCTACATGTCGATTGTTGAGCAACCTAGCACCGAAATCGCAGATTGACAAAATTGTCAAGCCCTTGCTGACACTACTTAGACAACCATCTGACGTACAATACATCGTACTGAACAACATCAAGAGTATTGCTTCCGAGCATCCTGTCATATGGCAAGAATTTCCAAGATTCTTCCTGATACATCCGAAAGATCCTAGGTATATCTGGACGCTTAAGCTCGATATTATGAGCTTGATCATCGCTCCAATCAATCAAGCATTACTTCTTGCTGAATTATCACATCAGAGCGCCAATGGATTCAATGATTCACTGGCACAAACATCGATCAGGACCATCGGTCAATGTGCTAAGCAGAACACGACAATCGCACCCTTTTGTATGCAGATCCTCTTCGAACATCTGAAGAGCGGGTCGCCATCAGTAATCGAAGCATCTGTCATTGCAATTCGCCAACTCGTCCAATTGGATCCGAGTGGCCAGGTGATGAGTATCAAGCTCTTGGCTAAGACCTTGCCAGATATCGCTGCGCCTGCCGCGAGAGCCAGTGTTTTTTGGCTCATCTCGGAAAATCTATCTCTTATAGAAAAGACTGCCCCGGATGTCCTCCGGATGGCTGCAAAGAGCTTCACAATCGAGGCGGAGGAAGTCCGAACACAGATACTCACATTGGCTATCAAGATGTATGTCAGACATTGCTCCAATTTTGATTCTGAAGATGTGGAGAGTATGAATAATGCCATCGAGGAGGTTCAGCAGGCTCAAGAAAAAGAAGAAGGAGGAGGAGGAGAACAGGTACAGGAGCATGATCAAGAGCCTGAAAATGAGGTTAAGCAGGACCTGAAGATCGAAGAACCTATACGACAGGAGACGGTGCCGATTGCAGACTCGGTCATACCAAATCTCTATGCATACATCTGCCAACTGGCTCGCTACGACGTCTCTTACGACCTGCGTGACCGCCTGAGAACATATAAGATACTAGCTTCGAGTCCGGAATGGATCTTGACTCGAAAGCTATTGTTCAGCGAGAAGCCAAAGCTAGAACAGAACAGCACTGCAGCAAACACCAAAGTCTTTAGGATAGGTTCGAGTTCAATGATGGTCAATTCTGAATTATCGGACTACAGATCTTTGCGACCATGGTCAGATAGTATCCAGGGACAAACTGAGCGAGAGACTGTCAGTGCAGCACCAGCCCTTCGGCAAATCACCCAAAATTCATCCTTGCCACCGTCTAGGTCGACTACGCCGCGGCCTGGTCTCCCGGCTCCCGCTATCAACAAGCCGGCTTCGAAGCTCACTGGTATCTCTTCCTTAGATGATTTCTATGCTACGACTAGCGAGGACTCGAGTGCTGAAGATTCTACCGGCACAGCTTCTGACGAAACGGAAGCATCGGAGACTGGAAGTGAAGACTCCTCTGATGACGACACCGAGGAAAGTGACACAGATGATGGTGATTCGGACGATCTGGCAGGCAATCGGGAACTGCTCGGCACTTTCCGAAAGTAGCATCAGCAGTAATGCTGCAATAGATAGAACTTGGCATAGCGTCAATCCCCCCATCAGTATCTCGTTCTTTCTTCTGCACATAACAAGCAGAAAATAGTCTCGTCACGTGATTCTTGGACGCGTAAAGTTTGATCGCGCGATCAAATTCGCGGGCACAGACAGGACAGACTATTAAAGACTGGCGACTCGCCCCTTCTACGTGACTTTTCCCCCTTACACGCATGACGACCAAGCAGTATGGAACGACTCAAATCGCCTTGATTGCTCATCCAGGCTACGCGCTATACGGTTGTTGCCTTCAAGGTAGAGCTTGTTCCAAACCTAACCCTAAGAATTTCCAATCGCTGCAGGAGCACAGTTCCACTGATACCACGGCATGACGCGTCTGGCCTTGTCGTCTTTTTGTGTCTCAAATTCGTCGTGAATTGGATGCAGGATGGTGGGCTGGGCGCGTGAAGCTCGGTCACCAATGGATGTAGGGACTGATCTGAAGGTATTATTCTACATACGAGGATCGAGATGGACCCGCAAGGCTTTGACGGAACCACTTGTGACGGAGGGTTGGGAAAGTCAGGCATGGCTTGTTCCGTTCAAGTGGTATCGAACCTTCTCGGTGCACCGTCTCTCTGTATCCGTACGCAAGCCCTCAATACCTTCATCAAGATTTGATTCTCAGTCCTCAGAACATTTGCGATTGGCGTGATGTGTGTTGCTTCTGCGAGAGGCGATAGGCCGACCGTCTATCCTGCCCGGTCCCTTATCGGGTCTGGAATTGGCGAGGCCACCTTGATCCCGCGATTTTGTTAGAGGATTTTTTTCTATTTGTTCGCTGTTCTCTCAATTCCCAGGATGGGAGAGAGAATGAAACAAAGCTCTTCATGTTGGATTGCATTACATACGAATCTCGGCCGTGATTTCAATACGGCCAATAGCTCGCACTTTTATCTTTCTCTCAGAATGAGATTGAGTTTGAGAGTGCTGAGAAGCATGACATGATTGAGTTTGTGTCATTTCTGGGTCATCTCGATGGACCTTTCGTCTGGAAAGAGTCAAGGTTTCGGCTTGTCTGAGAGGTGTATCTGTCTTGGTCTCAAACTCTTTCGTCGTTCTGTTGGAAATCTTTGGAAAATCAAGTACCTTTTCATTTTTGTGAGACTCTCTCAAGCCTATGCTTGAGTCGGTATTACAAAAATCTTGGGGCGCTTCTCAAAGAAGGATACGTCTCGTTTCTGATCAGATTATTGAGGCTTTCTTGCTTATATGTTCACTAAAATATCTTGATATATACCATGGAGTAGTAATTCTATCTAGTCTCTACTCAGAATCAGTGAATTCGTCACTCGCAAAAGTGGCTCTGTCTACATAAGCAGTCACTGTAACTCGTAAACCCGAATCGAGGCGCGATTCTTCCACGTATTGAACATCTCTGACGATAAAATCCTGAGCCGTGATGCTTGCCTCTGGGACGGCTTGCGGTTTCTCAGCTTCAGCGTACTCGCTAAGCTCCAAGACCTGGCTTATTAGATCTTCTTCGAACAAGACTTGCCCGGTTTGCAAGGTAGTCATCTCTGTAACGTCTAGTCGGTTTTCGAATCTACCCACAACGGAGTAGTGCAGTTTATAGTAAACCCGCGCGGACAATCCCTTCGAGCCGCTCGGAAATATGGTGGAGAAAGTTGCTTGACCATTGTCAGCAGTTTTCTGCGCAGCTCGGCAGTATCCAGTCTCCATCGTGCGCTCTGTTGGTGCAAGTAATGCGGCCAGAGACTCCAAAGCATTGTCTCGATCACAAGAAAGGGTTTCTTTATGCTCCTTGTGGTGATGTGTACCGTTTTTGCATGGTGCATGATGGGGTCCATGAGTGCCATTCTTCGATGGTGGATGATGCGGCTGATGAGGTCCATCCTGAGGTGGTCCGTGAGGTGGTCCGTGAGGTGGTCCATGAGGTCCATCGTGAGGTGGTCCATGAGGTGGTCCATGAGGTGGTCCATGAGGTCCATCGTGAGGTGGTCCATGAGGTGGTCCATTAGGAGGCCCACACGGTTTCTTGTGCTTCTTGCCATCTTTATGCTTCTTGCCATCCTTGCGATCCTTGCAGGGCTTTCCTTTCCTCTCATGTTTCCTCTCGCCATCGTGTTCGGTATCTTCTCGGTCAGACTGGAGATTTCGAATGAAATCGGCAGAATCCGAGGCGAACAGACCGCCCCGAGGTAGATCTAAGAGGGAATAATCACCATGAGCATCAGCATGCCAGACATCAACAACGACATTCTCGAGAGGTTCTGAAGTGGCAGAGTCAAGCACCTCTACATTGAGAATCAGAGGAAGGCCAATACGATCTTCTGTCATGTCAGAACGTATGATTTGGTTTGGAACATAGTATCGGTCTTCATCGACAGGTACATAAAATTCCGGCCAATCAGACGTAACGATATCATCCGAGTCTTCACCTCGCCAGTGGCCGTGTCTGTGATAATCATGGGTATGATGGTGAAGGCATTTGTGGTCACCGTGCATTCGAAGTAAAATATCCTGGTAGATTTGTGTTGCTGGTAAAAAGTATGCGGCGGAAGCGCAAGAATAGATTGCTAGTGCAATCAGAGCGACCTTTTTGGTACGACTCAACTTATCTGTGGCTTCCGTATGAGTGTAATACGTTGGAAGTTGCTGCTTCTCTGCAAGCTGTCCGTCCTCTGCAGGATCCATATAGAATTATACGCAGCTGGACTAGCTGGATGGATGTGAGTCAGTGGAGAAAAGCAACCAAGCGGATTTTATGCCTTTTTGTACCAGATACCGTCATGAGAGCCAAGCCCAGGGCAAGAGTCGAACCAATCTTGGCATTTCTTGGCGAAGGTGCTGAGGCTTAGTACATCAACCGGAAGCGCAAATCAACGGGAACTGCCCCACGCAGCAGTGATGGATGGCTACGCTCTCCTGAGCGATGATATGACTGGGTCACATTGTGAAGTACTGCTACAGAGCTATACACTCCGATACCCGTTGATGACAGGAGGGACGGATGGGAGAAGGTGAAGGCAAAGGAGTGGAAAGGCCGTCAGGAGAGTCTACCTTGGTCGTGGCTGAAGAATTTGACTGATCCCGTTGGACTTTTTGATCAATCAGCGATCAGCGATCAGCACTCTGAGCTGAAGAGCCCTCCCTAGACGCAATTCTCCTGAGCAGGCCTTCTTCGTTGAGAGGGCTTATCTTTATTGCTGTGCACTTTCTGAGATATGGAGAGAATGAATATCCAAGGCCCTTGGCAGGACGCAGTCTAATGGACCTGCCGATCCCACTTCGTCTCGAGGAAAAGATACTCAATCATCGTCATCCTTCGGTACAGTGTGGCTGAGTTCCGGACTTTGGCAAGCGCTATCAGATTACAATACAGTGAAAGTACACGTGGAGACGGACCATCGGCACGAAGAAAGTATCGTGTCTATGTACATTTACAGAGGTCGTTTTGGATTCGAGAGACACTCTTGGAAGCAAGACCACGCTGACCTGACTGATTGACCAGTCTGCGATCTCTCGACATTTCATCCCATCACTCATGAACTGAGTGCAGAAAATATTGTATGAGTGTTCCACGTCAACCACGAGTTTCCAACCTGGCACCCGTGCTCCGAGGTCCAGACTGCCCCAGACGTGACCACTGCTCAGAGTCGAGGGAGAAAAGTTGTCATGGCCGCCATGCGGGCATTCTGTACATGTAAATGCGAAATGCTGCCCGGGCCGATGAATGGTGCATAGTCTTTGAGAGATCTACTTGACAGAAATGAGATGCTGCTGATGTCTCAAAAGGGAAACGAAGTCTGTAGATCCTGAACAGCTTTGCCAAGTTGAGCCTTACTGAGCACGAACAATTCTCCCGAGGGCTTGATGCCGAAATCATGGAAAGCCCGTTTCGAATCAGACTCGGGAAGTTCGTGGGAATATTGGAATTGTACACGACATGTCGCATTGCTGATCAAGATCTCGTCTTCTGCATGAAAGTAGAATGTCTCCTTGGAGTCCTTTCCTGACCTTCCCTTCTTCTTCGGCCGATCGTCCTCCTCGTCTAGTTTCGAGGTGATCTCTGTATAGGATTTCGAGAGCAGAATAAAGTGATCAAATTCATAGGAAGAATCGGTCAAAGCTCGACTCGCCAATTCCTCCAACATGATTCGATATAACGGTGGGGTCACTTCTACCGGCATGTTGATCAGACGTTCTGACAGCACCAATCCAACTCGACCATTCTTTTCTCTACTCAATAGTCTTGTGAGCAATTTGTAGCATTTCTCATCCTTTTTGGATTTCGAACGAATGTAATCGAGGAGTAGATTCAGTTGTGAATTATTGCGACTATTGAAGATGTCGACAACCGTGAGGAAAGCATATGGGTCGCTCTCCTCTCCGTCTACTTTCACCGTGCTACCCAGATGCTTCTCCAGCAGGAGATCCACGAGGCTCCCAATCTCAAAATCGATCGAGTCAGGTCCCAATAATTGCTTGATCAGAGTATTCAAGGCATGGAAATCGACCTTTGGATTGAGATCGAAGAATTCAAAGTCGACATCGATCATCGAAACATCTGTATCGTCGTCCGCATCCCCGTCTTCGAGAGCCGGAGAGTTTGTTGCCTCTACCTCGTCGACCGAGGCTGACTCGCGCTTCATGAGAGCTTCTAGCCTTCTTTGACGAGCATTGACCTGACTTTCTTCAGAGAAACTTGAGTGTTGCATCAGAAAATTACCCAAAATGTACACGTGAGTGATTATTTGGCGGGAAGAGATTGTCTGCAGACTGTGGGAGTGGAGTAGTTGAGTGTCGAGGATGGAGTCAATGGCTGCTGCAACTGGTCCACCCGTATAATTTACCTTGTCAATCGACGAAATGTGTAAGAATCACGCATGAGATTTGAAGTCTACCTCAGTGTGAGGGCTAAGAAACAGTGCGTCCTTCTGGCTGACCCTTGAGAAGGTCCTTTGTCTGAAGGCACGAAAGGCAGGATGAGGGCGACCAGAATCTTACATAATGCGACAGGCAAGAATTTGGCATGGCCCAGTCATCCTTTCCCTACACCGTATGAGATCTTCCACGTCGACCAAGGTGCATCGTCTTCCGACATCAAGAGGCGCTATTATGAGCTCGTCAAGATCTATCATCCCGATCGCATCAAGAATCCGACGACTGCAGAGAATGAAAGGTTCCACAAGATTGTCGCTGCGAACGACATCCTAACCGATCGATCGAAGAGATCGGCTTTCGACACATATGGCATAGGTTGGCAGTGGGCCGGTACGGGTCGTCACTCAAAGGTCTATGCAGGACAGATGAGGGGTTCCAGATTCGACCAGTACAATCGGTCCAGACGGGCGAACCATAGCGAGACGGCACAATGGGATCATTTCTACACGGGCAATAAAGGTCCAGTAGGCGAGACGAGATATACCTCCAACACCAACTTTGTCGGCTTCCTCGTCTTCCTCAGCGCAATCGGTGCCGTCGTTCAAGCTGCGAGACTGGGCAAGGCCAGTGCAGAGATCAACGAGCGGGCCGATCGAGCACACTTCAACACAGCCAGGGATCTTGCCGAGAGCAGAAGACTCGCTCGAGATCTCGGAAAGGAAGAACGTCGGAGACTCTTCCTGGCACATCGGTCTGGAGATGCCGCAGGGTATGGATATGAAGAGTCCCTCAAGTCTGAGGACCTGACCCCCGATTTATGATTGACCTCAATTCTCTCGTCGTTCTTTTCCCGGCCCGACGTGACCAACTCCCTTTTTCTTCTTAGCATTGGCGACCTGGCAGGTAATTCAACTTAGCAGGTGTTTGGATGGTGCTGTACATGGATGTTTCCAATAGAAATCTTGTTAGAAACGAATTTTCTCCATATGCTGATGCGACTCAACCCGGAAATTTCATGTCAACAGTGTTTCAACGTGATGGCTATCAATGTATGACAACAGTCTGGGCGACACCAATCGATCGACTTGCAAGTGAAAAGACCATTTCTATGTACAGCATAACGCTACGCAGACCAACGCTAATCTGAGCCTGATGTATGATGACCTTGGCCATCCTCCCATTCAAATCATCCTTGCCAAGCATAGAGACCATTTGAGAGGATGGTCCAATCGAAATACCAAATTACGCAAGCCCATCGTTTCGCCTTCGATGCTCTTCATCTATATGATGAGCATCCTCGTCACCATGATGCAATGTTACACTATTGAAACTGCCGAAAGGATCAAAATCCATATGTGAGGGTGTTCGAGCACCCATGGGAACACCAGAGAACTTTGTGGTAATGGCATCGGCGTTGCAAATGTCGATAGAAGCAGATTCCTTCATGGCACGGAAATTTGCAGCCTCGACACCCCTGCCTGGCTGTGGAATGATGGGCGGCTTTGTGTGTCGCAACAAGGCCCATTGAATGTTCTTGAAGAATGGTTGGGTCTTGACCTCGGATGCGCCTGCTTTACTGCCGAGCCGTCTGTGCTCGTCCTTGATCAACAATTTACGGACTGCGTTCTTACAATGACTAGACACTTGATGGCCCAAGGGGCTCTCTGGGAATGGCACATCATTCTTGAGAATCTTGGCGAATGTCATGTTACGATTTTTCCCCTTGAAGGGTGTTGTACTGAAGAGCATCTCATAGAGCAAGATTCCAAGTGTCCACCAATCGACTGCGCTGGTATGTCCGCAGCCATTAATGACCTCCGGAGCAATGTACTCCTCTGTACCGACGAAGCTGTTTGTCCGAAAATCCGCAATGCAGGATCGAGTATCGACCGCGGGTAAAGAGTGGATGGTGGTCCCCTTTGACGAGACGACCATCCCCGGGACGCCGTGAGCGGTCGATTGCTTGGAAAGGTCGAAATCCGACAACATGATATGTCCCGTGTGATGTAGCAAAATATCTACTTGGTTAAAATTTGTCGTGACACTTAGACTCGATGCTTACTTTCTGGTTTGAGATCACGGTAGATGAAGCCCATCAAGTGAAGGTACTCGAGAGCTGCTGTAACTTCAGCGGCATAGAATTTGGCATCTTCTTCCTTGAGACACTTCCCAGGTCTGCTTTGTAAGGCGCGGAAGAATTCTCCACCCATGCAGTATTCCATGCAGAGGTACAGATTGTCATCCGACTGGAAAGAATGGTGCAAGGTCACGATGAAAGGATGATTCGATGTTGCCAGAATTTCCTGCTCCGCTAGAGCTCGCTTAATCTTGTTTCGTTTGATCATTTCCTGTTTGCTCAAGACCTTCATCGCGTACAATCTACTAGTCTTTTTCTCTCGCACAAGGTATACCTTGCCAACATCACCTTTCCCGAGCAACTTCAGTTTGTCAAAGCTGGAGGGTCCAACTTCGACTGCTCTGCTCCTCATCGAATTGCTCGAGTATGTGCGTCGAAAGGACTTTTTGATGTTTCGGATGGCCTCTGCACCACCCACATTTGGATCGAGGTAGGATGTCGAGGGAGCACTTGTGGCCAATGGTGGTTGAGCTTCGTCCGAAATACGTGCTTGCTTGAACTCTTCAGAGAGTTGGTCTGTCTGGTTCAGGTTATCCTTCTCCATCTGGGCGATGGAAGGCAGTTCAGGTGTTTTTGGAGTTTGCAGATTCGTGTTCGGGGCAGAGGCGATCCGTCTCAAAGGCGGCTTTGTACTGCCGGCCTCGCTGGTCGATTCCGCCGTATCACTTTCGACTACGCCGGCTTGCAGTGCTGCTTCATGACTGTTTTGTGTCTGTGGCGGTGCAGTAGATGGATCGTGATCTGCCGGTGGGACAGCATTGGCATCTGGTCTGGGATTCGAGGCACTGCGACTCCGACTCCGATCTCTCAAGTTGAGCTTGAACAGATTCTTAAGTTTCTGTGGAAAGTGATTTGAAGTCTTGCGTTGTCCATCCGTTCCAGTACTCTGACTTCGATTTCGATTCTGTCTGAACACACTGTTACCCGTCGTGTTACTGCCCTGGTCGTCCACAGCTGTCGTCATCCTGTATTGAGAAGAAGGAGACGTCCTCTTCCTCCTGCCCCCCTGATCAGGAAAGATATGCTTGAGCTCCGAGTGTCGCTGATGACTGTTGAAGAGCGACAACAGCTGATGATCACTTAGAGATCAGCCCTTTGCAGTTGAGATGATCTCTCCGATTGATCAGCAGGCTCTTAATGAACAGCTCGTTCTTGGGAGACGAATCCTCCGTGCTCTCGCCCTGTAGAATCTTGCGTCACAGATGGTTTCCCTTTCAAATCTCTGGAGAATATTGTACTCGCCTTTGCGAGGAAAGGAAAAGCAAAGGAAGTCTGACGCTATGGAAAGCAGAGGGGAAACTGATTCCTGGAGCGATAACGTATGGTTGCAGTGGTGCGGGCCTTCGAAGGGGAAAGGAAGTGGAGTCGGGCTGGAGTGTGTGAGACGGCAGAGTGCACGCCATGTCAGCGTTCTAGTCTCCTGATTAGAACTCCCTCTCATCGTTCGTCAGCCTCTCACGAGCTCTTCTGGCAGGTCCTCTTTCCCCCCACTTCTTGTGCAGGGTCAATTCCCGGTTCCCATTGGGGCATCAAGGATTCATAACTAAAGACAAGGCAGAAGGTGCCTGCGTGCTTCGTGCTTCATACGTCCTGAACCTTGAACAATGCATTCGTGTTCTTAGCCAGCGCAGGAGAAGGTGGTGCCGGTGCTTGTGAACGACTTTGTTTTGTGTCTGCGGAGGATTGGACTCTTTATAAGCACATTCATTCCATTGCAAAGGGTGGAATATCAATTTTAGTCGTTCATTCTTTGAGACACAAGTCCAACAGATAACCCTCTGTCTGATTCATGGTCAAGACTACTCGCGGGAATGTACTCTCCATCCGGGCTCCCCCACACCGTGAGTTAGCTTGTGGATTCAATGGTGTGAGGGCGACAAAGTGAGTGCTTGTTGGTCAGGCATTCGAGGTGTCCTGTTGACATTTTCCGTAGGCCAAGATTGTTTGGGACGGTGGAGGTTCGGAGTCCTTCGGGTGATTCGATAGCTGCAATCTATGTATCCCTTGCGCTCTACTGTCATGAGAATATCTCCTACAGGCCAGAAGGACGCTCTGGTCTGACCACACAGAAACAGAATAGCACCTCAATCATCGGCAAAGAACTGCTGTTGTGGCAGGCTCCAGACGGACGAAGTCATGAGGATGTCATCTCCATGGACTTGCCCTTCATGCTTCCATTTCCCACTGCAACCAATGACGTTCTACCGGCAACTCTGGTACGTTCCTCACGTAGCATCACGTACGAATTGGTTGCCACTCTTCATTCAACACAGTCTGCGAGTGAACGAGTTGCGATTGAGCTCATCATGGAAAGATTCGACAAGATCCCACTCTGGGGAATGTACTCAGTCCCACAGAAATTGGTATGTCATCAGGCAAACGAGTGCCCTCCTTGATCTGACCTTTGGCAGAACCCTTCCAGCATTGACCATATTGTCGAGATGGAAATTCATCTGCCCAGGACTTGTTATGGTCCAGCTGACCTCGTCCTTGCAAGTGTCACATTGACTGGCAATCCAGATTGGGAAGCCAAAGTCAAAAAGGTCAGGGCAGAGAAGCTCTTCATGTGGGTGGAGCAGATTGTCACATACAACTTGACCACCGAATCGGCAAGTCAGAGACGTGTCAAGAAGATAGCTGAGCAGCGTGTCGACTTTGGAGGCATGAAATTACTTGGAGTCCCATTGACTCAGGAGCTATCTATGCCATTTCCAAGTCCAGATCTGCGAGACAAAGCAGGTCTCGTCAATCCTCTCTCTGGCTCTGGGCAATTCACTACAAGATGCAAACTGTTCCAGGTCGAGTATACAATCAATGTGAAGGCTACTTTCAAGGGTGCCAAAGATATTTCTACAGTCATTCCAATCGTTGCTTCACAATATTCTCTTCAGGACTCAAAGGTCATGTTGGAGAACATCGAAAGCGCAGTCTATGAAGCGGCAAAGGTGCAAGTTGTCAGTGGCCTTTATGGTCCGGCCCAGATCATGAGAAAAAATGACATCGACCCAGGCCTTGGAGACAGGCGAAGGACGGTCGTGCTGGAGTGAGCTGGATGTCAGGAATTCAATATCTTGCGAAAGGCCATTCTGATGGTGCATGTCAGGGGCGACCTCTACTCCAGCCATAACCCTGGAATTCCCAACTTTCGAGGCGACTGCGCCAAGGAAGCAGTCCCATCTTCAACTTCGACGTACCATGAAAGCTTCGCGAACATGTCTTGTGTAAGTCGCCAGTGTCCGGATCGATCTTTCATGAAGTCGCTGGAAGCCGTGCACAAGGCGCTCTTCGAATTCAACCTGATTGGCATGAACTACAGGCTCATGCTGAACATTATGATGCTGAAAGTGTTCAAACTTTAGGACGTCTTTGATTGTGACAAGGCCAACGAGACGACCTTTGTATTCTACCAGAATGACCCGTGGACCGAGGGATTTGAAGACATCTAGGCAGGTCTCCAGGGGTAATCGAGGATTGACGGAGAGCGGTGAAGGATCAATGTATTGGGCAAAGTCCACGCTACCACTCCGACTCGGTCCTTCCTCTGGTAATGGAGACAGAGGAATCATGTCGTGTTGCTGTGCTTGGACGGGGAAGTGTTTCTGGGATTCCGATGAGGTGAAGTAGCACTTTGTCGAGTCATGGATGGAATGCTGTTTCCGAGCCTGTTGCACAGCCCAGGTCAGTTCCCGATGTCCTATATAGCCAAGTAGCATTCTGCCATCAGATTCATCGACCACGGGAAACCCTCGAAATTTGTGAGTTGCTAGCAAGAGTTCCACCTCACGAAGACTCAAGCCTGACACGGGTATGGTGATTGGGTCTGGAGTCATCACTTTCGCGACCTCTATGCCAAAGTTTGGATCCTCCTTGGCATCCAGAAATGGAAACCCATTGAACGTGATCATCCTATCGGCGATACCTCCACCTTTGCCTAGATTGTCTGCAACCACTTTGGTTATGCCGACGACAATCATTGTGGGCAAGATGAAGGTCAGTGCTCCCGTCAGCTCAAACATGATGACCACGACTGAGACTGTGATGTGCATGATACCACTCAGAGCGGCAGCAGCCCCGAGAAAGGCATATGTGCCCGGTGTGATACAGGGCACATCTGGTTTGCAAGCACTGAAGAATCGTGCATCGGGAAAGGTAGAATGTAGTCCAGCAACGAGCATACCGATTGCCCTTCCAAAGGTGGCACCGATGGCCATGGAAGGCACAAAAATCCCTGCTGGCACTTTGCAACCATAGGTGATGATGACAAACAGTGTACGTATGACTGTGGCCCAGATGAGACTCAGGACGATGGTCCATTGAAGACCTGGTGCACACATGCCATCATAATCCTCCCCCTCACATTCTTGAAAGAGCAGTTCCATGCTCTTTGTCATGTCGAGCCTGAGGAATGGGTTCCAATAGGCAACCACGGCCGTCAGCGTAGCTAGTGTGACTGCCTCTCGGATGGGATATGATTTGAGGTACTTTTTACGAATCGTGGCTACCTTCATATTCCACTTCATAACGAATTCTCCATAAAGACCTCCGAAGACACCCAAAACGGCAAAGAACGAAATTTCGAAAAAGTGCCAGTCGCGATCATATTGGACGGTGAACATGACGAGCTGGCCGCTTCTAAATGGATTCATTGCCGCCAAGACTGAAGTCGCGACCAATGCACAAAAGAAACTCCGCCACATTGTCTTGAGGGGGAAATGGGAAGACATCTCTTCCAGGGCAAATAAGATACCCCCGATGGGACTTCCAAAGGCCACAGCCACACCAGCAGCAGAACAGGCGGAATAGATCTCCCGCATCTTGGCAGCATTCCTGTTGTATCTCTGGAAGAAGCGGCTGATGACATTGCCGGTGCACACGGCAACATGGACACTAGGACCCTCCTTGCCGACCGATAGTCCGGACGCGATGGCAAGGGGTAGACCGATCGATTTGATCAAGAGAGTCCAGTTTCCCAAGAAGCCCCGCATGACGAAACCACCGATGATACATTTGATTTCCGAGATGCCTGATCCTGCTGCATAGGGAGCGAAATGTTTGACCAAGAATGCGCTCGTGGTTGAGAAGAGGATGGCGAAGCCGATGTAGAAGAGATAGTCTAGGAGAATGGTCGAGGACCAGGGCGACCAGTCCGCACAACCATGTTCTGCACTCTCCCCCCAACAACAGAATTCGCGATTGAGATACCATGTCCTTGAGCAGTACCCCGTCTTCAGGTCTCCGAGAAACTCCGTCATGATGTTCAGACACGCGGCATTCAATCCAATTACGGCGCCGACCAAGGTGATGACAAACCATGCCTGTCCAGAATCACTTATATTGTGCCAGAGATCCCGCCAGGTCTGCATACGACCCTGTGCGTTCCGCAATTGCCTTGAATGCAAGATTTGTTCTTCCTTCCGTCGATGTTCTCTCGAGGAATCTTGGACCCAGTCGATTGTCGTGAAGTCCTCATATCTTTGAACCTGAGGCACTTGCGTTGCAGCTTGAGTATGAATTGGCAGATCATCCTCCTCTATATCTGCGTTGAACGACATGGACGAATTCCAAGAGGCCATGCGTGGCCGCCTTGGATTCGAATAGCCAGTCGGCATCATTTCGACAAGTGCGAGCCAAATCCAATGCACTGATGATTATGCTTTCTTTGGTTGGATCAATGTCGTGTCCTATATTGATGATGATTTCATACAAAGTCAATACAAATGCAGAGACACACAAACGTCGTCGTTCAGCCTAGATGCAGCTGGAGACCAGAAACGAGAAAGGCATGCCTCTACCATGACTATAACATGAGCACTAGCTGATATCCACAAGTCATGTCCGCTCTTGGAGCAATACTCTCAAGTCAAGCCCAATTGTGTGGAGTCGAGTCCTTCGCCAAGAGACGGCAGCAACTTCCTCTTTCCTCATTAGCGCGTCTTTCGCGCAACCCAATTGACGTGCATCTCTGATGGGTACAATAGCATCTACAGAACAGACAGGAATCTTGGCAGCCTTTGCTGAGTGAGTTTCATATCGATCCATTGGATAAAAAACCATATCAGAGTCTCTATTACCTCGAGGCAAACGTGTCGCCTTGTGGCATGACCATTGTTCTCACGACGTGCTGAACCAAACATCTCACTACTTCACACGAGTCAGGCAAATCTCCCATCGCAACCCCATCATAGTCCATGGCCTCCTCGAACGAAGGTCAAGTGACGGCGGAAGCCGGCCCAGTCGATGGCGGTATTGCGAAACAGACAACCAGTCGAAAAGGCCTCCCATTGGCACGAGTCAAGAAGATTGCAAAGATGGATGAGGATGTCATTGCAATCTCCAATTCAGCAGCTCTCATTATATCGGGAGCCACTGTGAGTGGCGGGAAATGTCGACTGTGCAATCATTCCATACTCATATGAATATAGGAAAAATTCGCTGCCTATTTCGCAGAACAATCCTTCTTCTTCACTCTCGCGGAAAAGAAGAAGAGTCTGAACTACAAGCACTGCTCTTCCGCCGTAGCTCGTCTCCCCCAGCTAGATTTCCTCGCGGATGTCGTGCCACAAACCATCAAGTTCTCTGAAACTGTGCATGGCAAGAAGATGAGCGCACAAAAGCCCAGCAACGGTGATGCAACATCATCGACCATTCCAGAATGGGCACGCAAACAGCCTGATGATCTGCCTTCCTCCAATGACAATGGAGGGCATGTAGCAGCTTTAGAGACGGCAGAAGAACACATTCCGAATCAGAATGACACGCACAAGGTTGCCGATTCTAGTGACACTGCAGTCAACGGAGTCGAGCCTGTCGGCAACACAGACGATCCGGCTAATCTGAATGATGCAGAAATGTCGGAAGCTTAAACTTTTCGGAAGAACCCTGAAAACAGAACTTGATCAAGCATGGGAGCGATCGGAATAACGCTTGATTCGCAATGACCAGTACACGACAAAGTTGTTGAGAGTAGCTTTTTGAGTGAGCAGTCTGTAGCTATGCGAGACACAAGGACAAAGTGAATGAATGACACAGCACTTCAAGAACGCGGTCTCAGAGATGTCCGTATTTCTGTGCAAAAAAACGTCATATTGCTACAACTATAGATCAAATATCCCGGCAGCTTTACCCATCCTCTCTGTATATTTTTGTCTCCCTGAATATACATGTCCTGGACATCACCGCAATGACATCCTCCTTCACTCGCTGCTTCGTCTCCACGCCAAAAGGAATAAAAAGCTAAACACATTTGGCTCGTCCCTCAATCGATCCTCAGAATCGGTCGCTCGGCTGGGTTCTGAGGCAGTCCACCCTCTCGAAGTTCCGTATGGACTCGGATGATCTCCTCGAGTTCCCTGTCCTCCTTGTTCTTCTCATTCGACTGCACGGCTTCGATATTGCCAGCACCCCCTCTGCCCCCTTTATAGACAGTCGGCGCCTTTGGTGTCAGAGGAGCACTCGGTTGGGCATTTGGCATCTCGCCAATCTCTGCACCACTCTTGAAATTGCCAGCACCGCCGCGACCGGAAAAGTTTCCACCTACGGGTTTTTGGGAATACTGTTTCGGTAGATTTTCCGCTGGAATGGGATTCTTGATGACAAAGTTGCCTGCGCCCCCACGTCCGGTGAATTGTTGCTCATGTTTGCCCAGATTAGAGCTCATTGTGTGCCTTTTGGTCGTATAATTGTCTTTGCTGGGAAAATGTCTGAGATGCCTCGAGACCTGAGTTTGCAAGACTTGACCCTGTGAATCTCAAGACGGAGACTTTTGATAATCTGAGGGCGCTTTCTAATTGTTTCAAACGCGGAGGAATAGCTTCGTACCGATGAGGAGAGGCTAAGGTTCGCAAACGATTGGAGATCTCCGAGAGCGACAGACTGGGGCTGAGGGATGGAATTGTGAAAAAGAGGGGCGCCTGAGAAAACAAGCTTCAGACACAGAAACTTAAGGAGGAAGAAAAAATCTGTCAAAAAGAGGCAGAGGCTGAGTCACGTCATGTCAAAAGGGGTCCAATTGACGTTCCTCCCCAAGTCTCCGGACAAAATGTCATCGACAATGCTCATCGTCGTACGAGTCACTGAATTATTCTATTCGTTGTACACAAACTCTTAGTCGTTGAGCAATAGCAAATCTACTTGTTACGCCCCAATCATTCTAGGGCTCCAGCCTCTATCATCATATATCACACGTCACACTGAATCCTCGGAACTTTTCTTGCATGGCAGGACTCAATGGACTCGAGCCAGGGGTCAAGTTCGGATGCTCCTTGGTGAACTCGTCGTCAAAGTTGCTCGTGTCTTGTGGTCCCTTCAGGACAGGTTTGAATGTCGGTGTCACCCGCTTATTATAGACGTCGTCCCAATTGACATCAGCAAAGAACGGATGCTTCATGACCTCAAGTGCATCAGTTGGCCCACATCCGAGCCTCTTGTCTGGCTCCCGTGTGAGGAGCTTCCTCAAAATATCGACACTGTCACGTTGCATGTGTATGGGATACAAAGGCTCGTCCGACAGGATGGCATCGAAGATTTCGTCTTCATCTTCTCCACGGAAGGGAGACTGTCCGAGCAGCATCTGATAGACGAGCACACCAAAAGCCCACCAGTCGACAGCCCGTCCGTACCTTTGTTCAGCAAGAATCTCCGGCGCCATGAACTCTGGCGTTCCGCAGAAAGTTGTCGTCGTCTGGCCGGGCCACATTTCTTCTTTGCAAAGCCCGTAGTCAGCAATTTTAATGTGGCCGTCCGTGCCGAGTAAGATATTGTCCAATTTCAGATCTCTGTATATGATTCCGTTTTCGTGGAAGTACTTGAGCGCGAGACATACCTCTGCTGCATAGAACTTGGCTCGTTGTCGGCCAAACTGCTCTTTCTGAATGTGCAGCATAAGATCACCTCCAGAGATGTAGTCCATCACGAAATACACACGAGTTTCCGTCTGGAAGCATGAGTGTAGATTGATCAAGAATGGATGTTTCTCCTTATTCGCAACGAGAAATACGCGTTTCTCCGATCTCGTACTCTCAACCTCATCGTTCTCAATTATAAAATCCTTCTTTAGTACTTTGATGGCATACAGCTGTCTATTAGCCTTGTATTCTGCAAGCATCACTTTACCAAAGTTGCCTTTACCCAAGACAGCGATGAAACTGAAATCGGCTAGTCCAACTTTGCGAGATCTTGTAGCAGGGGCTTCCCGTGGTGCTTGTGAGGGCACAACTGAGGACTCCACCGACGGAGATTGGAGGAATTGATCATGCTGAGGCACGATTGGCGAAAACGATGGCAAATCCGGCAATTTCATGCCACCGCTTGGACCATCAATCGGAGTTTTCTGCTGTGGTGCTCTGCTCTGACTGACTTGTTGCTGATAACTGGTCCTCTGCACCGAGGCAGGCCTCGCGCTTTGCTGCGAGCCAGTCGCGTAGCCTAGAGCTGCACTGGCTGCAGCGGCCGCTGCACTCGCAGCTGCGCTAGGTGTTCTCGCTGCTGTTTGTGGTCTCGATGGCCTCTCGCTGCTGGGCGAGGGATTGACTGATGCTCTCGAGGACTGCCTTTCCAGAGCAGATGCTGCGGCGGCGGAAGGATCAATCGGCGAGGTCAAAGGGCTTCGATTAGAGCTCGTCGGCCTATGCTCTAACAAGGAATCCTGTGAACCTACGTAAGACGGCTCACTAAGGATTGGGCGCCGTGCAGGTCTCGACTGAGGCCTTGTGTTGGCAAGGCCGCCATTCATGTTCTCGGTCATGCTCGTTCTTGGTGCTTTTGCCCGACCAGAGGCGATTGTGCTTTGAGCACTTCGAATGCCGGCCAAGATCTGATTCGCCATCTCCATAGTCATGCCACAGAAATCTGGCACAAGGTGAGCACACTGAGTATGACATGTCAAGCTGCACTCGCTACACTTGCGCGAATTTTTCTTTCCAAGTGGTAGAAGATAGCCACAATGGCAGCACCAATTTGCAGACATATTGGTGACAGCTTCGAATCGATGTGGTATACGGTGATTGAGCTTTGCCTCTTCCGGATCTGTTTCTGCATTACTCTTCGAGATACATTTTGTGACAACCTTTGGATAACATTTTTTATGGCATGTGTACTTGCAATCTTCGCACTGATAACCAGCTGCATTCTTTAGAAATTCGCCGCACAAGGCGCAACGCATGATCTGATAAAACTGCTGTTGTATGAATTTGTGTCCATACATTTCATGTACTTCTTCCTTCTTTTGCCGAATTGCTGCTTGACGACGTAGACCTCCTCGAATGTCGTTTGGAGACTTGCCTGATGTGTTCTTGACAAAGTCGAGTGACAACAAAATTTGCCCAGCTGGTTCAAGCGCAAACCAGGCCTCAGTAGTAGTATTTTTTGAAATTCCCGTGGCCTCTCCTGCGATAGAGCCGCTAGGACGTGAGAAGCCTGCCGAGCCAGCATTGATGTTGTCACGAGAAGGACTGGATGCCGCGACACCTTGACCCATTCTATCCGCCGAGACCCATTTGTCCCCACTCTCTGCCATTTCCTTGTCAATCCTCTTTCTCCTTAACTCGTCCACAAGATCCGAAAGACGAATCCAGAGTAATCCGATAGGAGTAGAATTGTCCCCGACCTTATCGTAGACAGTGATCTCGACTTCGTTTGCCTTCTCGACTTGTAGGTCGAAATCTTCGTACCATTTGTCGTTTCTGACCTTTGCAGTTTTGCCTAGCACAGTATCTTCAACTTTTATTATCACATAAGTCTCTGGCGAGCGTCTGAAACTCGAAGTCGCGGCATGATCTGCTTCGCGCACTGCTTTTACGCCGATCTTTAATTGACCTGAGAGTGGTTTCCTCGTATTGGGAGAATTTGTAGATTCGTCATCAGCATTCGGCTCCTCGTCAATATCGACATGTAAATCTTCGTAGCGCTTGAGGGCACGTTTCAGCAATTGCAATTTCTGCGATGATTCCAGTTGTTTCGTTTTTGCATCCGATTTGGCACGTCTCTCACCCTCGATTTCATACAGCTGAAGCATCTTTTCAATGCCCTCCTTGTACTGGCGCTCGACAGTGAGTTTGAATTCCAATTGTTGTAGCATCAAACTGATCTTGGCAGTAGTGTGCGGTGTGTCGTACTTGATCAAATCTAAGGTAGTTAGCTGCCGTGCTATATTTCTCGTCTTTAATATTGTCATGCCTAGCTTCGTGTAATTGCGTAACCTATGCGAACCCAGACCAGACTGCTGTGTATAAAATGGTCGAGGCTGGGGCAATTTAGGTTGGAAGCCTTGTTCTAAGGCTCCCTGGTAAGCTCTTTGCGAAGACTCTGCAGGCCCCTGACCCGATTGTGCATTTTGAGAGATCTGTAGCTTGTTCAGGGAATCTTGCAAATAACTGATATTTTTCTGTCCCTCTCTAATCGTAGAGTCGAGTTGCTGATGCACAGAAACATTGGCTGTTCCATGTCGCATGCGCATAGATGCCTCGATCATCTCATTCTCGCGTTGAATCTTGCCTGCCCAATGTCAGCTGGTGCATCAGAAGAACATCCCCTTCAAAAGGGTGTCTGTACTAACGAAGAACATCGCGGATTCTGTCGTGAATATCCCGCTCCTACAGGCAAATCAGTATGCGATGGCTGAGATGTTAATTGGGACATACGCTCATGACAGGCAATGGCTACACCGATTTCAGACACAATCTGTAGGCTTGCCAGTCTCGAGACTGGTGATTAGCCAGCGTACGCAGCTTGATTTTGTCAATGAGTGAGGTGCTGTGCTATCTAGTCAAGGCGTAGTAGACCAGTCATTCAACACTCATTGTGTGTGTGTGTGTGTGTGTGTGTCTGCTTGCGTGTGTTTGTCAGTGTCTGACGAGCGTCAAGTGACCGGACGAGTGAGCTGAGCTGAGCTCAGAGACAAAAAGCGCTCCAGAGCGGCGCGGCTAAGCGGGCTACGATCGAGGGAGGCGCGCGCGAGAAAACAGATGGAGAGTTGTGTGATCAGAATAGAGATCAATCTGCAGGAGCTTTTCCCATTCTGATCGTCATCGACTGCAGAAGCGCTTCTCTTTGGGGGGCGATCAATCACTAGATCCTTTTATTTGATCAATCGATGCATACATAGATGATCAGCACAAAGCTTTACTTGCGTGCATGTTTAGCAGAGACTTTCTTCATCTTGTGTGTCTTCTGTTTCGCCATCACTATCCATCTGCGCATTCCCAATAGTCTTTCCCTGCATGTGGCAAGGCTTCATGCTTCTGTTGGCTGTAGTAGGGAATAGATTGTGGAGATCTGGTTGTGTGAGAAAGGTGGAATGGCTTGTGCAACAGAAATAATGTTTGATTGTGCCTCTATGTTTGTGCAATCGTGATGTTGTCAGATCTGGGCAAGCAGACTTGATTGACTTATGCCAATCATTTCACTCAGGAAACTGCACTACATCTGTAGTGTTGGACTCACATTCAGATCTGTCTTTCAAGCTTGATTCTTGGTGAAGTCTTTGACTGCAGAGATGCATACACCAAGTAAAAGGAGGTCTCAACAATTGACTCGATGGCCGACTTCCTGTCCACTATTGACTGCAACGCTGAAGGATCTGTTCATCAAGGCCATAGATGGACCCTTCACGTGTGTAGAATGATAGCGTCTGCCAACATACCAGACTTACCGCAATAGGTTTGAACAATTAAGAACATTGAGTAGTTTGAGAGATCTGGTCAAAAGACTGAGACGCTGCCACGAGCCATTCTTAATCTTCTCTCTACTGTGGTGCAAATTAGAATTCGCCTCGAAAGCAGCTGAGGATGAAACTAGCGTGGATTGCGCAAGAGGTTATGCCTGCGAAATTGCTGCTATGCGTTTGTTGAGGAAATACACCAACCAGCAGATTCTGACTGCATTGACAGATGACTACAAGGCGCTGGCTGAGCCTCTTCTGAACAATGAAAATGCATTTGGCACGGTACATGCGTCCGAGGAGGAGCCAACTATTACGACCCCTCTCTTGGCTCGTGATTCGGCAGACCCTGGCAATGATAGCCTTCGCCTGGAGGCACGACGCCTGCTAGATCTTGAAAATTGCCGCAAAGGCAAGATTGGGGCTGACAGTTTCACAGCTCTGGAAGTGGCTATCATCGCGGACGCTAAGCACTTTACTGGAGCACACATCGTCCAAGATATCTTGACGGAGATATGGCATGGCGACATCATCTTTTGGTCAGAGATCAGTGAGCACGAGACCAAGCACGCTCGCTTCTACAATAAGGATGTCGATGCAAAATTCTGGAACTTTGCTCGATTGAGAGTGCCACAATACGCCTTCGTCATCGAATCTTTCAATTTCCTGATACTGGCGGCTCTGTACCTTCTCGTCGTCGTCGATCGAGAGTACCGAAACTTGGGGTGGATCGAGGCTATCTTGGCTCTCTGGTTTCTCGGTTTTACCTATCAAGAATATGACCAGATCAGAGAAGCTGGCAATATCACCTTCTACCTCGCCAATCCTTTCAATATCTTTGACATAGGTATCATCTTGGTTGCCTTTGTCTGGATTGTCCTTCGAAGCATCGGCATTGCAGAACAGAATCCATATATGGTTGGGAGAAGTTATGATGTTCTCTCATTGCAAGGTGTGTTACTTGCTCCTCGGCTGTTCTCCTTCCTTTCGCTCTCTCCATACTTTGGTACTCTTTTCCCATGCCTGAAGCGTCTGGCCATTGATTTCCTCAAATTCTTGGTCTTGATCGTAGCCGTCTTCGCAGGCTTTCTGGTCACGTTTAGTGTTCTCGGACGCAACACGTTTACAATCTCCCAGATCTCTTGGTTACTCATCCGTTGCTTTTTCGGTGGCACCAATCTCGGCTTCGATGCAATGTACACACTTCATCCAGTTTTTGGTCCACCATTGATGATCATCTTCGTGACTTTCAGTCAGATTCTTCTCACCACGGCTCTCATCTCGATTCTCAGCAACACATTCAGCAAGGTCATGGACAATGCAAGAACTGAGTATCACTATCTATTTGCCACTTACTGTCTGGAAGCATCGAAGAGTGACCACATGGTAATTCTTTCTCCACCCTTCAATCTGCTTGGGCTTCTCCTAGTCCGTCCACTCCGATTGATCCTGCCGTCGAACCACATCTTGTTGCGATCGACCAAGATTTGGATCCTCAAGATTACACATGCGCCCTATGTCCTGCTTTTCTCACTGTACGAGAGGAGTCCATTTGCCCCCAGGAGTTCGGATGCCAAAATTAGACGAATCGAGAACGACCAAGGAGCTACAAACTTCAGGAAGCCGTATAGCAGTCTTTCACGTTCACACACTGGGCTACCGAGTACCGCTCTGCTCGAAGTCAATCGGCCAGAGTTGGAAGAGAGCAGACAGGTCGATGATCTCGACACGGATGACGAAGAAGGCCTTGACACAGGCATCATGTTGCAGGACGGCATCGGCATGGATGAGGAGACAAAAGCGCGTCTGGTGGGCATGGAGGTTCAAATTGCCGATTTGAAATCCATGTTACAGCAATTGCTTGCTGAAAGAACTCAAACAAAATCAGGCACATCATGAAATGAGTATCGATAGACAAGATTGTGCCATGCAGGTCTCTGTCATGAATCGTACAATATATTTATTATGGTAAAATTGATACACGGTGTCGATTTTGGTATTCCAATACATAGATCATCGTCATGTCTTCTCACGCGAATCATTGAGATCCGGTATGCGGCCTTCTAGCAACATGGCTTCTAGCCTCTGTACTTCCGCCATACTTGTAGCATTGACGATCGCAGTCTTGATCTTTCTTCTCTCCTCCTCGGTGATTCTACCGAGTGACAATCCGGCACCGTTTGGTCCAACGTTTCCTGAGCCGGCAGCAACATCGAAAGTCTTTGACTTGATGCCCAGTATCTCTGCTGCAAGGGGCGTCGGTTCTTCGAAAGTTCCAAAGAGTTTCTCTGATATCTGCCGTTCTTGCATCTTGATCTTCTTGAAATCGAGTATTCTGAGTGACTTGATGCGCCAGATGATCCAAGATCGATAATACTGATTGCGCGAGACTGGGGTCTCGAGACAGACGAGAACTTCTAGCCTCTTCAGATCCTTCAGTGGGTCGAGATCAGTCAATTCCGTCAATGAATTCTGGGTGAGAACGAGGACTTGGAGATTGGGCAGAGTCGATGCTAGCGTCGGGTGAATCGAGGAGATGCGATTCCTTGCGCAGAGGAGAGTTTTGATTCTCAGGAATCGTGGAAAATTGCCCAAATGTCGAATATCATTGTCTGTAAAGTCTGAAAGATTGTCAGCTCGAGCTCCAAGCACTCCCTCTTTTCCCACCTCCATTGACAGACAGCCTTCATGGGAGACTTCTGATGAAAGGAGGAATGAAATTTGTGTATCCTTACCGATTGCTTCATTCGAGTCGCGCGTGATTCCCAAATTCTCAATTGCCGGAATCTTGTGACCCCTCAGATCGAGTTCCCGTTGATTCACAGGATTGAGAAACGACGGAGCGTTCGTCAAAAGATCTGCCGTCAGTCTGACCATTCTTCTTGGTCAGATACCCAGGTCTCCACGAATATCAGAGGAAGAAGCCCAAGAAGAGAACGTCGCTTCGTGAAGGATGCTGTCTTATGCAAGAGAATGATTGATAGAGACACGACTAGTCTGATGATGTTTCCTTCACATGTTGATGTTCATCTGCATTGAAAATGATTCTCATCTCCAAGAAACGCATCTCATGATCCCTTCCAACTCTTCTTCCCTCCCGCACAACTCAAAGAAATCTGTTGGCGGAGTCGAAGTTGGGTTTCATGGCCACGTGCAATTAACACTTTGAATACAACAATGTTTTCTCAAGAGTCTATTCTATCTTGTCTTTCTACATGTTTCCTAGGCGATAGCCTGTATCCGTCCCTAGGCAAACATCCACTCTTCCAATTCCATCATGTTTCTTTGTCTGCGCACCCCTGAACTTGTTGGGATCTGGTAGGATCCGAATTGACGTCCCTATTCAGCCTGCGCAGGGAGTGTTGGGACGGATTTTGCAGAGAGTCCCTCGGCGGGAGTCGCAGTACCTGAACTGCAGATGGAACCTTGACGTGACGGAGCACGCGAGTTGCGTCGACTTGGTTGAGGGGTCCAGCTGAGATCGTCGTGAAACATCTCGACCTGCCAGGTCTTTCCGACATCCATGTATCGCTGTTTCTGCTCTCGCCCGAGATCATCGATGGCCTCCATATCTTC
This sequence comes from Taphrina sp. SM11, assembly GCA_004000165.1. Classification (NCBI taxonomy): domain Eukaryota; kingdom Fungi; phylum Ascomycota; class Taphrinomycetes; order Taphrinales; family Taphrinaceae; genus Taphrina; species Taphrina sp. SM11. Next base: position 321,557 of record RHDT01000331.1, on the reverse strand, counting down.
CAGTGGCAAGGTGAAGAGTTTCAGGTTCGATGCGATACGAGAGGGCGTGACGGACTTTGGGACGACTGCCCAACCTTTCTGCAATGCCCAACTGAGCAAGACTTGTGCAGATGTCTTGTCGTGCTTTGTCGAGATCTCTCGAATGATCTCCTCCTCGTGAAGCGTCGAGGCCGAGGATCCGAGGGGTGAGTAGCCAGTGAGCAGGATTCCCTTTCCGTCACAGTATTCCTTCAGACGGTCCTGCACGAGGTAGGGATGGAGCTCGACCTGGTTGACTGCGGGGATGACGGAGATGCCAGGCATCGACAGGAGAAATTCCAAATCGACAGTCGAGAAATTGGATACTCCGATGGCCTTGCATTTGCCCGTCTCTAGCAACTTCTCCATGAGAAGCCAGGTGTCCCTCGTAGACCAATTCTGGTGGAAGATCATGGACCCATCTTCTCTCTTGGGATAGGCATCATCGTTGATGCCGGGAGCGAGAGGAACGGGATAATGCATGAGATAGAGATCGACATACTCGAGTCCCAGAAGCTCGAGGGACCGGTCCAGGGCCTCCTCTGGACGGGAATGAAAGGTGTTCCACAACTTGGACGTGATGAAGAGATCCTCTCGAGGCATCTTGGACTCCTCCATGTATCGTGTGATGGCCGCTCCCGCCTCGGCTTCATTCTGATATTTGTAGGCCTCATCTATATGCTTATAACCGCTCTTCAGTGCCGTATAGACTGCCTCCTCGACCTCGTGTGGTTTCGACTTGTATGTCCCGAGACCGATGGCAGGCATCTCAGCACCCGTATTCAGAGTAAAGGTTTGTTCAGCTGCAGGGATCATCTTGTCCTATCAGCTCAATACGACCGCAGAGAAGAAGGATATCGCAAATCAATAGGAGACAAGGTCTTTCTATGCTCGCATCGCCCCACCGACAGGCCAGGAACAGAGGTTCCATCACTTGCCATGAGACCCCTCGCCAACCAGGATCGACGCAACATTGCCATAATGAAAGCAGTCACTTCCACTGATATGCCATATCCAGACGCCAGTGGAGAATTATACGCTTTCTCCAAGGCGTCTCCTTCCTTGCAAGATTACAGGTTGCGCTGCAGTGAACCCACACGTCGATGTGTCGGAATAACTTTTGGCGATCCGAACAGATGGGAAATGAGATGATCTGCGAAGCCACACCCGCTCGTGGCTATCTCTCGAAAGAGAGAAAAGTGGCCCAACCTGGCCCTTTGTGTGAGGTATGCATGACCTAGAAAAAAAACCTGCTCTCTCCTTCGGGCAGTGACGGCGACTTGTGAGACTGCCGAGAAGGTGTAACGCACGGCAGTCGGATTTTGGCAGACCGAAATGGGTCCGGTCTAACACACGTCAGTGGCATAATTATCACATTGACAAGTTTTGTATCAGATAGGTGGTACCGCTCCTTAGTGCCTCACAACACATGTCGAGCAACCTAGTTTGAATCGATGGTATGAAGAATCTCTAGGCTATGTAAGGACTGAAAGAATAGCGCTCAGAATCTTTCGATAGCTACCAAAAGGTCGATCTGTGCTGGTACTGGTTGATGTTAGTACTTGACGGAGACTCCCTGACGACCAAGCTCTGCATCAGCTTTGACATCGAATGCCCGACGGACGCCGATGGCCCCCCAGGGCACAGATCGATCAGCACGATCTCTGAGCTCACCAGCCTGGGCTAACCTCTCATCGACGTGATATTGCTCTTTTGCATCCTCCAGCTTCTGTTGACCTCCGGCCCATCTCCACATTGCGTTGATGGCAGTCTGTGAGGCCCCACCTGGCAGCCAACTCGCAAGCTTCAAGAAAGGAAAGCAAGCATAGAAAGTACCTAGAGGGAAAAATGTTAGCTCAAACGAGCTGTCGTGGATTGTCAAGACATACCCCAGGCACCCATGCGTGCGGTGGTCACTGATGTGGCTGCAAACAATTCAATCGGCAATTGGAAGAGCGTCGCTCCGCGAGGGCTTGGTGTGTCCAGACTGGATGAGATGATTCGAAACGTCGGTGTTGAGACGATTGTAGTCTGATTTGCTGAAGTGACTCGGATCCTGAAGTATCCGTCCCCCGAGCTAGCTGGGATATGGCATAGTGCCGTTTCGAGCAACTTCATTTCAGCAATGCTTGATGTATCCAATTCCTTCTGTATCGCTGCTTTTGCTGAGGACGACAAGACTTCGTCAGAGACTCCTCGCAGAGAAGACTCTGACCCCGTCGGTGTGATCTCTATATCTTTACCCCAGTTCCCACCCAAGAGTCCACCGACAGTCCAGCCAAGAAGTCCGGTCCGCCATCCACGACGTTGAAGAAAGATTCGCCTGTCGCGGGGAAGAGAGGTCGCTCCATAGATCGAGATGGGAACGGTCGTACTGAATTTCTGGTAGAAGACAAACGGGGAGCTATGCCGAAGGGCAGCATGCTGCTTTGAGTAACTTATTCGTGTATCGTCATGAACGCCTCGCAAACACCATATGGCAAAGTTCAATAGACTCTGCGACATATTCTGTGTGATGGTGATCTCACGTTGACGAGACCAGGGAGCTGTGTTGCAAACATGAGAAGTTGCTTGCACAATCCTCTGTCTACAGACATAGAATTGAGTCGTGTGCTTGAGTCGTCGCTCCCTTAACGACGTCAATTCAGTGAAGACTCACGTGTCACACATGGAGCACCTTTATTCATTCAACATTCTCTATGACAGTCTATGTTTAAAGCTGCCAGAGATGGGAGTCCTTGAGATCTCGTATCAGCTCAAGGCCTTCCTTACCTTCAATTGTACCCATGCTCTGTACATCTTCTTGCCCTCCTTGCGGTTGACGAGTAATCGTTTGTCTATAGCATTCTGCTCAATCTGCCAACCGTTCTCCTCTGTGAAGATCTTTGCCAATTCCTCATTAGTGAAGTAATATACTCGCGTACCATCTCCGCGGATGTAGAAAGAGTCTGACAATAATCTATTGGCCTTCAAGCGCAATTGGGTGAGGTCATATCGACCGTAGTCACGCATGAGTAGCAGGCCCCCTGGCTTCAACATGCGTCTTAGGTTGGTCTCCGCTAGTGACCACTGGGCAGGAGAAAGTGCCGAGAAGGCAAAAATGAGGACTGCCACATCGACGGATTGATCTGGCACATTCGAAGGAGGACCGTGTTGATCTGCCATATCCCAGACGCCCTCCTTGACAAACTTGGCATCATATTCAGGACAATCTCGTACGATTCGGATAGCCTCTGTACTGAAATCGAGTGCATGGACAACGAGATCCTCGTTTTCATTCATCCTCAGAAGAGGATAAACCGTGTTGCCTACAGCACATCCAAGATCTGCGATTATCTTGGGTCCTGCGTCTTGTCGAGTACAGGCAATCAACTCGGGGAATTCAAGGCTGATCCACTTTCTATCTTTGAAAAATCCTTCTTCATGGTGTGTGTAAAATTTGTCCCAATGCTCATTGGCATGAAAGTCATTATATCGTTCCTGCTCCGACATCGAGACTGGATTCGCTGTTTGAAATGCGATACGTTCAGTGGCATTCGAGAGATGTGCGGCGTCCCACTCTACATGATCCCAAGCGTTGAAATCATCGATTCGTGACGTGTCTGTCAAAAGCCGACTACCGAAAGTGGACGGATTTGTGCAAGTAGTGTCCAAAACAGAGGAGTTCTGCTTCAGGTCACTCTTCGAGCTGGAAGAGTGGGGTAATACAGATCCGATATCAAGAAGGGACTGAATAGAATCATCCAGCGATATTGGTCGTAGTCCAGATAGATGTGGTGGACATGCCGGCTCGGAAACTTTGAGCGATGCAGTGGTATCATCCATCCTAAGCACCCGCACACTCAGATATTGCGAAGAAAGTCGACGGAAATGTCACTGAGCCAAGTGTTTTCCGTCCCGAGAACGACTGAGCGCTGTAGTGTACCAAAAGGAGAATGGATTACCAAGGTTCACAATCCATCTATTGAACAGATGAGCTGCCCTCTATGCTTTGACCGTGCTCAACCAGTGACAAAGCATTCTCTGAATCCTTTCAATAGTGTATCTGTTCCAGCAGCGAAGGACGAGGAGAAGCAGCAACCGCAGATGAAGATGGAGCAGCAGCAGTAGAAGAAGAAAAACCAAACATGGTCGACTGATAGTGGAGACTACCGAATACTTTTGTCGCTTCAGTTGCGCCACGAAAAAGCGCTCCCCCAAGACTTGCCAACTGAACTTACTGGGTTGTTCCAGAGTCTGTAGCAGCCCGCTCAAACGGCCTTCACATAGCATCTACAGCCATACCACTCTCCGTCGGAGAGCATAACAAGAGAGCATATCAAAATATCGCCAGGAAAGAACAAGTTGTAGGATTGGCGACATCTTCTGCGACTTGCATACAGTCGGGTAATATCCTGGAGGTGCATGAGAAATGGTCGACCGATTGAGCAATAGAGCCCCAGTAGACTGGTCGCACAATCGCAAATATGCTGTCATCATCGATGCCGGCAGTTCGGGTTCACGAGTTCAGGTATACTCATGGCGCGACCACACGGTAGCAGCAAGACAAGCCAATGAATTGGAGCTTGCCTCACTACCACGCATAGAAAAGGGAGACGAATTGGGGGAACATTGGATGAAGAAGATTCACCCTGGCATATCCACCTTTGCCGACAATCCAGAGGACGTGGGACACGACCACCTCAAGAAATTGTACAAGCATGCTATGAAAGTTGTGCCAGAAGCTCAAGTCAAGGAGACTCCAGTGTATCTGCTGGCTACAGCCGGCATGCGTCTGCTCGAGGAGAGACAGCAGAAGAAGATTTTAAAAGAGGCCTGTCATTATACGAAGAAACACACTGAATTCCTGGTCCCTGAATGCGACTCGCACTTCCAGGTCATCACAGGGGAGATGGAAGGTCTGTACGGCTGGATCTCAATCAACTATCTCCTTGGCGGCTTCGATGCTAAGATTGATGGTAAACACCATACTTACGGGTTCCTGGACATGGGAGGAGCAAGTGCACAGATTGCTTTTGTACCGAACAAGACAGAGGCTGCGCGACATAAAGAAGACTTGACATTGCTGCGGCTTCGGACTCTCGCGGGCGAGACAAAGGAATGGCAAGTTTTCGTATCGACCTGGCTAGGATTTGGTGCCAATGAAGCTCGACGTCGACATATCCAACGATTGATGGAGGACAAAAAGATGTCTTCGACGGTCCAATACCACGATCCGTGTATGCCTAAAGGTCTTGTGGAGGACCTGCAGAATGACGATCCTGCTACACCGTCAGCGTCTCTTCTAGGCACAGGCAATCTCAAGGAATGCCTCACAGCACTTGAGCCATTACTGAGTAAGGATGCGCCGTGCCTCGACGATCCTTGCCTCTTTGCAGGAGTCCATGTGCCCAGCATCGATTTTGACATCAATCATTTTATCGGCATCAGTGAATACTATTATTCTGCACAAGACGTTTTCGGCTTGGGTGGTGCCTATGATTACCATACTTTGTCATCTGCAGTCGAACAGTACTGCACGCGCGATTGGTCTGACATCTTGACGGACCTGCAAAAGAACAAATTCCCCGAAGGTGTCAAGCAGGGAAAGCTGGAGGATGTCTGCTTCAAGGCCTCGTGGATGATGAACGTGCTCCATAGTGGTATCGGTATCCCTCGCGTGACGAAGGAATTTAGCATTTCGAGTCCGTCGCACAATGGCACTGAAGAATTGGAAGAAGGTGCACGAGCTAAAGGGTTTGATGGAGCTTTCAATAGTGCCGAAACATTGGCCGGGACTGAAGTCAGTTGGACACTGGGAAAGATGTTGTTGTATAGTTCGAGCAGTGTCTCGACAAGCAGTGCAGAGCCTGTTGGATTTGGTCCTAACTCACAAGACTACCGAACCTTTCAAGTTGCAGGCGAGCTTGGAGACTATCCTGTAAACGTCTCCCTCGGCGAGAGATTCGCACAGCATCTCAATGTCACTTTCGTATTCATTCTTCTCTTTCTCGGTCTATTCCTAATGCTACTCAAGGGATTCAGACTCTCAGCATGTCTTGCGTCCATGTCGCACCTGTGGCATAAGAATCAGCGGAAGATAATCGGTGCTCGCGGAGATCAGAGCTATGAACGCGTCATGGAAGAAGGGGATGCGGATGAGACTAGACAATTTGAGATGAACGCTCTGAGTAGAAAGGAGTTACAACGTTCCGCTGTCTTCTCTAATGGCTTGTCTCGCACCTCGAGTCAGCTACGTCTCAATCGAGGAAGTAGAGAAAGCAGCGTCTCGGCAAATCAAAAGACATATTAGTATGATGTAGCATGAATAGAAGCGACGGCGACACTGCGTTTCAAGCTCTGCATACGTCCATGTAGAGTGGTATGTAGAGTGGATTCAAAGGTCGAGTGACTCGAAATTCGTGCCAAAATCTGCCCCACTGTTGGTGCTCCTCTGAACCCGCAGACTCTACGAGCAACACAAACAGAGAGTTAAGATATGAGTACCGGTGTCCCTACGACGACTCGATCAGAACGAATCTGCTGCATTTCGCAGTATGCAGCATCCGTTCTGACCTGAATTTGACCGATCGGAGTTTAGCGACATTTCAAAGGAAATAATTCGTGCTCCATGGCTGCAGGAGGACCGACAAATGCTTTTGCAGAATCGCTGTATGCACAGACAAGGCAAAGTCCTTCGCATACGCCGGTCAGTAAGGCGACAGATACAAAGAATGAGCCTGTGACGCCTGTGTCTCAGTATCCCTCGCCTCTGCCCAAAACACGCCTTGATCCAGACCATACTCCCACTGGTCGTTGGGCTCATCCTGCCGTCTCCAAAATAACACAGCTGCAATCACGGAGAGCGCCAAACGAGACTACCCTTCGCAGGGTAGTTCTGAACTCTGCGGCATTCTTTGTCCTGTACAAGATCTCCCCGTGGATATATCAATCAAAGTTTCTCAACAATCTGCAGGGAGAGAATTATGTGAATTATACAATGTACACTCTCTACGTCTTGCTCGCATACAACGTCTTTGAAAACGCCCGGCGATTCTTTTGGACCAACTCATACGACGATCCTACTCTCACGGCGAAACAACGTGCGTTATTGAATCTTCCTGCGTCCCCCAAAGCATCCTCCATAGCAGACTCAAGCCATGCCATCACACCTCCACGGTACCGAAAGAGCTTCACACCTTCGCCATCTACACTCTCGCCACTCTCAAACCAGAATGGGCGAAGATCCTCCTTAGGAACATACTCCCCGAGCAATCAAGCAGGTAAGCAAAATAACGGCTCACCTTTAGTCCGAGCCAGTCCAATACAGTCGAGAAGTCTGAACCCACGAAGTGTCTCAATGGCCTCGGGAAGTTCGCCATCTGACTTTACCAGCCAGTCAATGTTTAGAAACTCTCCAAATCAGCAAAATAATCTCTCTAGCAGCCTCAGATCCACGTTGATATAGAATCTGCTTACCTGGCTCTGCGTTACGCTGGTGTCATCCTTGTCCTTTCAGACGTCTCCAAACTGAATCGAGATAAATAGCATCATAGAATCTTCGCAACTAGCACCAAAAAATATCACTCGCGGCTAGCACTTTATGAAATTATGTATCATAACATGGGCACAATGATAAGATGAATCAATATATTGAAGCAGCATATTTCACGGCGAAGTGCTCGTGTGGTCTAGTGGTTACGATTCCCTCTTAGGGTGGGGGAGGTCCCAGGTTCGAGTCCTGGCTCGGGCCTTTTTAGAAATCTGTTTGTTCAGGGCCCTTTCTTTGTTGAGGGCCACCTCATGTAGAGAAACTGTCTTACTCCTACCGAGGGCCGCATTACGACTATGGATATCCCAACGATGCAAGACATAGGATGGATGATGCAGCCTGACTGCTAGCAGGGTTGCATGGATAGAGAAATGACCGTCTCGAGGACTGCGTCAGCCACACATGTATCAGCTGCGCTCCATCAGCAGATCGGATCCAAGAACGCAGAGTCCTTTTCGGGTCTTCCAAGGACAGTGAAATGCAATGGACACTCTAGTACACGGGTAACAAAGTTAGACAACGACAAACTTTACGGGAAAACAAATGGCGAGATTTTTGAGTGAAGAGTCAGACTGACAAAAAAGCTAGGAGTGGTTGTTTTAGAACTACTCGGAGCCAAGGTGAAGGCCATAATCTCTCCTCTGACACGGGTAAAGCTGGTATGGTGTGGGCCGATCCCTGGTGTATTTGTCGTCCGGACACTGGGGCTAGCTTTTCGCACCTGGACTTTCACTGGACTCTCAGCCTGCATAGCTCTCAATGCCCAATGGACTCACAGTGCCACGTCGCTCACCTGTCTAGCACTTTCTTGATGTGATTCTCAATCTTCTGCACAAGGCATCTGTCAGTAATGTGCACACTGCACTCTCTGCAGATATAGATGTTCTTGCAGACAGGACCTCGTCAAATTGCATAAGAATCGAGATTGACCCGGATGATCGAGACGAGCCAGTGACGTACCATCAGCGCTACTGCCGCAGTGCCGTTATTCTATCAATATCGAGACTGCATTTTAGTGTGTGCAGGCATAGTGACGTACGAGATGTGCCAGTGGCCGTTCCTTATTTGTCCGTGCATCTTGCCTTTTTATGCCCAATATCCTGTGATGAGCTCCTGCATACTATGGAACATACTGGGACTTGTGTATAGTAGCATTTGATTGAAACATGTCGATGTCCATTGTGAATTCCTTATTCGAACGGTTGTGCTGAGACATTTGATGCGGATACCTTGGTCTCAGGCTCCGTACAGTCTGATTAGCTCTTCACTCACTCCGGACATGGGATTGAGGACGCCAAGGTCTGTGACCAGGCCTGTGATCAGATTTGGAGGAGTCAGATCCTGAATTCCGTCAGCCGTCCGAACGATCATATCACCGACAATGGTCTTACCAGTTGTGGATTATTCTTGATTTCTTCTATGCCCATGATATCTTCATTCCGGACATCTCCACTGCTGCTTGTAATCTTACCTCCCTGAGCATCGACGGCAGAATCTCGAAGATCGAATCCATGCGAGTCTTGATTCAGCATTGGCGAACTGATTGCGCTGTTTTCGAAGGACCGCATCGGTGGATCGGAGAATTGGAGAATAGGCTCAGGAGTGACGAGATCGTATTGTGAAAGGGGAAAGATTCGGACAAATTTGTGAGATTCGACGAGGCAGTAGAACGGTTTATTGGCAGCCTTTGCAATGGTGGCGACATTGAGTGTTCCAATCTGGTTGATGAGCCCACCGTTCTCGACTATGCCCTCTGCGCCCACGAGGACGATATCGACCTTTTGCATCACATAACCCACGGCTACGTCGAGCAGCATGCAGCACGGTATGCCATGATGTTCCAAGACTTGCTTCGACTTTAGTCCTGCCCCGTTCGGTCGTGACTCGGTGACGTAAACCTTGAATCTCTTGTTTCGTTGCGCAGCCTTCGTCAGAACAGCCAGGACGACCCTAGAGTAGGAATGAATCAAGATCGTGGCACCGTCCTTGACGAAAAGCGAACCAGTCTCTGCGATTTTCTCCCTAGCTTGACGTGCTCGCTGGACAAACAGTTGCCCATTGGCCACGAGATGCGCCTTTGTTTCCTCGAAGTTCTCAATGTTGTCGAGACTGCGCATGACGAAACGCTGAAAGATATCGCAACCAGCTTGCAGGGAGTATGAGTTCGGAACAGCATCAATCAGAATATTCTTCCCTCGCTTCAAGATGTCCATGAATTCCGAGACAGTAGAAGCATTCGTCTTTGTCAAGACTTCGAGAAGAGAGTAGATGGCTGCCAAAGGCATAGTAATGTCTGGATCATTCTGTAACACTTCGCCGTAGATTGCAAGCACATCGAACGAACCGGCAGGTGACTCTATCGATGTGTCTGCTCGAGACAATCGATTTGGCCGTGCTGGAGCCATATTCGAACAGGCAAAACAGTTCCACCACCGACAGATACTGACAAAAGACAGTAGCTAACAATTATATTGTGAATCGATGTTCAAAGTCGAATGTTGCTCGTAAATATCGGGTTCAAGGTCAAATAGAATGGAGAGGATAAAATCCCAGATGAACCTTGAAATGATACTTTGATAGTCAAGCTGATGCTTTCTATATGTTACAACCACTGGAGATCATCGAAAAGATTTGCCTAAGGGCTATTATACAAAGATTGCCTTGCCATTCATTCGCGGTCTCAGTATATGGTAGCATCAAGAATGCTCGCCGCCATTCGCTTTCGTAACTCGGGCATTTCTTCCTGACTAAAGTCTGGCAACATCAGACGGCTGATACTCTCGGCAGTCTGACACGCAAAGACACCGCAATCATAGCCATTGCCTTGACGTGGACCTGCATCTGAAATCCAATTGTCCCATTTACTGATGTCCACGGTAGGTGCCTCATTTTTCATGTACTCACGCAAGGCAGAAAAGGCCTGGCCTGGTCCACCTTGTAACGAATCCCAGTACTCGAAACGGGACTCCCTAGCGTTGATTACAGCCATACACCAATGCACGCCAAGATGCACAGGCACTAGGACAAGATCACATTGCGCAATGTCAACCTTGGCCTTCTTTGCCCATCGTCGTACATCCTTGTAGCCTCCGCTGATCAGCTTGCTATAGAAGAAGGTGTTGAAGGCATGAATCTTCGACTGTTGCTCCGCCTTGGCCCGATCTGAAATGAGATTCATGTAGAAGTTGATGACTTCGTCATTGAGCCAGGCAGTCTTTCGCAGAGTTGACAAGTCTTTTACTCTAATCTCTTGGTTGAATTTCTGAACCAGGATCTCCTCCGTGCTTGAGTGTCCATGAAAGACCTTCTCCACCCGCTTTGCCGTATCGACAGGTATCTTGATACGTTTTGGTTTCAGTAGTCCGCGCTTACGTGCAATTTCTTCATTACGAGCTGCCTTCTCGCGATCAATCTTCTGCCATTCGTATTGATGAGGATGTTCCTTTCGCAATTGCGCAATGAGGTCATCGAGACTTTGTTCCTCAGTTCTTTCGACAATCTTCTTGCCTCTTGCATGTTTAAAGGGGTTGTGGCTTGGTGCTGGGCTTGGCACAGGACCTCCCGGACTGCGATATGTGCTGACAGGACTTGCGTCCGGAGTGCTCTTTTCGCTCATGTCTAAATCGTGGAATCGACGTTCCTTGCTAATTCTAGATTGATGCGGCGTGATACGATTTAAAACATTTGCGACATCCCTGTTCGTTCGAGATTGTAGAGCATACCGCCGCGGTAGTGTAGCTTTCAGACTCGTACTCAACAATTGCTTGTGCATGGATGGTGAGGCTCGCGAACGACTCAACAAGTGACTTGAGCGCAGAGTTGAGTCTGAATGATAACGCGACTCCAGGGCTCGTGTATACATTGTCCGCAAGGCATCTCTCTGTAGCCTAGAGCTCGCAGAGCGATGTAGAGATCCAGAATATATTGACGATGTAGATGATCGAGGGATGCTGGCGGTAGAGGGAGCCGGACCTGGCAGCAAGGAGTGCTGCAATACGGGCGTTTCATTTTGTCTCAGAGGACAGGGTGACTCTTGACGATTGGAAGATCCGGCGAGCTCTGCCGTGTCGTCCTCCGTCGTCCTCTTCTTCCGCCGATGAGCTCGACGAGCTTGGCGCGCTTCATCTGTATGGGTCTCTGTAGTTTTGTGACGACGTCTGACAGGCTTCTTGACCGGTATGGATTTCGAGACAATTTCTGAATCGGAGGGGTCTGCTTCCAGATATTGCGCAAGTCCTGAAGCGCACCATTCCCAGCAGGCCTTGACCGACTTGAGCACCTCCGAGACCTGGGGCAGTAGTGACTCAATCGTTGCTTGCGTAGTGGCGAAGGCTATATCGAATGTTCTCTTCTTTGAGGAGATTACTTCAGTAGGATTCTCTGGATGTATCATCCCCTAGAAGAGCCTACTACTTTTCGTTGGGCCTTGACGATGGCAGCCCACTCATGTGCGACACGTCTAGAGCCCCTTAGTCGCTAGAGTAGACGTAGGACAGTAGAAAAAAGCTCCCGACGAACAATGGGCTGGTGCACACGGCAAGAAGGCGAAGCTTGATATCGCGCAAGTTGCCCAGACTGTCTGCAGGAAACGCATTAGCAACAACGCGACTTGTCTACAAACTCGATGCGAAAGTGACAAAAACGACAACAGCGACGTCGGCTAGATTGGCCTGAAGGGGAAACCGCTCCCGTCATGCTTGAATTGATGTTCAGATGCAATTCTCTATATATTTCATATCCTGGTACTACGGGATTATCGAAACATGGATTGACCCCAGTGATCTGAAGGTGCCGTTCCGTTGATATCGATGGTGCTATCGATAACCTTGTGGCCGCCTTGCGTGCATTGAATATGAAATGCTCTTTCGTATCGTTTGGATCGAGCATCGATGCAATCATTCCGCTAGTGCTACGAGTGGAGCACAGCTTTTGTTGCCTGGGCCTTAGTAGTCGTAGAAACCTTTTCCGGCCTTCTTGCCGACCCAGCCGGCATCGACCATTTTGCCAAGCAAGATTGCGGGTCTATATTTACTATCCCCAGTCTCGCCGTAGAGAACTCTCATGATTGCTAGACAAGTATCAAGACCGATGAAATCTGCAAGTGCAAGAGGTCCCATGGGCATGGAACAACCAGTCTTCATGATGCTATCGATGTCGCTCGCTTTACCCACTCCAGTCTCAAGGGCGATTATTGCTTCGTTGAGATAAGGCATGAGCAGCCTGTTTGCCAAGAATCCAGGAGAGTCTGCGGACCGTGAAACGACCTTGCCCATCTTCTCGCCGAATTGAACTGCTGTCTCCAGGGTTGCGGAAGAAGTCTGGAGTCCTGCGATGATCTCCATTCCTTTCATAACGGGAACAGGATTCATGAGATGGAACCCAACGACACGACTCTCTGCTCCCACTGCAGCATTCGCAATCTTGGTGATCCCGATTGAACTTGTATTGGTCGCCAAGATTGTCTCCTTTGGCACGCTCTCCGCGAGTTTCCTGAAGACCTCGAATTTCAGGCTTGGGATCTCCGGAATGGCTTCCACCAGGAAATCTACATCATCGAATCCGTTGTTGACATCGCTCGAGAATTTAATGAGGCTTGTCGCCTGATCGGCCTGGTCTTGCGTAATCTTGCCCTTTGCAACATCCTTCTCCAGGAGCTTCTTCATGAAACTCTGTCCCTTCGCCAGAGCATGTTCCGAGGCATCCACGAGCGTCACTGGTGTCTTTGCAATATTGGCAATCACGATGGCAATCCCGAGACCCATCTGCCCTCCACCAAGCACACCGGCCTTCTTCACATCCTTCGCATATGTCGTCGTAGTCGATGAAAAGAGTCTGACATTGGCCAAATTAATGGCCTGCCTACGACAAATCATGCTCATTAAGACTTCCACGAGTAATGGGCACACGCAACAAGGGCACACTTTCGATCGACCACTTGATTGTGTCTTCCAATCTCTCCTAACCGAGCCAACACCCGACATTCGGCGTCCTCTCGTCTTCCCGGAAAGCGGTGGAGTCGCACCCGAGCCCAACCCCACGTCCGGCACGTGGAAGATGGCTCAACTCTTGAAAGACACCAAAAACCTTGACTATCAACCATCACAGGATGTATTGATTGATGACCCTTGTTGACTGTTTGCCATGTGTCCCTAGATTCCTTGGTCTTCTGGCGATGATATTGCTGTTGTAAACTCTGCCGTGCCGCAGTTCTAGAGATAGTAGAAGGCTCCTGTGAGTTGACAGGCAAATATGGTCAGGAATGTTGAGATTGGCATCATTGGCATGGGTGACATGGGCAAGATGTATGCTCGGCGTCTTGGAGCAGCAGGATACATCATCAACGCCTGTGATCTGCCATCCAAATATGCCAGTCTGACATCAGAATTTGCTGGGTCAGATTCCATCAGGATTCTGCAAGATGGGCATCATGTCTCACGGCGGAGTGACTATATCATATACTCGGTTGAGGCCGAGTTCATAGACCAAGTGGTCTCCAAATTTGGGCCGTCCACAAAGGTCGGCGCTATTGTTGGGGGTCAGACATCGTGTAAGGCACCAGAGATGAGCGCATTCGAGAAGAATCTACCGGCCGATGTTGACATTGTTTCCTGTCACTCGCTACATGGCCCAGGTGTGGATCCTCGAGGACAGCCGCTGGTGATCATCCGTCATCGTGCCTCTGATGCGTCACTCCAATTGGTGCAAGAGGTCCTCTCGACCTTTGAGAGCAAGATTGTCCATTTAAGTGCAGCAGAGCACGATCGTATCACCGCAGATACACAAGCAGTCACTCACGCAGCCTTCTTATCCATGGGCGTGGCATGGTATAGCAATGATCAATTTCCGTGGGAGGTCTCTCGATACGGAGGGGGCATAGAGAATGTCAAGATCAACATCACGTTGAGAATTCTCAGCAACAAGTGGCATGTTTACGCGGGTCTAGCCATTCTCAATCCTGCGGCTCAGAAACAGATCAAGCAATATGCTGCGAGTGTCACAGAGCTGTATAAAATGATTCTACAAGGACAAAAGGCAGAGTTTGAGCACCGCATTCGTACGGCCGGCACAGCAGTCTTTGGCGCATTACAAGAAGACGATCAAGACTTGTTATTGCAGGACGAGGTGCTGGATCGATTCTCCTTGTCCTCTATACCAGCTGGACAGAGGATACCCAATAGTCATTTGAGTCTCCTGGCCATGGTCGACTGCTGGCACAAGATGGGCATCGTGCCCTACGACCACATGATCTGTTCGACCCCTTTGTTCAGACTGTGGCTCGGCGTGACCGAGTACCTCTTCAGACAACCTGGTTTGCTGACGGAGACCATACATGCTGCTCTCCATGATGACAAGTACAGGAGTGATGATCTGGAGTTCACGTTTGCAGCGAGAGGTTGGAGCGACATAGTAAGCTACGAGGATTTTGCAAGCTACAAGAAGAGGTTTGAACAAGTTCAAGAATACTTTCAGCCACGCTTCAAGGATGCCACGATTGTAGGCAACGAAATGATACGAACAATCTTTGAAAGAACCAAAGCCAAGGCAGGACAAGCTTGAGACTTTTCCATCTTGCGTCGACCAAAACACAACTGAGAAATCGTAATTTAGCCCAGACAGATCAGGCGCTGTGGATCATTTTCTTCTCGATCCAGCCACTAACAGTCTCGAGGCCTTTGTGATAACTGGCCTTTTCCTTGTTGAGTGCCTTGTTCAAGGGCCAATCATGGACACCTCCCGGACCACTCAGAACATCCAATTCGAGATCAGATTTTTCCGCCTTGTCGACGAATTCGATGATTTGGTCACGGAGTCGTTCGCCTTCTCCATAGATGATCAAGGAGTCCGGGAGCTGGGAGATTTCTTCGACGGTCCGAAGCATGGGATTGATTTGTGCAGATCTATAAGCTTTCTCGTAGGACAGGTTCGGGCCGAGGTAGCTCTTGATTCCTTCGAGCCCGAAATTGTTTGTCACGTAATCATTTTCTTCATTGACGAACCAGGAGTGTGCTGGTGCGTGCTTGACACTCTCGTCCGTGAGCAAGTTGGAAACGACGAGGGATAAGGCCGGAAAGACCCAAGGGCTGAAAAGAATGGCTCCAGCAAGATCCTTCGAGGATTCGAGTTCGAAGAGTGTCTGCAGGCAGAGATTCCCACCGGCCGAGTCACCAGAGAGGAACAGTCTGGCTGGCTCGACATCCAAGGTCCTTGTAAGATAGTCATGTGCCGCCCGCGACTGGTGCCATTGTCTCGGGAAGTGCGCCTCCGGGGCGAGGTCATAGTCCACAAAGAAGAGCTTCAGGTCTTTATTGTACTTTTTCTTGTGTTCCTGAAACAGGTCGACTGCCCAGTCCGACCACATCTTGGTCTGACCGGAGATGAAGGCTCCGCCATGCATAAAGAGAATGACAGGACCTGATCCCTGTGCAAGTTGCTGCTCAGTTTGCGAGGCTGCATTCTCACCAAACCAGACACCTTTTACAGAGCCCCTCTGGATACGTTTGTAGTGTCTTCGATTGCTGAGTCGTGCCTGACCGGACAGGGCGATGATGAAACGGCAAGTCTTGATGGATGCATTCAAGGCCTTCTTGTTTGTCTGGATCGTCTTCCTCCAAGCATCATTCTTGGTCAGAAACTTGATCAGTGTACAAAAGAAGTCTTTGATCAGATCCATCTGCTTTAAGAATCAAAGTTTGCGAATTATCGCAGAGAGGAAGGTCTGTCGCGTCTATTGTAGTCGAACTATCCAAGCCAAGGCGCACGACCCAACTCGAGTTGAACAGATGAGCCGCGGGGAAGAACTTCTGGCGCCGTGCGGGGGAATTCTCCGGGCATGTGACTCTTTCACGTGTATAGATTATCCAGAATCACGGGCACACATCACGTGAAGCTCTTCCACAGGTTTGTGTCTGCAGGTCGAACATGGCTCCACCACGTATTTCGTCGTCCATATGACGACAGCATATGAGCATTTGTATTCCATGTCGAGGAATGTATAGCTGATTGGGCAAGCTGCAGGGGCACTGATATAGTCGAAATCTAGCCAGTCTCCTTGGTTTTGATCTGCATATCTCGACACCTCCGTCATTAGCAAGGACATAGCAGACTCGGTCTCCGTGACGACACTTGAATGGCGTATGTCTTCACGGTAAGCAAGCCGTCATCTATACGGATTGCATGCAAGGCTAGGTTTATTTCCGCAGATCAAGAGTCCTTGATCACTGCTTCTTCGAATCTTCTACATGTATACCAATCGCACTCCCTCACCCCGTCTCATGAGATTGTCTGTTATGGTCGTATCTCAACCATCACACCATTCAAGCATTGGAATTCGAAACTGGATCTTCTCTTCGTGACGACGGATGACCAGAAGTACTTCACAATCTTATTCGAAGAGGGGCGGCTTGTTACAGGCGTTGCGGGAGACTTGACGACCCGGGGTCTTGCAACACCGGACATGGGCCACAAAGTGATTGTCAATGAACGACATATCATTCTGTACTTGTATAATGGCATCATTTCTGTGATATCCATCACGCAGAATAGTAATCCAAAGAAGAGAACTGTAGATTCAAGCAAAATCCTTGGTGCTCCGCAACAAGTTCGCTTGGATGAACTCAAGATTCATGACATTGCCATGCTAGATGGCGAGGCAGCAACCACGACCTTTGGTGTACTTTTCCGCGGCTCTGATCTAACAACACACTTCAAATCATACGAGCTTCATGTGAGAAAGGGTGATCTTGAATTGAGAAAAGGTGGAATTGTAATGGCCGGGCTGAAACATGGAACCTCAATGATCATATCGAGGGGCACACATGGAGTGGTCTGCGTTGGCGAGACTACCTTCTACACCAAATCTGTCAGCGACAATGAGATGGAATTCCCGATCACTACCCCGACTCTATTCAATAGTTCGACTACAGTCTCTGCAGACCAATTCATTCTTGGAGACGACTACGGTCTGCTTTATTCACTCACATTCGAACAATCACGACCGGTGCTAAGCCAGATTGCTCTGCCCACCGATCCAGACACGGCTGTCCCCAGGATAAGTATCCCGCATGTCCTAGTAGCATTACAGAATGAGCTTTTCCTGGGCAGTCACTATGGTGACTCGCAATTGCTACAATTACCTCAGATGGAGATCATAGCTCGCAAGATCAACATTGGTCCCATTCAAGACATCCTCGTAGAGAGCGGCAACACAGCAGGGGCGTCCGCAACCTTGGTAACCGCTTCTGGTGCTTACAAAGATGGTTCTCTCAAGATTGTCAGATATGGTGTCGGTATGGTTGATAAAGCTGAACTTGAAATCGAGAACATCAGAGCCCTGTGGGGTCTCGATGAGCTAGGAATCATCGTCGTGGGATTCGTGGACAGCTATATCGTGTTGCAAGTCTCTCCCGAGGGAGAAATTGAGCAGATCGACTCTGGTGAGGAAGAACTCGTGTATGCATGCTGCAGTGGCCCTAATCTGGTTCTGCTCAAGCATGATGAACTGAGTATCTCGAGGGATGGTGTCATCGTGACCTCACAAGAAATCTCCTTTGCAACCTCTGCAAAATGTCTGGACGATCGTCTGTATATTCAGAGCAAGGCACAAATTGATGTCTGGCAATTGTCCGCTGATTCATGTTCCCATATCGGTGCGAAGAAATTTGAAGCTGAGATCAGTGCCCTAGAAGTACAATATGGCTTGGTCATTGTCGGCTTCTGGAATGCAGACAAGTTGTGGATTGGCGACCTGGATCTGAATGAAGTACTTTCGACGGAACTTGAGACTGGTCGTACTCCACATTCCATCTGCTTACAGATTCTACCCTCTATGAGTATTGCTACACTCTTCATTGGCACCAATGATGGCAACCTCATTACGTATAATTTCGACACTAACAAGCGTTCCCTGGACAACTTGAAAGTCTCCGTCTTGGGAACAACGCCAGTTTCTCTCAGTGTCTTCAAAACTGCCCAGGGTCCCAACATCTTCGCCGTCTCTGATCGGCCAACCATCATATATGCTGCTCGAGCCAAAGTCACGTTCTCTAGCTTCGATATTCCCTCCTGCACCTTCTTTACAGCCTTCAATTCCCAGGCACTACAATGCAGCATGATTGTGGGCACCGAGACAGGTCTACGCATAGGAGGTATCGACGACATACAGAAATTGCAGTTCAGGTCCATCGCATTGGGAGAATTACCACGGCGGCTTGTCAGAGCTGCTGGCTTTATTGGAGCGCTTACGATGCGAATGGAGGTTGAGCAGGTGACAGGCAATGAGACACAGCGGTCATATCTGAAGATATACCATGCAGACACATTCGAACCGCTGGGAGCATTCGAGTTACAGGAGAATGAAATGTGTCAATCACTCTGTCACATGGAGATTGACGGTTCCGACAGATTCATCGTCGGAACCTCCTACACAGATGACGAGCAAGATGAATGTATCAAAGGACGAATCATCATTCTCGGAATCAACCGTGCGGATTCCAGTCTCTGGCTCGAATCACAGATAGAGGTTCCTGGCAGCGTCTACTGCGTCTCATCGGTCGGTGACCGACTCGTTGCTGGCATCAATTCCTTTGTCCGCCTATACGAAGTCTCAGCCAGCTCCATCGCTGAAATCTCGAAATTCAGAGCGAGCACATTCGCACTGGCCATCGCAGTCCGCGACTCCCGCATCCTAGTCGGCGATCTCATGAAGTCTGTGCTCTATCTCGAAGTACGGGAGGGTGAATTGACGGAGATTGCAAGAGATTACGTGCCGACATGGATGACTTCCGTCTCGTTTGCGAGTTCGACCACTTTCCTCGGCGCCGAGGCAGAAGGCAACCTCGTCCTCTTGGCGGAATCAGATTCCCCACTGGAGGAAAATCGATCACGCCTGGACCGCATCGGAGAATTTCGATATGGCGAGATGATCAACAAACTGGTCCCTGGCGTCCTCGTCATGCCAGAGGCCACCACTCTCGTCACACCCCATACCATCTTTGGCACAGTCGACGGCTCGATCGGAGTCGTGGGAGACATTGATCCCAAACAAGTCGATTTCTTGATTCGATTGCAGGGCAGTATCGGCGAGAACAGACACTCTGTCGGTGGCTTGCGACATGCGGACTATAGGGCCTACACTTGTCCGGGGACCAAGAACATTGCCCCGCTCCGATTTGTCGATGGGGATTTGATTGAGGAATTCTTGGAGTTGGACAAGAAAACGCAGCTCAAGATTTGTGGAGAAGTCGGACAAGGGTTGGCAGAGGTCGAGAAGATGGTAGAAGATTTGGCAAGATTGAGGTGATTCATGGGGTCCGATGGGAGAATGAAACTCACATGGTATGCCGTCGAGAATGAATAAACGTGTTTCTATCACAAAAAAGAAGAGTTGTATATAGGTAATGACAAATGTAGAGATTTACAAATTGACTTCGCACACAGAAGGCAACACTTCATCCGTGTGACAGATACTGCCCTGTGCATCAAATTGGACTCAGCCTATGGAAGTGTGTTGCGGAGCTGTATTGAGACTGCCATCGAGATAATGACGAACTTCGCCAGCTTGATCGCTCGTGTCGTTGAAGGTGCTCATCGTACTCAGCTTCGTCGCTTCTGCTGACGACCCAGCGTCAACACCTTCCTGATCATTAGCCAAAGTCTGTCTCCTGTCGATATTTGTTTGATCCACACCTGTGAGCGTCGACAGTGCATGCAATTGTTCAGATCCAAGAGCTTGATCCATGCCACGTTCAGCAGATTGTATAGCCATAGAGTTTTGACGCTCAAAAGCGTCATCTGCACTACTACTTGGCATATCGGTTGGAGATGGAGCCGGCCGATCATGAACCTCGGGACTGCTCGTGGCATCCGCGATTCTGCTCGTTGCTGACTCAGTCCTGACATGCTTAATGTTTGCTTCGATTTCAGGGACTTCATTGCCAGCCGTCCGAACTCTTCTTGATTGATGTAACTCTGGACTGTAAACTTCCGGTTTCTTTGCAGTTCTTGTACTGCGCCGTAAGAACCAATCGGGCGAGAATTGTGGAACAGGACTAGCTGTATGTGAGATTGGTGGGTCGGCTGGAAGATCTGTAGATTGCTTGCTTATGCTTCCTATGGGAGTGACGGCTACAGACGACTGAGGAAGAATAGACACAACCTGAACGGACGAACCAAGGCCAGATATGATGGAAGAATCGGCAGCGGATGTCTGAAGCACAGTTTCAGGTGATTCGGGATTTTTGGTTTCTGGTCGCAAAGGAGAGCTGGCTCGGGAGCATTGAGGTGAGCTGAGCCTTGAAGCTGTAGCAGAGGCGTCACTACGGGTTGCTGAGGGAGAAATGACGAGTGGTTTTCCAGGATCGGTGGCTGGAGTTCTGTAAGAAGAATTGTTGCGAGGTCGCCCTGGAGACTTGGCTGGAAAGCTACAAGGAGATATGACTCCAGGTACCATGATCTCAGGAGAAGGATGCGCAAGAGATCGTCTCGGAGGTCTCCCTCTACCACGTTTCATACTAGGAGAGCCGGCTGTCGCTGTCGGTGGATCTGACAAAGGTTTTCGGAGTGGCAATTGCTGCTTGGCGGACCGCGGTCGTGTAGAAGAGGCAGCTTCTGGGGTAGAATTAATTTTCTTCGACATTGCTGGCGGCCGTCCTCGGCCCCTTCGCTTCGGAGGATTGGCGGAGGGTGTCCCGGGAGTCTCAGCTCGAGATGCGGTAAATTCGCTGCGATGCGAGCTCGAGGGCCTATCAGGACGTCTTGGTTGGGACCACGACTTCCCAATTGTAACATTTGCGACTTCGGATTTCTCGAAATCCCAGATATCGTGAGAGATGTCCGAAGACAAATTTGACTTGCCAATCTGAGACCAGGATGGGGTTGTAAGTGATTGACAATCACTAGCATTAGGTGCAGATGGGAACGTTGCATTGACTGATTGCCTGGTGATTCTGTGAGGCATCGATAAGCGATTCATTTGTGTTGAGCGCTTATGATCGTTATGGCTAAGCACCAATGGAATTGGTGAAACGACTGGATATTTATTACTAGCAGGAGGCACCTTGGCGCAGGATTTCTGTATTCCTGGGCAGATGGCACTCTCCTCAGACACTGTTGTATACGATATATCGAGCGTAGCATCATTCTGCGGAAGGAGAATTGTGGAATGTCGAAAGCTGGCAAAGCGATTGTCTGCAATGACCATGTGGGCTAATCGTTCATAGCCATATACTGAAACGAACGATGCATACAATTCCTGGACGGCTGATTGAGCGCTGTCAACAGAATTGTTTAAAAAAGGCCGTGTCGGTAAGTCGATTCTCGAGCTTTGAAATCCTCCTGTTCCTCGATTTACCTCAGCTCTGCTTGATCCATCGCTCGTGCCCGGTCGATTGTTCTTCTTCTTGTGCTTGCTCAATGGTGGAATCGTTCTGGTAGGACTCTCAGAGGAATGAGAATTTACGTAACTTGTAGAATTGTCTTCAACAACATCTTCCCTGGATTTTGTGAACACATCGTCGTTAGCCAGATGATAATCCTCGTCGACATGGCTCGTCCTAAGCCACCGAGAGACTCCAAGATATGCAAAGTACACAAGATTCTTGAGTTGCAAGACATCCTCTCTTTTCGCCAAAGCCGCCAATTTACGATCTGCTGTGGTGATCGTTGAACAACGGTGAACGTTCTCCGGACTCACAAAGTCACATGCAACTTTGATGCATGGCGTGAGGTTACACACCTGATGTGCACAACCTGCTGGAATGAATACAGCCTGTCCAGGATTTTGATAGATTCGCCAAGGATGAACGCCTTGCGCTGCTAAATTAACAAGATCCTCCGTTGTGAGGTAGTATCGGGCTCTCCGTATCGGATCATCCATCAAGACTGACGCATTTTCGACCTTCACTTTACACAAAATGTAGTTGCGAAGAGCACCAGAATCTTTTAGTTGAAAGATATCCCATACAGCACAGCCGGGCCGGTTCGTGGGACGAGGTCCTGCCCAGGTCATGATATTTATCGCATCAGTCATGTCCATATGAAGGACCGTCGTGCCAGTCGCTCCGGGACCGTCAGATGATGCGCCTGCACAATATAGCTTGGGGCCAAGATCTGGCGGCAGGAAATATGGTGGAAACCAGGCTGCTAGATTGAGGAAACCCTTGCGTCTCGTGTAGATAGGAAATGGTAATGCAGCTTCAAAATCTGCAAAGAGTCCCGGCATAGCCTTTGCAAAATCATCTACGACAGGCCAATCGTTCAATTTCAAATGCTGCATCGAATCCCGTGACCCGCTTTGGAACCCTCTGAAGAAATGTCCAATGGTGCTCGGCCGGATCTCTCGACGTACAACGTCAACTAGCTCAGCCTTCTCCTCGCCGAAATGAGTGATGAAATAATCTGGATCCCAAGCATGTCTGAAACGCTCCAAAAAGCCGTCCAATAGAAGAGGTTCACCCTTGGCCCAATGGTTCTGGAAACTTGCCAAGGACAATTCATTTATGTGACTGCATGCATAAGACAAGCCCTCAGAATAGCTTGTTTGGGGAGGCGGAGATCGAGAATCTGACAGAGCAGCTGTATCCGAACTTTGTTTCGAAATGTGCTCTATCAGGCTTGTAAGCTCTCCTGAGGCGAAACGAGTGTATGGGATCATTTGCTTCTTTGTATGTGCTTCTAATCTCTTGCAACGATTTAGGTGTTGAAATTGATGCATCATTTCTGGGCTATCATCCCATTCCTGCAAGCAATCGAGACACAATTCTTTCGCGCAGCTATAACAGACCCAGTGCCCGGAAAAGATGGTCGTCGAGCATCCATCACATACAGGTCTCACGTGACGTTCTCGAGGTCGACGGAGAATATTTCGTCGTTGAGAATGAGCATTCTCCGTTTCCAAGACAGGTAACAACGTGTTTGCGATACGCCCCAGCAGAAATGGACCATCGGTGGCGCTTTCTTTCACACATAGCTTGGGACGATATTCTCTGTTGCAAGGTACCGAGGTGAGGTCGTCGACTAGTACGTAATTAGATGGGACTGGTCCGGGGCCAAGGAATCTCCTGATATTTTGAAAATGACAAGAGGTACCGTTTCGACCAGAACATGAAGCACACATAAAATCACGCCAGACTTTCTGAGTCACACAGCGGGAAGTGCACCGAATGTTTTGTAACCAAGCATGAGGTGGAACCGAATCTAGCTCGAATAGTTGTATAGGTGCAAGATCAGACAGAATTTGGCCAGTGAGTGGACGAAGAAGCTTCAACTCTTGGAACCTGGTTGGTCGTGATCTTGGGGATGCTTTGCTGTTGGCCGTAAGGCTTCTGCTACGAGCAATGAACCTATTAGGAGCTGGTCTGTATGCTCTCTCATTGCTGATGTCTCGTTTGCGCTTCCGTGGAACCTTGTCGCCGAAGTCGCCTTCATTCATATCCAATGCCTCCGTATCAGTCGAATTCAACGGCCTATCGCGTGTAAATTCTGTAGCTTCGGATGATTTCAAACTCCTGCTGCTCCGCGCCGACATTGCTACGTGCACTAAATGTTGAAGCGTATGTTGACTATCTTCACGAATGAGATGACAGAGATTACTGGACTCAGCGATCTTGACGCCAATACTTGGTAGGCTTCAGATTGAAAGACAATCTCAGTGCCGCAATGAGATCTTCTCACGACATGCGTGATGTGCCAAACCAGATTAGATATTCGAGGTTATTTGATTGTTCGCGATGCGACCGATGCTGTTAGCTCGTGCTTCGCTTGTTCTGATATACAAATTCCCTGTGTAGCACACAAAAACGAGTCCACTGAAGTTCAATAAGGAGATTGACCCTATATCGAATGGTCGGTCTCCAAGCTTTCAGGAGCTGATGAAAAGTGAGTCAGTTGCGCCACGGGGGACTATTCGAACCGCTCCACGGCATACACTTGAGAGGAATCAGTCCCAGACTCAAGTTGAGGCAAACAGTCCTTTACCGAGTCGAGAGACGTGCTCGAGCAGGGTAGTGTAGTCTTTCGTCTTGCAGCGTGCGGTGGAGTTGCACGGCATCCAGTGAGGTTGCTGTCTCTGCTCCGGGGTAAAGCTGCTGTTCTCGCGGGGCCTCACTCGTGGCGGAAGGAGATGAGTTTTGATCTGATCAGTGATCAGGAAACACTGTTCAGGAGGACAATCACTCATCTTGCGAATGGAGGGAGGAGAAGACGTGTTCTCTTCGCCAGAAGACAATACCATCCGCCATACATCACAAGGAACACATCATGTCTGTCTGATTCTTTCGTATGAATTGATGTAGACAGATTTGAAATCCATACAACAAACAGCAGAAGCACAAGGATGTCTCCCAACCAATTGTATTCACTAGCAAGATGAAAACGCTTGAGAACAAGAGTGAAAAGTGAGCACAGTCGTTGTGGAGGCAGTCAGCTCAATTCGGTCTTAGTAGACAGCCTTGGGTGCGAGCATTCACGTCACATTCCTGAATGCGTTTGAGAAGGTCAACAGCACCCCCATGGCTTTTGAGGTAGGCTGTCGGTCTGATGCTTTCTTCCAACTGTCGAATCTTTTGTGCCAAATCAAACTTATCCCCACGTAATTCAGGTCTACGTGTTCGTGGGCTTGCAGATTTGCTGCGGCTGTGACCCATGCCTTCCTTTTTCTTCTGGCTCAGACGCTCGAATGAGTCCTTGGCCTGAAGATACGTGCTCAAGACATCTGTTTGCAGGTCTCCGAAGGGTGCCAATAGTACAGTCATCCTTGGTGATAGAACGTAATTCACAGGCAGTTTCGGCAAGGCCTGGGGTCCTTCGTCATGTAGGCCAGCCCGAAAAGCAGCTGACAGACGATGCATGAGTCTCCGACGTATGACGGCAGATTTCGATGTCTTTGCGATAGGCACGATGAAACTGACCACGATTCGATCGTTCAGATGTACAGTGCCGACGTGATTTTCAAAATGCTGCAATTGTGCTAGTCGACCTGCCTGAAGCTGACATGTGGCTCGACTACTGGGATAGAAACGATAGGAGAAGTAGTCCAGCTGACTGGGCTTTGCCTTTTGTCTGTAGAGAATCTCTGCTGAGGTTGCGCCGCGGAATCTGCCAAGAATCAATTGCTTGGGCACAGCAGGCGGCATATATGTATGCTAGATTGGCAACATCTTCAGCGTCCGAGATTGAGCTGATGTACTCTGATCATGCCTGGCGTCCACCTGACTCATCAGGACAGCAATTGGCCATTGCGAGAGCTAATCGAAATTCTGCCTAGCAAGAGCCAGAATAGATGAGAAGCGATCGCTAACGTATCTATCTTACGGTTCGAATGTAACAAACCCTTATAGTTTTAGGGTCTTGCCGCAATGAGCCCGGAGTCCCCGCCAAAATCCGAACCGTCTTTGACGTGAATTGAGCCACACGATACAGCTTGTCCGATAACGCAACAGTTGTCAGGATCAGCTTGATTGTCAAGAGAAGGCATTGGGTTGAAAAGAAGCTTCGAGGACATTCCCAAGAGTTCTACATATATTTGGTTCATACAAGGAATTGTCATTAAGCCACAAAACATCGATTGCTTTGTGTCTTGTCTGATGCCGGCGAGCGGAATTTGAAGCTGATTCGTCCTTTCATACCATCTGGTCTGTTGTCATGCTACACCAGAGCAATGTGGTCACCTTGGAGCGCCTAGACAGGGGCCAAGAGTATAGATTTGAGGTAGATTTCAATACACAAATCGACATCAGCGTACGTCTTGTGCCATAGATGAGAGATTCCCCCTCGCCCACTTTACTCATCTCGCGTAGCTCAAGTCCGGGAATGCTGAAATCTTTGGGACAGAGATCACGATAGGACCGGTCTATAGTTTCACGGGCACAAAGAGTGCCATATACTCGTGGCAAGGTTGCGAGTTGGAGGTCAAGGGCACCCCGGCGAGCTCATACATCTCGGATGAGTCTCCCATGATGGCATACTTGAACTGCCATTTCGCATTGGAACATCTGAGGAAGGAGTCCGGTGGGCCAAGGGTGATGCTCATCGGCCCGGAAGACTCTGGCAAGACATCTCTGATCAAGATATTCTCAGCTTATGCATTGAAACTCAATCGTCAACCCTTGGTCGTGAACCTTGACACACGAGAGGTACGCATCAATGACCGGCCTAGACCGGCAACCAAGACCAAAAGGCTCAATTGATTGTTTTAGGGCATGTCTACTCTCCCAGGTTCACTTTCGGCGATCCCCATCACCAACATGCTCGATGTGACCACAGGCTTTGGCTCTTCCTCCACCACCGGCACCACAGAAGTCTCTCCCAAAATTCCGCTGTCCTACTGTTACGGTGGTGAGTCGCCGGCGTCGAATCTGAAATACTACAAGCACTTGATGACGAGACTGGCTCTCGCAGTCAACAGTCGACTGACAGAGACCCCTGGGGAAAAAGAGAGTGGCCTCTTGATTGACACGGCAGGCATCATCGATCAAACCACGGGCTACGAGATGATCAACTCGGCCATCCTGGAATTCGATGTCGACGTCTTGATCTGTCTCGGCAGTGAACGGTTGGCACAAGACATGGTCCGAAAGTACGACGGCAGGAATGGCATGACGGTCATCAAATTGCCAAAGTCGGGCGGCTGCGTCGGTCGGGATTCCGCTTTCATGGCTCGAACCCGAAAGGAGCAGATACGACAGTACTTTCACGGAGACGGACGACAGACCCTCAGTCCTTATTCCATCACGACGGCCTTTGACGACATCAAGGTCCACAGGATCGAGGAGACCACGGGGATCAACACATCACTCATGCCGATCGGAATGGAGCAGAGCGTCTCGAGGGCCTATGTCACGCCCGTCGAACCTAGCTCCCTCTTGCTCAACAATGTCATCGCCATCTTGCATGCAGAAAGTCGTGACACTCCCGAATCCTTGAGCGAAAGCAATGTCCTTGGTTATGTCTTGGTGTAAGTCATCATGGTGGAAACGCACAGATCAAGAATCTCGTTGGCTGATCATCTAGAACGGATGTAGACGACGAGAAGAGAAGAATGACGCTTCTCGCTCCATTTCAAGGAAGATTACCGGCCAAAGCTCTACTCGTGACGGCATTCCGTGAGGTGTTTTAAAAGTCTTTCATTTCAACCAAAGATGGTGCTATATGTATACATATCATTGCCATAACTCCATTTGCAACCCCTATGTACTCCCTGCACCGTTCGCACCCGGCAACGCCTTTTCTATTCTTGGCATGATATGACAAAAAAATTCCAATTGCATCATAAGAAATAATCAATTTGTTGTTTATTGGGAGCCGCATTCTGCAATTGTAATTGAGCAGGGCCATCGTGCTCATTCTCGGGAGCTGCGTCAAAGACATTGAAGAATCTTCCACCGTATTCATCGACCTCCAGGATGCTGGCCATGTTGGCACAACGATAGCAGTAATTTGGAGCACTCCACACTGTCGACAACCTGTCATCGTAGAGAACCTGGTAACCTTCGTTGCACAATTGGTGGGCTCTGAGTATGTGATCCATACCGTTGCATTCGAGAAATTTCTTCACGACAGCGGCACCAAAGGTATAGCCTGCACCTCGGGGTGAGATGCTGAATTCATCCTTGTCGGGATCCGGATCTGACCAGACGAGATCGGCCATCGGACCCTCGTGAGGTATCTCGCGAAACCTGTCGATGATCTTGATCTGGTCAATACTATGAATCGAGGGTGATAGTCCACCATGCACACAAAAAATCTTGTCGTCAATCACGGCAGTGAGGGTGAGAAAGTCAAACATGCTGGTGAAATAGCGCCAGACATTGTGATTTCCGTATTTCCGTACACACTCTGCATAGAAGCCGTAGTTTTGTGTTACGCCGCGAGATTCGTGATTGCCTCGAATGAGATTGACTCGTGATGGATACCGTAATTTCAAGCAGGTCAACAGACTGATTGTCTCGACGGAGAATAGCCCACGATCGACGTAGTCCCCCAGAAATAGGTAATTCGTATCCGGAGAATGACCGCCAATTTTGAAGATCTCCAACAGATCATAGAACTGCCTGTTGAAAGAATAAGTCATTGGTCTTCTGTCACTACCGCCACCAACTCACCCATGTATGTCGCCGACAACGGTAACAGGAGCCTGTATCCTGACGACATTGGACTCTGTCATCAGTAGTTCTTTTGTCTTGGTGCAGAGCAGCTCGACAAGAGGTTCAGCCAAGAGCTGTTTCTTGTAGAGCTGCTCAATCATGGCATCGAGATCTAGAGAGCCGTGGCCCATGCTTGTGCAGTTATCGCACTTTAGATGAAATAGTCCATTGTCGAGGTATCACACAGCTCCACGAGAAGTACTTCAGCTGTCCTCCCCGCGTCGTACACGCAGCCATCGAGAGGGCTGTCTTTGAGGTTGTCTATGGGGGAATGTCATACGGCGTGGGAAAGGCGAACATTCACCAGACGGGACGTGCATTGAGAGACGAGGAAATTGGCGCTGATCAGACCGAAGGGAGAAATTTCGAACGAGAAGGACAAATTTCAGTTTGGCGACCACACCCATCGTGTATCAGTGCAATCTTCCTCTCCTCTCGCTCTGCTGAAGCTCGTCAGATTGAAGGTCGTCTTATAGGAGGGTGCGAGTCTTGGATGTGCAGAAGATAGTGGAATAATCGATGAGGAACAAACAGTACATCAAGCTCAACAATCAGAGTCCGGCCTTAGAAACCGGACGTTGACGACCAATTTTTCTTCACTTTCTGAGATGTCAATACCTCCTTCTTCTGCTCATCTGAGTCCTCGTCGCGGTTTCAGTCCTTGGCATGTTCAAAGGTCTGCCGTAAAACTACATAGAATAATCTATTGCTCTGCCAAGCACATATCGAGATCTGGTTTGTGATGAGAGGTCTTGTCTCCATTCCAGCAAAGTTCATATCCAAATTCTTTCTCCATTTTGTCTCTGTTGTGATTGTTGTGAGGTTCATAAATTCATGCAGTGCACTTCGAAGTGGATTGGAGGAGTCTGCTATCGGAGTTCAACTTTGTATCGAGCACTTGTTCTCGATATACAAGAGTGTTCTCGAAGCACAAGAGGGTGCTTACACAAGTCAATCGAGTCCACGAACAGCAGGACAGAGGACTTTTGTCGAAAAGTATAGCTATTCACGCAATCCTGCTCACATCACAAACCCAAGGCGAGCGTACAATAATCATGTGAATAAATACATACAGATCAGGAACTATAAAGGACTACACTTGATTAGTCCATGGAGATGCAGAATGGCTGACGGATGGTGGATCATCTAAAGCAGAATAGTTTCGACATGTATACCGGCTCCCCGGTAGACTTCAGGGGATTGACAGATATATTCATTTTCTTAATCGTCTCCAACATCTACGTCACAAGAATAACCTTACCTCCTCGTGCCTTGCAGGACAACGTCCAAATACATTCACCGTTGATTAAACAAGCAGAAGCTGACTCACAGATGAGAGGAGAGGATGAGAATTGGATTCCTTGAAGGATCGGCCGAGACTGCCATCACTTGCTGCTGCACGTGATCCAAGTAGAAACAAGGGTTCGGCAGCGACCGACGCCTCTCGCCACTCTTACCCCGGGTTGGACTCATTTCATGGCACACAGCTACACAAGTCTGGCTACAGACATCTGTTGGAGGGAAGAGAGAGGGAGATGTCTCGTGTCGAGTCTACGCGTCAGACCTGTGGGGATCTACTGCAGGCGAGGAAGCAGGCGTCCATCTCGTCTGATGAATTGTCCATCATCTATGCTCGTTCGCAGCAGGTACGGGATACACGGCGCTGGCTGGTGTCGTTGCTCAAGGAGGATGCGACGTTCGACAGGAGAAAGAGACATTTCATGTCGAGGCTAGAGAGATTTCAGAACAGTTATAAGCAGGCCCTTGCCTACTTCAAGATCAGGAATAAGCATGGTCTCGCCAAGATTGAACGAGATCAGTTGCGCATCTACATAGATGACTATATCCCAGTCTGGCTTCACGATTCGATGGCCTACAGTACGGTCCAGTCACAAGCCAGCCAGGAACAGCTGGTCGAGATGAAGTGGGAGGAGAACATGCGGGACGGTCGATGGATCGGTTGTTATGCTCAGACGGAACTCCGGCACGGTAGCAATCTCTCTGCCATCCAGACGACTGCCACTTTCGATCAGGCGACAGATGAGTTTGTCATTCATACGCCCGATCCAGCAGATGCCAAGTTCTGGATTGGAGGACTTGGCAAGACGGCAACACATGCCATTGTCCAGGCCAAACTGCACATTCATGGCAAGGATTACGGCCTTCACCCATTTTTGATCCAGATCCGTGACCTCAAGTCCCATCAGGTGCGAAGCGGGCTCGAAATTCACGACATCGGTCCAAAGTTGGGATCGGAAGCGATGGACAATGGTTACATGCGCTTCACGCACTTCCGCACACCTCGAAAGACACTCTTGATGAGGAACCTGGAAGTCAGCCGCACGGGCGAGTACAAGTACCTAAACCCGGCTGCAAAAGTGCTCGCTCGTGGCACCATGAGTCTCGTCCGAGTCTTCCTGGTCGATCTCGCCATACACAATCTCTCCCGTGCGCTGACGATTGCGATTCGCTATGCCTCCATCAGACGCCAGGGTAATTCCAAATCGGGCACACAGGAACCCCTCATAGCAGGGTACAAGTCCATCCAGCTCCGAACCCTGCCATCTCTCGCCCAAGTCTTCCCCCTCCTCTTTGCCTCATTCTATCTCCGTGATCTCTACAACAATCAACAAGCTCGACTCAAGGCAGATCCATTCTCGAAAGATACTGGCGAACGTCTCGCAGAGCTTCACGCGTGGAGTTCGGGACTGAAGGCCTATGCTACGCAGACTGCGCTCGAAGGTTGCAACTATGCAAAGGAATCGTGTGGTGGGATCGGGTATCACAAATTTGCGGGATTCGGATTCATCGCCACCCATCCATCCGCCGGAGTCATCATCGAGGGAGAGAACTGGGTCCTCTACAATGAGACTTGCAAGTACCTCGTTCGAGCCCTGACAAGTGCCAAGTCCTCCATCACAGAATACCTCACACGACCGGACGATGAAGGTACCATTGCAAATCTCCAGGATCCCAAAGATCAGGTTCGTCTGTTTGAGAAGCGAGCTCAAAGGCTCGTACGAGTCGCGAGATCCAGAACTCGAGACGGCCAGATCGATCCTGAGGATTCCTATGCCGCCTCCAGAGCCCACATTCAGCTCTTCATCCTGCAAAATTTCCATACACATCTCGAGACCCTCTCTTGCTCCCGTGCCATCAGATCCACACTGATTCTCCTGAAGGACCTCTTTGTCACTTCGACCATCACCTCCGACCTCGGCTCCTTCTACCAGTTCCTGACGACTGAGCAAATCTCCGCCGTCCGAACTATCAGAGACGACTTGTTGCCCCGCGTCAACACGGAGTCTGTGGCCATCGTGGATGCCTTTGACTTTGACGACTGGTATCTCGATTCCGCCATCGGGAGCAGTCAAGGCAACGTCTACGAACAGATCTATGACATGATGCGCGATGAGCCTCTGAATGTCGAAGGTCAAGGCATGCAGAATGGAGTCGTGAAGGGATGGTTCGAGACCCTGCAGAACATTGTCGACGGGAGATTGGGCGTCTTCAACGAAAGACAGAGCAAGTTGTAGTTTGTCAAGTTACCCAATCAGTAGCAATAAGAAAAAAGTCTTTGCAGCAGAGGGGTCAAATGCCAATTTCTTTTCTTTACATATACAGCTATGCCACTACTAGCAAAAAAGTCCTCCATCTAATAACTTCTGCCAAAGAGTGTCCAGCACTGTGCCTCTTTACCGCAAGAGACACATTTACGAGCCCGAGTCTCGGCCTCGGTCTCCGGTTGATCGAGCGGGATACAGAGGGATTTGGCACCCATGCTCGGTGCCCGATCATCGACCGGTTCGTCTCCGTTGACCTGTCGAGCACTGTTGTCCTTGATCTGATCCTCACAAGCTTCAGTCTTGCAGAATGGCGTCAGAATCACGTTCTTGGCATCCAGTGCAGGCACAAAGTCTTTCCAATCAGTCACCTTGATGATGTGGGAATCATATTCTGCTTTTGCCTTTGAATACATGTCATTGTGCACCTCTTCCAACAAGCTGACGATGGAGGAGCCCAAATCTTTCAGAGGTAGGGAGCCCTTGGCACCAGTGTCGCGGCGGGCATAGAGTACCTGTTGTTTCTCGGCATCCTTTGGACCATATTCGAGACGAAGAGGCACACCTTTCAGCTCCCAATCGGAGAACTTGTAACCCGTAGTATACGTATCACGCAAGTCTGCCTTGACTCGAACACCGCTCTTACGTAGTTGTTTGACAATAGCATCGGCCCCGTCAAAGATTTTCTCTCGCTCTTCAGCTGTCGACTTGGCTGTGACTCCGAGGGGAATGACCACAACTTGCGTATGTGCCACTCGAGGTGGAAGCACAAGACCTTTGTTGTCACCATGCACCATGGTCATGACACCGATGCAACGAGTGGACAATCCCCAAGAATTCTGCCAAACATTGATCTTCTCTCGGTTATTGGCAGGATCCTCGACAGAGATTCCAAACATCTTGGAGAAATTCTGACCGAGACAGTGGGAAGTAGCAGACTGGATACCACGACCAGTCGTGGGAATGAAACCTTCGATGGTGGAAGTGTATAGTCCACCTGCAAACTTTTCCTTTTCAGTCTTGATACCCTTGATCATTGGCACTGCCAACAGGTCGGTGTATACACGAGAATATAGATCGAGAATCTGCATGACTTCCTCCTCTGCTTCTTTCTGCGTCAGAAAAGCAGTGTGACCCTCCTGCCATAGGAATTCACGGGTACGGATGAAAGGTTGAGGTGTCTTGAACTCCCACCTGACTACGGAATTCCATTGATTGAGCCGATAGGGGAGATCTCGATGCGACCTGATCCATTTGGCATAGTAAGGATACATGACAGTCTCAGAGGTAGGTCGTAGCGCGATTGGCTCTTCAAGATCATTCTTTCCGGCCTTCGTTACCCAAGCAACCTCTGGCGCAAACCCTTCGATATGGTCCTTCTCTTTCTGTAGCACCTTGCTCGAGACAAAGAGTGGGAATGAAGCGTTCTCGACCCCCAATTCTTTGATGCTGTCATCGAACCATCGTTGAATCTTCTCCCAGATCGAGTATGACCAGGGCTTGAGAATATAACAGCCAGAGACGTCATAGTATTCGAGCATATCTGACTTTACGAGAACTTGTGAGTACCAATCGGAAAAGTCCTTCTCCTTCTCCGATGTAATTCCAATGATTGGTTGACCTGCTACCGCACCCTTCTCCACGAGACCGCCCTGCTTCTTCTGGTCCTTGGGGTTTGCAACTTTGCTCTTCTGTTGCTTCACATCCTTGACTGGAGCATTCACAGCTTTGAGTTCCTTGAGCTTCTGAATAGCAGCTTTCGTGTCCTCATGAGCTGCACCAAAGGCAGGGTCGCCCTTCAATTGTCTCACCAGGTTGCCCTGTGCCTCGATCTCCTCCGCTGACATGCTCTCTCTTGTGACACTTCAGCGGTGTAGGACTATCAAGAGCTCGAGTGCCTTCTCAAGTCGAACTGGCTCACCTGACTCACCTGTCTGTGCTTCTTCTGCCATGAAAAGGTGAGTCTCAGCTGGCCAAGCGACGTTCGCGTGTGAACTCGCAAAATTCGAGAGAGCTCCAAGCGGGATGAGAACACGAAATTGTGTTGCTTCTCACAGTGATTTTGAAGTGCTCTCAAGATATGAGACTCGTCCTGCTGTCCTGGTTTCCTGCTCCATTGTACAGTCTCTAGAGTCTCTGATCAAGGCATGTTTGCAGCCCCGAGAGAAAGTACTCTCTTCCTAGGCGGAGAGAAGGTCAGCGGAGAGGATGTGCGAAATCAGAATGTCCTCGCGGCTCTGTCCATCGCGAATATTGTCAAATCGTCCCTGGGTCCCGTCGGTCTGGACAAGATGATGGTGGACGACATTGGTGATGTGACCGTGACGAATGATGGCGCGACGATACTTTCGCTTCTCGAGGTCGAGCACCCCGCCGGTCGAATATTGGTCGAATTGGCTCAGCAGCAGGATAAGGAAGTGGGTGATGGTACTACCTCTGTCGTTATAGTAGCGTCAGAGTTGCTCAGAAGAGCCAACGAGCTTGTAAAGAACAGAATACACCCGACCACCATAATCTCGGGATATAGATTGGCCCTCAGAGAGGCCACCAAATACATGGAGTCTACAATGTCCACAAAGGTCGATGCACTGGGCAAGGACTGTCTTATCAATATCGCCAAGACGTCTATGTCGTCCAAGATCATCGGCTCAGACAGCGACTTCTTCTCAAACATGGTTGTCGAGGCTATGCAATCTGTCAAATCGACCAATTCTCGTGGGGAGATCAAATATCCAGTGAAGGCAGTAAACATTCTGAAAGCTCATGGCAAGTCAAGTCTTGAAAGTGTTTTGGTCAAAGGTTATGCATTGAACTGTACCGTGGCATCGCAGGCGATGAAGACACGAATACCGAATGCGAAGATTGCTTGCTTAGACATGAATTTACAAAAGACGAGAATGGCTCTCGGCGTGCACATCACCATCGATGATCCCGAGCAGTTGGAAAAGATCCGTCAGAGAGAGAGCGACATGACACTTGAGCGAGTTCAGAAGATTCTTGCCACTGGAGCAAATGTGGTGCTGACGACGAAGGGTATTGATGACATGACTCTCAAGGCATTTATTGAAGCAGGAGCAATGGCCGTGCGTCGTTGTAAGAAAGAGGATCTTCGCAGAATAGCAAAGGCGACAGGTGCAACTCTCCTCTCCTCGCTCTCAAACCTCGATGGTGACGAAGTATTCGAGGCATCCAGTCTGGGCTACGCCGAGGAAGTCGTGCAGGAACGAATCAGCGATGACGAATGTATCTTGGTCAAAGGTACAAAGGCATATTCCTCAGCCTCCATCATCCTTCGTGGCTCAAACGACTATCAATTGGACGAGATGGAGCGCTCGGTCCACGACTCGCTCTCCGTCGTCAAACGGACACTTGAGTCAGGCTCAGTCGTTCCTGGTGGAGGTGCCGTCGAGACGGCACTTTCCATCTACCTGGACAACTTTGCGACGACTCTTGGGTCTCGAGAACAGCTGGCAATCGCGGAATTTGCAGCAGCTCTCCTCGTCATTCCAAAGACCCTTGCCGTGAACGCGGCCAAGGACTCGAGTGATCTCGTGGCCAAGCTCCGAGCATATCATTCTGCCAGTCAAAATGCCGATTCGTCAGACACCAAGAAACGCAACTACCGATTCTATGGTCTTGATCTCTTGCAAGGAAAGGTCAAGGATAATCTGGCTGCTGGTGTCCTCGAACCCACAGTCTCAAAGATGAGAAGTTTCAAATCTGCCGTTGAAGCTTGTATTGGAATTCTGAGAATCGATACGAGAATCACACTCGATCCGCCTCCCAAGCAAGATGACGGACACGGACATTAGATTTCTTCCCCTCCTTAGAATCAAATTCTTCTCCTCCTTCCAATTTCCCCCATGCCGTGTCTTCATAATATTGGAATCTGTCTGACATGTCACTTATCGGCTCGTACTCCATCTGCATAAAACTTCATTCTGAAATGGTCACGATATGATACAACAGAATTTTCCATGGTCTAGAAGAGGTCGAGTAGTGTCCAATCTTCCGACACAAAGTGCCGGCACGGCCAGCAACGGAGAAAGATATTTCAACCAGTTTATATTCCATCGAATGCATATTCTACATACATGTTCCGTCATGTCTCACGGAACAGGCTCACAAATGGCAGACATACCAAGTAAGCTCTTCAAATTCCCCGAACTTACAATCTATTGTCCACATTTCATTATGTTCCGTCGTACTCCTACCCTGAGAGACCGTCGGTCACAATCAGTCTACAAGAAATAGTCCGGTGTTCGCCGAGTCACCATTGGTTCGCCATTTCTGGGAGCTGGGTCAAACTGCAGGAAAGTGTACTTCATGTTTTCGTCGATTTCCATGATGGCGGCCTGATTGCCACATCTATAACAGTAGTTGGGCGCGGAGAAGATGGTCACAACATTTTGCTCTTGAGACCAATTGTAACCTTCCATGACCAACTGATGTGCACGAGCAACGAGTGTCAGGCCATTGTTGTGATTGAACGCTTCTGAGATATCTTGTCCAAAGGTGTACCCAGCACCACGGGGAGAGATACCCCAACCGCATCTGTCGTCGGGATCTGACCAGAGCAAATCGCACATAGGTCCTTCGTGAGGCACTTCCTGAATTCTGTCGAGGGAACGAATGTGATCGAGCGTGTCGATCGAGGGACTGAGTCCACCATGCAGACAGAAGATCTGATCGTCGATCAGAGCAGTAAGTGGCAGAAAGTCGAAAAGGTCTGTGAAATGTTTCCAGACTGAGGCGTTGCCATACTTTCGCAGACACTCGTCGTAAAATCCGTAGACTTGGGTGATTTGTCTCGACTCGTGGTTTCCACGCAGAATTGTGATCCTCTCTCTATAACGCACCTTGAGTGCTACCAAAAGTGTTACTGTTTCGACAGAGTAATATCCTCGGTCTACGTAATCACCCATGAAAAGATAGTTTGTGTCAGGCGACTTGCCGCCGATCTTGAACAGCTCTTGTAAATCATGAAATTGACCATGTATATCGCCGCAGACTGTGACTGGAGAGTGAACAGCCTGTACGTTTGACTCATCCTGGAGTATTTCACGCGCCTTGGCCATATCAGTCACTCGCCCCAAACATCTCGAGCGATGGACAAACCTTATCACACAATTTCTTGACGTCGTTCTCGGATAACTGCTTGCAAGTCATTAGACTTTCGATCCAGCCATCGACCTCGTTCACAGAGGATGGCTGAGTAGGATCGAAGGCGCCCTCCCCACTAGCCAACAAGGAATCATCGGTCATGTTGACTATTGAGCGTCAGCACAGAAATACACACAAGCCTTTCTGTCCACGAACCGTCCTCCATCTAAGTGGTCTCGTCTATAGGCTGAGCTCACTTCGTCTCTCCTCTCAGGCTAGACAATCGCTCCAGCCGGATAAAAGGATGTGTGCCGAAGAGCGAAGCAAGACTATCAACGGGCCAGTCGTGCGTGCCCTTGTCTCTCTGCCTGCCTGCCTGCCTGCCTTGCCTAGCCAGTTCGAGCAGAGGAGCACGAGCGTGATCGGCTGATGCTCATGAGCAAATGATCAGCAGCAGGAGCTGATTGCAGGAGAGGAGTTGCGCTACTGGCGGCAGGCAGCGAGTCGAGCGACTGATCGAGCGATCGAAGGCGGGGGAAATCAATCCCTCTTGCCAGTCGTGGGCTCCTCCTCGCTGAGATCTGATCAGCAGAAGATTTGATCGCGATCAGCTCGCAGCTCTTCTTCTCTCCACACTCTAGACTGTATATTGTGGACGTGTGGACGGACAGACAGACAATAGATTTGTGCAGGGTAAATGACACTTTCGCTGACAAGTCCGTAATATCGAAGTGGATGGCTTCGACTAGGAGACTTCTCAAGGAGTATGGCGCGCAACAAAAGTCTCCGAGTCCTCATATGCTCACCCTCGGTCCGATCGCGGAGGATGATTTGAGACACTGGCGTGCAACGTTTATGGGACAGCCTGACTCACCTTATGCACATGGAGTCTTTGAGGTCGATATTCAGACGCCGGAGGACTATCCCATTGGACCACCTACCATGCGTTTCATCACGAAGATCTGTCATCCTAATGTCAATTTCAAGACTGGCGAAATTTGTCTGGACATTTTGAAGTCCCAATGGAGTCCTGCATGGACCATACAGAGCGCATGTACGGCTGTCCGAGAGCTGCTCGTGAGTCCGGAGCCCGACTCCCCTCTGAACATCGATATAGCAAACCTTCTCCGCTCGGGTGATATTCTAGGATACGAAAGCTTGATCAAGATGTACGTGGAGATGTTTGCCCTCCCCATCGTCGGCAGCCATCACGGGTCTTATCAGAGCGGCTGAAGATGTTGATGTCGAAATCTAGTTCTGGAGTGGATCTGAGTTCTGCAACATGTGACTATGTATACATTAGTGCCGAGAACTCGATCATCCGGCAACATTGATATCTCGAGGATTCTTCCGGAGCATAATTTCACTAATCTGGAAGCCCAGCTGAGAAGATCCCTGACACGCAATATGCCATTTACTCAGATACGATCACTCAGGACCCTCTCATGGGAGGCCGCCCATGCTCCCTATGTATCAGACAATTACTGAATCATTGCCTAAATTTCCATAATCAGCAGTATACCATTCAGCTTGATCAAGGTAACACCTGCTAGCTATATACATTTATCTACATACATAATAGACTTCTTTCGTCTCTCAGGTGGTGAATGTCTCTCTGAAATGATGACACTTTTCCTGTCTCGGCCTCCCGTCAGATTCAGCCATCAGCCACTCCCGAGAAACTTTCGTAGATTTTGTTGAGAAATGCGACTTTTCAGGTGCGATACTTGTTTCATCGAGACAATAGAGTCCTAAGTTGTCATCGAATGCTGGCATAATCTTCATCTGCACGAGTTCTAGCGATGAGTCAGTTCCACTTCAAATTCATCCTGAATTCACTGAATGACGAGGCGAATCTTCCACAAGCATTACCGACACTCGTCCCTTCTCTGCTCAACAGCTCCAACAGCGGGAATGACGAAGCCTCGATAACAAAATTACACACCCGTTTGTCTTCTTTATTGCAGTCGAAGGATGTTGAGCTACGATGGTGCGGAATCTGCCTCGTGAAAGCTGTATTGACTCGATCGAAAGGAAGATGGGAATCGCTCATGTCCCACGGGCTGACATGGACGAAATTGCTTCTGAGAATCTTGGAGCGAGAGGTGGATGAGGCAGTCATTGAACGGGCTGTAGGAACAGTCGGACACATTGTACGCATGACAGAAGGAAAGCCCTCCCTCACTCGAGAGCTCACGACCCCCTCATTGCCAACTTTCTTCAACCACATCTTTAGTATCTTGGGCTGGGAGAATATTTCCGACTGTCTGAAAAAGGCTTTACTCTATCATACGCAAGTGGCACTTCGTTCTCATTCTACAACTTTTAGACCTTTTGCTGGCAAGTTGCAAGCTCTCACCTTGGGAATCATCAACGGTTCCTCTTCGGATGCAGACCTTCTCGAGTTGGCAGCTCAGTGTTTTGCCTCTCTACACATGTGTGCTCCCAAGAATACTTCGTCGGAGCAGTGGACTACTGGCTTCAACGCTGTCATTGGAGAATGTCATGCCTGCCTCTCCTATCTCTTTCAAGCAGTGGTGGAAAACGCGTTTGTCTTGCCAATACCTGCTGGCTTGAGCCTACTGTCTTTTACCAGTGAGTATACTGCTCAGGTGCCTCTGGTCTTACGCAGGCTCAATGGACTGCTTCAAACTTTGGTTGCGTTTCTGTGCCAGTCAACAAAAACGATCGTCAAGATTCCTGTAGGACAATTGATTATGCTCCTACATCGAATACTGGAAATCACACCGAAAAGTGGCATCAGAGCCTCGACACCACAAACTTCTCAGGTCGCTCTCATCAGTATCCTGCCTCGAATTCACGAGATGACATTTGATTTCGCTTCGATCTTGGTGAAGATCCTGGGGAATCATCTCGCGCAACACATTCAACCACTCCAAAAACTCGCTATAGAAGATAGCCAAAGCCAAGCTATACAATGCAAATGTGCAGCCCTACGTTTCCTGAGCTTGACCGTAGACATCTTTGGGCTCACCGTCACAGATCCGACAACATTCACAAAACTCACCTCTGGTGCCATCAGGACGATTGGCAATGTCATACCGTCTGCCACTTCAGTAGACTCGGCCATCGCCACAAGTGGTTCCAAACACCCTCAGCAAGTCAAGAAGAGAAAACACGGGAATGCGAATGATGGATCTGACATGATCTCGCACGACGCTGCGTTCCATGATCGACCATCGACTACACTCCTCACAGCAACGGTCCAATATCTGTCTGCCATTCTTCAACATACTTCTGGCCTCATCACAAGAGGTACAAGGCATCAAATTGACCATGTCATACTCAGAATCCTTTCGGTTCCTGGCTACGATTTCGACCCAGAGATCATCGTCCTCTTACTTCAACTGCTCGGTCATTCGATTTTGGCGCCCGAGCCATCTTCACTCGCCGCGTCCGTCTTGTCTGCTGGCGTACAGACAGTCTCGACACTGTGCAGCCACAAGAATGTCCTCGTGCAACAAGCAGCCATACAGGTAGGATCTCAACTCGAAGTTCTCATTCATCCACGCTTTCCACCTTTCAAGAAGCGCACTCAACAAGAAGCCATCGAAGAAGCCCAAAACATGTACGACGATGAAACGAGGAATCAAGCAGGTGATATATCGAATGAGCAAGAGGAATCAGATGGAGAAGGAGAAGAGGAGGAAATTCATTTGGTTTCAGATGAAGAAGGACAGAATGAAACCCAAGATTCGCCAAAAGCTTCAATGGACTCACTCTTTAAATTGCCCCCCAAGTCTCAGACTATACCTACTGACCGATCTGTCGAACAGAACGCACCCACGATTCAATCTAGCCATGACCACACCGTCGAGGGGGCAGCAGAGCCCGTGGAGCCAGAATCGAAAAAGGCGAGAAGAGACAGTGACGACCGGGCGAGTCCTATAGAGTCCTCAACGCCGCCAGAGGGACGAGAGCCAGGCGGAGTAGCTAAAGTAGAAGCAGAGTCTGAATCTGATGAGAGTCATCGGACAGATGATGAGATGCCGGAAATTTGTATGGATAGTGACACGGATGTTGAGGAGTAGAGATTTCATCAACAAGACCATAATCCAATCTTGCAAACCGACAAGACATTTGTATAGTCATGCTTCTCATCTTGTTGCCCATTGTTTTATCGAAAGCATTGCTACCATAATTCCAAGTCTTTTCGCTTTCATATCTCCATTCGAGTCCTCGCTATTGATAGCTATACATTTACCACCATGACGTTGGTTTTGCTTCCATCGTCGAAAGAACGATTATCTAGGTCTTTTCATAACGGAATTCATGTCTTGACCGAAAGGAATGCTTCAGACGTCGAGGAAATCAGCCGCGACGAGTAAATTGAGAGCCAACTCTGGTTCAAACTGAAACTCGGGGACTTCTTTCTCATCACGGTAGCGGAGAGAGAAGTAGAGATACTCACACACCTTTTCCAACAATATGCCCTCGATCGATTCCAGTCTCACGATGCCACTCGACGACTCACTAAAGTTGGAAGAGAGCAGGGACTTCAGGGTCCCGGAAACAAAGGCTGCTTCTCGATGAATCGTAAAGCTGAAGTTGTCGCTTGAGATCAATGTGCAGTACTCCGATTCCGACATGTTGCCAGTAATCTTCCAGACTTTTTTGTATGACTCGACGAATGAGAAGTGTAATATCCTCGTCACCCAGAGTATATTTCCTACATTGGTCAAAAGGCAACTGGTGCCCGCAAAGGAGTGTCAATCCGAATCTTGCAAAGTGGAGGCGAAACAGCCGATCGTGTCGTGTCACTCGTCAACACGTGTCTCTCTTCCTCTGAAGATGGTATCCATAGAAGACAAGAAACGTATGATCAAGTTGAATAGGATCAGGAAGGGTCCTTCTGACACGCGCTTCGATATTACTGCTATACAAGACAAGTCCTCAATTTACCAGACGATCTATGACATCTTAACCTTCCAATTGAGATGCATCAAGCCCGATCGCATTGAGGAAGAGATTGACATTACTCCTCTTGATGTCTGCAATTTCTTTGGGCAACGCTTTGGCTGATTGCACATTGTCCAAAACTCGGTCCCTTGCCTCATTGACCAGGGCGTGCTGTTGTTCTGGGCTGGCAGAGACGGCACAAGCGGCCAAGAATTGCCAAGGGTAGATCTCATCGATATGATGTGATTGGGGAGGGAAGATGTAGCTGAATTTGCCTTCCATGATAGCAAACATTCTGTTGTACTGATTGTGCCAGGCAGCGAGGTCTTGCTCGTCCGCCAACTCGGCTTGCTTTGCAATCTCGGCTCTAGAGATGAACATGGTCATGAATGACAGCCCAACTTTAGTGGTGCATATCAACTGAATATGATTCTGCTCGAGTAACATATTGAGCAGACCAACCACGATCTTCATTGGTGCATTCGAGGTAAATACCAGGAGAGGCGGCAGGACGGTATGTGTGAACAACTCAATTTCCTCACGAATCTCGCGTGGCAGCATGCCAGACTCATCATAGCGTGCGGCTCTGACAACATCCAGAACATCCAGGTGCGCGACAATCATGGTGATCAACGCGAGTCGCCGTTCTGGACTGAGATTGCGGTACAACCTTGGAATCAGTTTCTTGCCCTTCGAGTATTGTAGTAATTGAATGAAAGGGTGCAACTGTGTGGGCCCGACCTGGTCCATGATGTGTAAGGTTCTCCAAATCTTCTCCGCAAGATCGTCCATTCGTTCTTGCCAAGACTGCACCTCTGCTGGCGCAGCCGCTTCTGGTGGCATTTGTCGACCTGTGTGCTCCAATAGCAACAGCGTGTCATAGACTGTCTCAATATTCTGTAGTGCTTCTATCTTGGTCTGTTTGTACACGGGAGCAGTGCCTTCAGGCATCTTGATATTCAGTACTTGCTTAGGTTGTCGCACTCGGCTGAAGGACAATTTACCAAGGGACCCTTCCATTGCCAAAGATGTGGACTTGGGACGCGACTTGGCGGAAGCTATTATTTTCTGCACCTGTTGTTGCATCTTGAGCATTGGGTTTTGCTTTTCACGATTTCCACGCTTGCCGGACTGAC
Organism: Taphrina sp. SM11; assembly: GCA_004000165.1. Classification (NCBI taxonomy): domain Eukaryota; kingdom Fungi; phylum Ascomycota; class Taphrinomycetes; order Taphrinales; family Taphrinaceae; genus Taphrina; species Taphrina sp. SM11. The sequence continues at coordinate 278,149 of RHDT01000331.1, read as the reverse complement.
CAGCACGGCTCAGATAAGTCTGTTCGAAATGACCGAGACTCTGTTGGACATTGTTCCGACCCCGGAGGGTCGAATGAACAGTGTAATAAAAGTCGTCGGCTTCCGGATCCTCCATGACTAGTTGCGATATTTGAACCTTCAGTACATAGTTCTTGTCACCGTTAGACATGATTCCGTTGTAACGAGCCATATGTCCGATTTTTTGCGCTCGGCGCAAATTCTTTTGTTGCTGTGCTCGCAAGCCCTCGTCGTCTTCCGTTGAAATCTGCTTGCTAGCTTGCGAAGGAGTGCCTGGCGCCCGAGACTGATTCGACATGGTATGCTGAATCTGCATATGAGATGCACCTTGCGGATGCGCGTGGGCAAGTCTCTGATTGAAACCAACTGACTGTTCTGCATGTTGATTAGACATCCCAGGAGGCATCTGCCTAACATCAGGCGCTCCTGCGGATGGGATATTCTGCCGGCCGTACCCTGGTGGTATACTTCCGCGAGTCTCTTCCCTAGGATTCGCGGGAGCAGTATGGGGAGGACTTTGCTGGGGTACAGATGGAATGGTCGCGCGAGAATTTATAGCAATACTCGGCGCTGCAGGTTTACTCGAAGCAAGCATAGCAGCCTCGACTTCTGCAAGTGTTTGGAATTTTCTAGCTTGCGTAGAGACCTGCGGGCCTGCTGAGTGTTGATCGTGACTCTGCTGGGGAAACGGAGTTCTTGAGAAAGACTGGCCAGGGACAGCAGCAGGAGCAGCACCCCAGATGCCAGGACCTGGCAGCGACGATCCACCGGACATGTTCCAAGCATTCGAAGCACGATGAAGGTCGGAAGTATTTCGTCCATAGTCCTGCCTACCATCATTGGCGAACGGAGTTCTATCGATCGTGGTTGGTTGCGGCTTGAGGCCGCGTCTCTGAAAAGCAAGTTGTTCTTCGCCAAGAGTGTCGACCACATTGGCAGTGTTGCCCGAGAAATCAAAATCTTTGCCAACTGTTGTGGTCCCGAAAGTATCGTCATTCAAGTCATCACCATCTTCTTCAAGTTGATCTCCCAAACCGTCATATGTGTCTTCGAAATCGTATGCTGCATCTGTGTCGTCCAAAGCAAGACTGGCAAAGTCATCCTTTCGATTGAATTTGCCCGATCTGTCCGTAAGGGCACTACCAAAGAAGCCGGACATCTTTCCAGACAGTATTGCGTCGAGAGGACCCAATTACCAGCGCGTCAGCCTCGCTGAATCACTAGCAATAGAAAAGAGTATCAACGAAGGTGTCCTTATGCTCAGGAGCTCGACGTTGATACAACCTGAATTGTGTAGGAGCTCTCCGGAAAGCCAGTTCAAGCGGAGCTCATATGGAAGGAGAATCCGCAAGCAGGCGGGCTCTCCATTGGATTCACTGGTCGAATTTGACGTTCACGCGACGCTTGGCGCGATTCATGCGATCAGACAACTAGAGGGAGAACTTCGAGCACATATAGTCACAGTGTCACTTTGATTTTCCTTCGTTCTGCGTGTCTGCATAAGTGGAGGTAGAGCTTCAGTGATATTGCTTATGTCGCTAGAGGCCCTTTTCGATGCCAGTCTCGATCCAGATCAGGAGAAGCGATCCGAGGCAGAGCGCTTACTCTCCACTGAAGCAACATCAACACAGTTGGTGCACTTCATTGAAACATCTACGAACCAGGCTCAAAGGCTCAGCGCTTTAGTATATCTCAAGAATCACATACTTCATCACTGGTCGACACAGTTTGCTGAGTTCCAGGGGCCTTTGTATCCGGAAGATCAGCGGCATGCTATGCGACACGAGTGCTTCAAGCTGCTAGGCGATTCCAATAGGCCTGTCCGATCACAAGCGGGCTTCATCGTCAGCAAGTTGATCTCGTCAGACTACCCTGATGAATGGGCTACCGTGCTTGATGATCTCATCAGTATTTTAGCCAAGCCTCCATCAGAAAACTGGCTGCAAGGCAGTCTGGTTGTTATGAAGGGTAAAATTCCTCCCTGATGTGCTGAGCTGCGCTAACATGTCAGATTTCGTCGATGACAGCATGAGCGAGGAGCAATTCCTGCCAACAGCACAGAATTTGGTACAATACCTCTTGTTCATAACAAGAAATCAGCATTATCCTGGAGAGATCAGAGCTCAAGCAATCGATGTTTTCATGTCCTGCTTGGACGCTTTAGAAATGTTGAGTTCCACGAGAAGAGAAGGTATCCGGATCTTCGTCGACAATGCTCTTCCACCGTGGCTAGAAACCATTGTCTCTATCATCAGTTCCCAAGATTCTCATCCTGATTGCAAATCTAAGGCAATCGAGACCATATTGAAGTTGCGACTGCTCTTTCCTTCACAGCTTGTGCACTATCTTCCTGCAATCTTTACTCCTGTGTACGAGTCCTTGCAAGGCATTGACATTCATGATGACCACAACTCAAAGTCTACAGAACTACAAATCGAGTTCTTGCGGAAGGCCGTACAGGCCAAGATCATTGCAGAGGAGACCCTAGCAAACAGACCTATTTTTGAAGGCTGTGTTGCTCTTGCTCTGAAATTTGCTCAGATCACACCTCTCCAGTCTGACGAATGGCTGGCTGATCTTGACGGGTTTGTCGAGGACTTGGAAGAAACATCTTTTAGCACTAGACATCTCTGCACTGATCTACTTGAAGACATGCAGAAGATACAACCAGCCTGGACTTCAGAGCTGCTCGACTCAGCCGTGTCGCACTACTTTTCGAAGGCGACCAATTCCGAACATATAACCCGTGAACAAGAGGCCGTAATATTCAGTCTGATAGCTCTCACTGTAAGAGTGTCCGCAGTGCAACAAATCTTAGAAATCTCTCTGTCCTCCTCGGATCCTTTCCTGGCTGGCCGTGGTGCTCTCTATGCCGCACAATTAGGTGTTTCGGAATGCTTCGAATCGACTTGTGTCCTTCTTCGATCTCAAAACATTGTGGCCCGGCTTTGCGCCATCAAGGCAATCTCCAAATACGCAGACACTCAGGAGTCCTTGGTGAAGGCACAACAAGCGTCAGTTCTTGCTTCGATGACTTCTGATATTTCAAAAGCACCTGCTAGTGCTCTACTGATGATGGCTGAATCCATTGGCCCAGTCATTCTACTTGACCCAAACATAGTTCTCTCACCCGAAAGCCCTTTGCCAGGGCTCTTCACCTTGCTAGCAGGCAATCCTGGCGATATTTCTCTTGTCAGCACCGTGGTAGACATTTTCGAGACCCTGGCAGGTAGTGTCGACTTTGCCTCATTATGCAATTCGGTTTTGCCCGTGCTATTCCATACTATAAGCACTGAAGCATCACTACGCCCGATAGCATTTGACATACTCAATGGCATCATTGAAGGCTCGGACAAAGATTTGCCGAATGGCTTCGTCGATACTCTGTGGCCTGCTTTCCGCATCGATATGGAAGTTGAGGAGCAACAAACAGTGCACGAAATTCTGCGTAACTTGGTGACCAAATCCTGGAACCAGATTGTGGCAGGAGATCATGTTGACGAATTGCTCAACATCATCGCTTCGGCGTTCGCAAATGCCGACGAGTCTTTGTCATTCTATGTCCCACAATTGGTGATCTCCTTAATACGTCAATCCGGAGATCTCCTCGCTACAATAATGCCTAAATTATTGGAAATAATCGTGAATCAGCTTCGCAATCCGGGTCTGAGTACAGCATATCAACAGAATCTTATTTCTGTATTTGCCGAGATTGCTGTCACCCAAGCTCAACCGTTGATCGAGTTCCTGAAGATGCTTGAAGGACTTCAGGTTGTCATGTCTACGTGGTGTGAGGTCTTTTCAGATTTCCACGGGTATGCCTCCATTCGCACTTCAGTCGTTGGCCTTGCTCAGGTCTATGCTGCTAATCTTCCTGATGTCCGGCAAACATTTGTCAAGGGGGATCTCATCCCGGATACCTCTGGCAAGATTCTCACTCGATCACGAGCGAAGTCAAATCCAGATCGATATACATCGGTATCACTGAATGTCAAGATTATCAAATTATTCCTCGCAGAGCTGATGAATGAGATGGAAGGTCGGACTGAGGATGAGGAAGCCGTCTCGGACGACGAATGGGATTCGACCGACATCAGCAAGATTGTGGAAGAAGCGGAACTCAATGAGGAAGGTTTCTCCAAGGACGACGAGGATGACAAACTGAAAGATATCAATACTCGACAGTACATTACAGACTTCTTAAACTCACACTTCGGAGCCTCCAGCCAATCTGAGGTCCAGAGCCAATTGTCCGTCGGAGAGCAAGAAGTGCTCCAGGGTGTATTGCAAGCATAGCGAATTTCATTATAGACTTGGGTGCAAAAAGGGGAAAGTGGGTGTCATCCAAAAGTTCATCATCTATACATATGTAATCATTCATCCAAGGCATCTTTGATCCGCCTGGTACATTCATCCACCTCTTCGTCGGTGTCGGCATTGCCGGCGTCATGATTCAAGTCTCGTCGCTCTTCCCATATTCCGATCGAGGGGCGATCTTCGCAATCGAGATCGAGCTGATTTTCAATGCTGGATTTCAGAGCTGCTTCCTGATCCTCTTCTCCTCTTTGCCTTTGTGTGGTGGAATTTACCTCTGCATGCTCTTGTCTGAGAGTCATGTGCCGACGATAGGCTGATTCCATGAGCTCGACCAATTCCTCGACTTGGCTCATGGCACCGATCCCCTGATCTCCACAGGCCAAAGTCTTGCTGATCGGACCGACGACTCGACACCCGAGCTCCTTGACGAGGTCGAGGTGCCGTCGCGTGAATGGATGGAGGTACATGGCTGTATTCATCGCGGGAGCGAGGAAGATTTCCTTTCGATTCGAGCCTTTGGCTGACGACGACGAGGAAGGAGCCGGAGCAGGAGCAGGAGCAGGAGGAGGAGGGTAGAGAGAAGAATAGTCCCATGCGCGCAAGAGTTCGAGCAAGAGGGTGTCACTCAGGCCCGCGGCATATTTCGCCAGTGTATGGGCCGACAGGGGAGCCACGAGCAACAGATCGACCCATCTTCGCAAGGCGATATGCAGAATGTCATCCCCACGTCGCCAATCTTGCCATTCCATCGAGTCGGTGAAAGTCAGGCACTCGGCCGGCAACTGATCGAGGGAGAAGAAGGAGAGGGAGGTGTGGGAAGGTAGCAGGATGAGGTTGAAGTGGTCCGTAGACGAAAGGGCATGGAGCAGAGGTGGGATCTTGATCGAGGCCACGGAGCCCGTGCATGACACGATCAGGTTCAGTCGGTCCGCTCTCGATGCCGGTAACTGGAATAAAGACGGCGACGACGACGACGACATGTCTCTATGAGACAAGCGGTGCGATATATCAGTTACTGGCAAAAGTCTTTTGGAAAAAGTGGTGATAATTCAAAGAGTGTCCTTTGCCCGGATGAGCTTTCAAGAAAAAGTGGAGATGCGGATTAAAAAGAAAGTGGGGCCTTGATAAGAGAAATGTCATCGAGATTTTGCATCGGAGAAGCGAGGTGATGGCTCAGGAGAATTTCATGCTTAATTTGCTATCTACAGAATCATTTGCATCATCCGAAGAAATTAAAAAACTTCTGAACAACGACTGTTGCTACATCTCATGGGCCATGAGGGTTTATCTTTGCTCAGGATCACTCTACAGGATATAAGGCAGAATAGCGGTGGCTCCCAGTCCAATCACGAGACCAAAGAGGGCTCGAACTTTGCGCTTCTCCTGGACGAGACCAATCTCGAGATCCTCAACCCTCCCGCGCTTGACGGTGATGATTTGATTCTTGATCACCTCGTCCTCGTCGTCCTCGAGCTCCCGCTTCTTCGTCAGAGATGAGGTCGACAAGAGCCCGGATTTCGACAGCGCCGCTGCATCCTTCGACTGGGCAGACTCGACCTGAGCACGAGCCTCGGCCATCATGTCTTGCATGGACTGACCGTGATTTGCTATCGTGGTTGAGTACTTGACCTCGTCCTCCTTGTCCGTCTGTGCGACAGTCTCGGCAAGCTCCGCAACCAACTTCGACGGTTTCTTACTCGAAGTTGGGGACAAGACCTTTCCAGCCTCCTTCTCGACTTTGGAGACGACTGCACCGAGTTCTTTCTTTGCACCGGGCACGACAGATCGCTTGACTGCTTCCGTCACCTCGTCCACATCCTCCTTGATTGCCTCCACAGAATCGGCGAGAGCCTTTTTGGCCTTGCGCGAGGTTGCCGTGAGTGTCTTCCGTGGTGAAGTCGAGCGTTCGCGAGCACTGCGACGGCTTGGTGTTGCGCTTACGGAGCTGTGCTGATTCGAAGAAGCAGCTGGAGCCGGCGAGGATGTCAGGGCAGCTGAAGGTGACCTCTGATCCTCGGGATAGGCTGCCTTTGTCGTAGGGGCATCGAGGAGAGCCTGCACCCACGGTCTGATGCCATATACATCCGCGAGCTGAAGTGCATCAGGCGAACCAGGAATCCACACTCCTGAGGCGTTCTCATCCGATCGCGCGGCCAAGTCACGTTTGACAATCTCCATCTCCAATTTCTCTGCTGCACTAGTCGATTTGTAGAATACGGCGCGGTACATGGACGTTGCCGACACATAGTTGTCTTCGGCCTTTCGCATGATGAAGTGGGGCATAGGCGCATGGGGAATCTGAGTTTTGATACGGACAAACGTCTCCGTCACACCGTCCTCATCTGCGGGACCGAATCTGACGTCCTGCACACGACACTTTGTACTCAAGACGGCTGGGTTGACCTCCCCAAGCATGAGCTCATTCTTGACGGGTGGGAGACTCCTTTCGAGCGAGACAGTCGACTTTCGCGGCGCCATCGGACAACAGAGCGCAAGGACTGACACGACACCTCTCGATCGCGCTCCCTAGAATATCTCTCGAGTGTTTCTCGTGGATGAGGAAGCAGGGCAAGAAGGTCCAAGTCGTAGCGGAAAGTCAGAGCGCGAGTAGGTTCACCCACGTTGGCCAAGCAGGCGGGCGACGAAGTGAGAGCGCGACAGGGAGGCCAGGGAAGGAGGAGGAGGGAGAGGTGAGCGAGCATGAGATGGCTGGTCTTTTCATCTCGAACTCACTTCCACCCGTCGTACAGCCACCTTCAGATGAGCTCTCACCTCCTTGATCTGCACGTGACTCCGGACGCGAGAGCAGGCGGAAGTCGGAGTTTCTTCTGATCGGGAGTTTGTCGCTTTGCTCAGTCGATCAATGAGTCGAGTGCTGCTGCTGCTGCTGCTGCACATGCCTGAAGCACTTGGCCCCTGCTGACCACCCAATCCACCGCCAGGAATCCTGGGCAAAGTACGACAGACGAGACTTTGTGCTGACCAGAAAATCAGACTGTCGCTGGCTTCCCATCTGCTCGACCTCCATCTTCGTTCCTGTGTCTTGGAGGAGCGTCTGAATCACATTGAAGCATGTCTGTCTCACGCACGGCTCTCAAGTCTCTTGCTAGGGCTTCGGCGAGCAAGGCAATCGTCGCTCCATCTGCTTACTCTGCAACCAAATTCACCCGAGAACAGTCCACCACCTCGATACCAAACTTCTCGAGCTACAAGTGAGTCTATGCTGGCTTCTGCCTAGAGTCATGAGTGTGCAAGCCGCTTCCTCAGAACGTCTGCCCTTGGGCAGATTTATGAGCTTCACATGATTGGACAGAAGGCGATTGGAGAACAGGAGCTGACTAGATGTTAGGAAGAAGAATGCCAATATCGATACTTCACGAGCATTCTCCTACTTCATGACGGGAACGTATGGTGTCCTGTTCGCAGTCGCCGCTCAAGCGACCGTCACCGACTGGCTCGTCAACATGTCTGCCTCTGCTGATGTCCTTGCCATGGCCAAGGTCGAGGTCGATCTCGGCACGATCCCAGAGGGCAAGAACGTCATCATCAAATGGCGTGGTAAGCCAGTCTTCATTCGACACCGAACAGAGAGCGAAATTGAGGAGGCAAACAAGGTCGACATGTCTGCCCTTCGAGATCCTCAGAAGGACGAGGATCGTGTGACCAAGCCAGACTGGCTCGTCATGATCGGAGTCTGCACACACCTGGGATGTGTCCCCATCGGAGAGGCCGGTGACTTTGGTGGTTGGTTCTGCCCATGCCACGGATCTCACTACGACATCTCTGGACGAATCAGAAAGGGACCAGCTCCTCTGAACCTCGAGATTCCAGCATATGAATTCGGTGAGGATGGAAAGCTTGTCATTGGTTAAGTCTTGAGGCAGATGAGGATTGTCAGATTGTAGCATTCTTGACGGGATGCAAGTGAGAATGCAACTGAGCCAGCAGTTGCATAAATGTCAGCTCTTTATATATTCCACTGCTCGATTGCGTACAAACAAGGCAAACTTATCATAGTAAAAATATTGATGAGTGAAGCTCAACACAAGATGTGTTTGAAACAACCATGTGAGACTGATAAAGTCAAAGTTTTGTACAAAGGATTTCTATGTACTGACAAGTCCATGATGTTTACGCCACTTGAAGTGTGATTGCACGAGCAGTAAATACCTCTCAAGATCTTACTTCAATTCTACAAAGGCACACTCTACAATTGGATAGGGATTGCATGGGCATCGACGGATCAGTTCCCACAAAACGCATTGCCGTTCATCTGCGTGCTACTTTCCTAGACCCTGCCACGGATGAGCTCATCAAGCACCTCACCGGTTCCGTGGGCATCTCGAGCTTGCTTCACACCTGTGTAGAGCAAGTGCTTATGCTGCTGCGTACGTCTGAGTTTCCATACACCGTCCGCTCCATCACCCTCTTCCTGGAGCACTTTGATGGTGTGGCATTCACCAAGGGCTCAGACTTGGATGACGACCACAAGGAGATTCATTTATCCATCCACTACTTTGCCAAGCAACAGAAGGAGAGGCAGGCGGCAGAATTGAGGGGCGTGCTGGTTCATGAACTCGTCCATTGTTTCCAGTTCACGGCAAAGGGAAGTCTACCCGGTGGATTGGTCGAGGGAATGGCAGACTATGTACGGCTCTTGGCCGGGCTCTCCCCACCACACTGGACCCCAGACCGCATCGGCACGAGGTGGGACGAAGGGTATGAAAAGACGGCCTATTTCCTCCGATGGATCGATCTGAACCACGACGAGTCCTTTACGACAAAGCTGCATCTTGCCTGTCATGACCGGCTCTGGACCGATCAACTCTTTTTCGATCTGACAAATGTCACCCTCCAAGAGTTGTGGCGGCAATACACGGATGCCCGACAGAGGCGGCTGATGACACAGAAGTCAACCCCTCGTACCTCTCTAGACTGGCCTACGAGCACTACCCAGTCCAGCGGTACTCCAGTGGAAACTGAAATGTCCCACTTGGAAGATCTCATCTCAACTGATCTGGACCCCTCTTGGTCCGACATCACGAGTGACAAATGAAGCATGAAGATCCATCAAGAGGGGTCGTCTGCAGAGCTCATCAGATCTATCGTGCACATGCAGTTATAGGGATGACAAGCACGAAAAAGTCCATCATTGATCAAAAGATATATATCAAGGTATGCAACGAGTATGATCGGACTCGTGCGAGACTCGTTGGTCATAGAGTGGCTCAACTATCACTGGCTCTCGATACTACCAGACGGACACTCGAGGAGAGGCATCATTCACGCCCACAGCGCGTAAAGTCCCAAGTGCACCAGTGGGCGGCGGTTCAGAGGCTGCTATATCTTGAAACAGAAAATCTCCCTTAGGGATTGGATGGCATGCAGCGTTCCAGAGGCAAGTATACAATCGTCAGACTTGAAAGTCGTAGGGGCATTCAAGACCGGTATGTCCATCTTAACAGGCAAGTAAAACTCCAGAAATCTCAACTTCCTGCTCTAGAATTGGAACCGGCTGCCTATTTTGATTTCCTTCGACTCCTGCTGCGGACAGTCCCGGACGAGATGATTTTCTGAGTTGCATGCACTACAGCGTTTCACTTTCTTCTCAAACTTGGGCTTTTGAGCTTTCTTCTGAGGCTTTTGTAGAGAAACTTGGGGAGCAGGTTGCCTCTGGCTTGATCTGCTCCTACCGTGTTTCTCAACATACTGCCGCTGCCCGATCCGATTCCTGATGTCGCGCAAGAGTTTATTGTAACTGGTATCAGACCCAGGCGCTGATTTCGTATGGAACTGTATTTGCCAATCGAATTCCTTCGGGAGTCTTATAAGTAAATGCTCCTTGGCCATCTGATCACTCCACAAGTTGGACCCTTCATATGCAGTAGCACACTTGTCGACAAGGTCTTGGTGAGTTTCGAGGAACTTTCTCACACTCTCGCAGTCAAGGTGAGTAAGTTGTAATTCATTTATCGCCCTCTCCGCTTCACGAGCCCGAGTAAAGAAACATGGAAGAAACATAGACCTCAATTTCTGGTACGCATCGTACGCTGAGAGTCCAGCAGTCGCACTAAGTGCTGGCCCCGGAAGCCCCGCTCTAATCAAAGCAAGCGCCTTGTACTCTCTGTCTTGGACTTTCGATAAATTCTCCGTCGATATTAAGATGTCTGCGAGCTCCATCTCGATTGATGCAATCTCTGCTTCAACATTTGTGCATGACTTGTCGACTTCGGCTGCATCATTGTCGGCCTTGGCTGCCGACCCATCGTCGACAACAGTTGTAGACCTAGTAGCGTAGGTCTTTGTGATGTCCAGCACATCACTAGACTGACTCTCCAATTCCTCCAACCTGTCATATAGATCCTTCTGAGACTTCCTGACTTTCTTGAGAGTCTCTAATTGCTTTTTTAAAATCGGAGCGCGCTCGGCATCCAAGACATGGTCATGAACACCAGCAAAGTCACATCGCACTTTGAATGAGTTTTCCCATGAGACAAAATCGGATCTGATCTTTGATGCAAGATCTTCATAATGCTTACTGATGATATCTAGGCTCATAGTCTAGTGCACGACGCTCACGCTGGCGTAATCCACAATCGCTGCCCAAGCGTGTCCTTGTACTGTGGACAAAATCGTTGCCCACTAAGTCTATGTTCTAGAATGACTATAGGGCCATGTAGACCAGCTACTGAGCAGCCACTGATCAGCTGGCAAATATATAATCTACATCATCTACAATCTACCGATCAGCTGGCAATTCAAAATAGATCGTCTAATATCTACCGATCAGCTGGCAAATATATGTTGGTGTTGTAGATTACATATTTGCGAGCCGATCACAAGAAATGGGCACTTGTGAGGCCGGGATGATCTACTTCTCAACAACTCAGCCTTGACGGGTGAAATTGCCAATTGCCTTCTGTGCGCCTCACTCTGGCCCACGCGCGTACGGCGATTGTTGATTTGCTGCGCACAACGCAAAATAGAGTGGTTTCAAGCAAGAATTGAGTGACTTAGTCGACCTCATCTGTCACGAACAACGACATTAGCTCCATCGTCTCGACTCGACTGCTCTTTTCGAGCGGATCTCTGGTTCTTGATTCCCCAGCAAGTACTCTACTCTGATTCGCCAACTCATGCCAGTGGAGGACCTTTAAATATCTGGCGCTATAGACACAAAACACTCCTTTTCTATAAATGCTACAATCCTTCTGCATCCTCCTTCTATTTTCACTCACTACAGGTGTCTTCGCGACCACTACCACGGTGTGTAATGGCGCTCAATCGTTATGCTCGAAGCTCTACTCGAATGTGACATTCCTTGGTGCTCACAACTCCTATGCTGTCGGAACGTCCATCTCTGACAATCAACATTACGATGTCACGACACAACTTGATGATGGAATCAGATTGCTGCAGGGACAGGGCCATAATGGTACCAATAAAGCTGGCAGCATGATCGAGCTGTGTCATTCTTCTTGTGCCCTGCAGGACGGAGGCACACTCGAAAAGTACTTGGCCAAGGTCAAGGCCTGGGTAGTTGCCAATCCTCGCGAAGTATTGACGATTCTTTGGGTAAACAGTGATGGCATGCCTGCTTCTTCATGGGCGAAAGCTTATGTCTCAACCGGCCTAGCTTCGTACTCTTATGTTCCAAGTGCAAGCAAAATTCCCGCCTGGCCGACTCTACAGGCCCTAATCGACGCCAACACGACCGTTGTCAACTTCATGACCTCGGAGACTGACTTCTCTTCAGTACCATACCTCATCAGCGAATGGACCAATATTTGGGAGACACCTTATGACAATACTAATTACAAAAACTTTACGTGTGAGCTGGATCGTGGCACGCGACCAAACCTCTTGTATCTGGCCAACCACTTTGCCTATGAAGAGACCACTTTCCTTGGAGCATCAATAGACAGTCCTAACACTGATGACATAGGGTCGACCAATTCCGTCGACAACGTCAAAGCTCATGGGAACTTGTGCGCTTCGTCAAACTCCAGATATCCTAATTTCTTCCTTGTTGACTTTTATGAAAAAGGATCTGGGGGTGCTCTGCAGGCAATTGCTGCCATGAATAATGTAGTGTACACAGCGAAGACACTTGGCAGTGGATCTTCAGCTTCAGCCATTCAGAACTTCTTTGGTGGTCAAAACGAGATTCGGAACGTTGCCATTGTGGTAGCTGCGGGTGTCGCCCTACTAATCTCGGCTTGGGTCGTCATTTGCTGTGTCTGTCGTCGGAAGTCCAGGCGAATTCAAGAGTCACCTCAAGACTATAGCTATATCAAGCCTTCCCCAAGTGTTGCGTCGTCTTTCAACTCGATAGCTCCTTTGTCTACACAACGTGGCAGAGTTTCGCAGCCCAAGTATGCGCCTCTGGCAGAAGAACACGAAATGACGAGCCCGGCAAAGATGAATCAACATGATGTTCGAAGTGCAATTAACAAGCATAGCAATTTCAGGGATATGAATGAAGCCTTCACTGATTTGAGAGGGCAGAGTCGCCCATCCCCTATGTACAGTGCTGCCCCTAGCTATACAGCATATCAAGGGTACCAAGAGTCTGGCTATGGTAACCAGTTTCATTCCACCCATCAAGAGAATTGGAGGTCCAATCGCTAGTTCCTGTCTATTTTCGACTTTCTAAACTTGTATATATGTATGTTTGAGACGAAAGGCAGTATAAAATCAGAAGCATGTAGGAATTCCTTTATCATCACAACACTCATACACCAGTCCATATTCCATTGAATGCTTGAAACGCATTGTGCAGATCTCTACCTCGACTCTCTTGTCTTGTTTCAGACTGGCTGCCAAGTATTGGTGTTCCAGATGCTGCTGTAAGGAGTGTGTCAAGATTGAGGCCGCGAATTTAGCGAGGGAGCCAAGGTTTCCCAAAATTTTGGCTCTTTTGTGCCATCCCATCTTTGTGGCCGACATTGCAGCCCCACAAAGTCCCTCGCGGCACTGCATCATCTTCTCTTCTACAGAACGAATTTATGACCATTGCAAGACAAATACAGCCCACAAGACCAGAAATTGCTATGCAATGTGTCTGAATGAATTCAAATGTCGGTCCGCGATCCTCTCTGCGTGACGGCGGGCACGGCGACATTATCGTCACCTTCTGAAGATTCAGTCAAGGACGAATCTTTAAACCTCAGCGAATCTAACGTAAATGCGACTGGGTTGAGCAAATCGGCAATCATCAAGCAAAGGAATGGCAAAGTTGCGTATGAGCCGGAGAATCACGATCCTGGGTCGTGGCAGGAAAGACCCCCGTTGTTTGATGAGGTCCCGGATGCTTCTATTCCGGGAAATGTGCATCTGATTCCAGACGAGTCCTTGGGGAGATTGATCGAGTCAAATGGTGCAATCTCACTACTGCGGCAAATGGCCAAGGATCTGGCTGAGCGCGATTCACAAATTACAGAGCTGCGAAAGAGGTTTGAGGATCGGGAGAAGAAACTTAAAAATATGCTGTTTGAGAGTGGAGTGTCGAGAATCGATGTGGAAAGGCGATTGGCAAATGTAGTTGTTCGACGTCCCTCTCGAGAATCGATTCTCTCTGGCAGACCTAAATCCGAATTCAGCTATGTCGAAACGCTAGATGATCAGTTACAGGATGCCATGAGTGAGGTCGATGCAGTTCATGCGTCACCACAGAGTAAACAGGATAATTTGGGCTCCAGTACTCCACGAGCGACTCAGATCAAGCACTCACCAAGGGCACAATCCAAGCAGGGGTCATTCCTCTTCGGTTCGCGTCAATCACGCAGTGATTCGGTAGAGACGAAACACCGAAGACGAGCCTCGGCCTTGTCCAGATGGTCCGCTGGTCTCTTTGGTTGGGACAGAGATCCCAGAGCTAATCAGACATCGGGCCGGAGTTTCAATGGGAATGACGACACGAGTGATGACAAGGTTGCGTTCGATGACTCAGTTGCAGAAGGTCAGCACGAGGAAACTTCCACACCAGGTTCGAGCCAGCGTGTTAGCGCTACACAATCAGCGGATAAGCTTGAGTATCTCAACAGTAGACTATGGCCAGATGGCTGTGAACCACTACACTTTCTGGCAATACGAGAAGCACAGACAAGCAAGCCTGCCGATCTAGATGATCCCACTGCCGGTGGCTGGCTCAATCGAAAGAATGTCAGTAGCAGTATTGCTGCTTTGACATACTCCCTAGTCTTTGATCGATATGTGGATCAAGCAGATGCTGGTGCACTGGACCATAAAGGTCCCGCTGGAGGGACGACAACAGACACGGAGAGAAGCAATCAGATCCCTAAAGTTTCTGAAGATATTCACTCACATCTACATTCACTCAGTAATCAACGAGCCAATGACTCCTGGATCAGTCCTGCCATCCGCGAAAAGGCCCAAGCTGTCTTGCCATCGTCTTCGACCAATAGAAGCACATTGCCGCAGAATTTAACGATGGAGCTCGAGACGTTCATTCCTGATGTCGAACAGCCGCCGACGATGTTGCCGGCCTGGAACTATGATCATTCACTCGAGCGGGGTCAGGTACTCACTGATCGATTTGGTTTCAAGCTCTTTGATGCTCGCAAGAAGCAGCGAGAGGTGAATGACCAGATCTGTGCCGCTCTTGAAATCGCAACGCATTCGCCAGGCGACAAGAGTGCTTCGAGTGAACAAGTCTCGTTGATTTCGCGGTCAGTGTCTAAACCAAATTCGTTGGCAAGTCCTGTCGCCAACTCTTTCAATTCTCCTGAGCTTGAGATAACGCCTGATTTAGATAGTGTCAACTCGGTCAACTTTGATGCTCGCTCCAATGAGAGTGGTCCGAGTCTTCAATATAGACGGGACTTACAAAAGTCAGCTGTATCGCCGAGACCGTTGGTCCCTGAAACCACGTTGAACAAGTCTGGTGCCATTTTCAGCAACGAGAAGAGTTCAGCCAGACTATTGATGCTCTCACAGCTGGATCTATATGGTGCGGAAAAGGCGAAGCAGGAGAACTGGGATGCTTTCCTACGCAAGACGCGTGAAGATCGTCGCAAGGTCGGTAGTCCAGATAGTGGTTGGATCGATCAGAATGAGAATGAGTTGATCGGTCTCGCTGGTCTCGGCACGGGCAAGATGGCAAAAGAGAGGTGGAAGGAGCTAAACACGCTGGTACTCAGTGGCATTCCCATGTCCTACCGGCCAAACATATGGGGTGAAATGACGGGTGCGCATACGATGAAGGAGCCACTATACTATCAAGAGCTTATTGAACATGGTAAAGACGAGGACGATCAGTGTGTGAACCAGATCGATCTGGATATCAAACGAACCATGCCCTCCAACGTCTTTTTCGCTGGCACCGGGCCGGGCGTGACCAAGCTGCGTCGAGTACTTCTGGCGTCGTCTCGACACAACCCCGATGTCGGATATTGCCAGGGGATGAACGTCATTGCAGCGACTCTGCTGTTGACACATCCCACGGAAGAAGATGCCTTTTTTGTGCTAACGTGCATCATGGAGAAGATATTGCCGGAGCGGTACTTTACACCAGATCTGCTCAGATCACGGGCGGATCAGATTGTCCTGAAGCAGATCGTCCAGGAATTGTGTCCGAAAGTGCACAAGCATCTAGCTACACTCTGCGTCGACCTCGAAGCAATCACATTCGGATGGTTTCTCTCTGTCTTTACGGATTGCCTGCCAGCAGAACTCTTGTTTCGTACCTGGGACATCTTCTTCATGGAGGGCCATCCATATCTGTTTTGCGTTGCCATTGCAATCATCAAAGTTCAGGAGAAAGCTTTAATCCTTTGTGATTCTCCTGGACAGGTCTACACCCTGCTCAAAGAATTGACCCGTACTAGGGAGATGAACATTGATGAGTTTGTCAAGATTATGGAACAGTCGAGAGCCACCATAAGGAGCAAAGGTTTCGATATTCGGTCTGTCAACCTAACTACCTACACATCGAATCTAAGCTAACTCGCCACAGGAAGATGCAAAGTGCCGCTGTTCATCGTATACTGCCTGCTGGAGAACGTGGCTCATTGAGATGAGCTCGTTTGCTCCTTGATTCGATCTGCTGAGATCATGTGTATATGTGTGTATTTCTAGCGGAAACATGCCTACCAAGCTGTCCTTCCCAATCGACGGCGTAGCGTAGATCTGTCCCTTTGTCAATATTTCCCCTTGGCCTACATTTAGAGTATGTTTCCATGCATGGCGTTGTGTCGATCTACAAGTGAGCATGTCGCTTCCCAAGGCCCCACGCACGGACTTGACTAACCCTAAGAAGGAAGAGAGAAAAAGGGGTAAAGAGGTGTAGGTGTGTGAGTGTGGCAGACAGCCATGACAAACGCCATTCGAATCTCCAAGCACGAATTTGCCAGCGTGCGTCCAGATTCTGGCCTCGCGCAGCCGTTGGAGAACGGGAAGAGAGAGGTGGGCCCCACAGGACTCGGGAACGGCTGTTCTTCACTGATCGATTGTCTCTCTGTGGCTTCTAATCAGTGATTGATTGATTGATTCCAGCCACAGAAAGGACACCCAATCTCATTCAATCAATCAGTCGATCAATTCATCATCAATCATAGGCCCTGATCCTTACAACAGCTCTCCTCTTTTCTTTCTTCTCCAGAAGGGCATGGGATATCAGGAGTTGCAGAGACGAAAGAGCCTTGACTCGTTCCATCCTGCGTCGACTCGCGAGCACTGATTGCTGGAGTTCATCAGACAAGTTATAGACGCATTTCAGTCTGCCGCAGGGGAAGTCATGATTGCGCTCGACCATCGATCCGCTCCTATCCCGATCTATACAACTCGATCGACCTCTCCGAAGCAGCGACCGAGTAGTTCGCACAGGACGAGATCGAGTGCAAAGACAACGAGAACAACACCCCCTTCCTCACCACCTACGAGGAGTGCATCGACTTCAAATGAGACATCTTTTCTCTATCCTGCAGACAAATTCAAGGAGATCACGCCTGACGTTCGACTTGTGGATGCATCTCAGCTTTCGTGTGCATTGACGATACATGCTCAAACAAGGCTGCCAGAATCGAAAGTCGTTTTCCCCTGGCTTCATGGTCTCCATCCAGATAACTCGCTGCAGCAAGACTTTTTCTTCCCAAATTCAGATCCAATGTCTTGCGTACCACTTTCCTACAGGGGTGTGACCTTGGTCGATGCAGCCCAAGACCCAGGACATGGTCGTCTCGTGGGTGCAATCATGCCGCAAGACATTCTGTCTGAAGGCAAGGCAGAATTTCGCAACGTCGATCCCCGTCAACGCATTGGCCTGCGAAACTTTCAAATCCAGGAAGCTAAGATTGCAATGCTGTCTGATCTCGTCATATACGACCATCGATGCGGATCTGGGGCAGTCTCAGATGCGGCTCTGACTTTAGCAAGTCGACTTGCATCAGCGCAACGCCATTTCCGACATCAAATGCCCAGAAACTTTCCGATCTACAATACCTTCATCCTCTCTGACAGCTTTGAGGTCGTTCAACTTCAATATCCGCAATTGGTCTCTCGCAAGATTGATGGCACACAGACCACGAATGATCCGGAGTTCCTTGAGTTGGAAAAGGAGCAGATGAGAATCATGTCCACAGCGACCGAAATTTCGGAGAATGTATTTCTCGGCAACTCTGCAGATTGGGTCGAGGATATCACTTATTTTGACGATGGAGAAGAGGCGCCGGAACAGTACGATGTGCACATCCAGTGTGTCGATCGTTCGCCAATCCCATCGATCAGCAAGGGACATATTCGAGATTCCAGACAGTCCGACCACGTTGTGAGTTCTCATCAATATGGCAATAGAGTTGACAGCTGATCAGTCATAGTTGGAGCTCTTGTTTCCATCATCTGGGTGTCTGGGACAGCTTTCGGACGATGAAGCGAGAGATCTCATTGACTTCTGTGCCTGGATTCACCTTCAAGCCCATCCATGTGATGACGAGCAAGACGGGGATCGCTTGAGTCGTTCTCTTTGTGAACTCTCCACGGACGACGACATTATCAGTCGAGACGAGCAAATGGCATCCTTCCATATAAGGAAGAGGACTCCCAGGAAGATACTGATTTCATGCAAAGATGGCTATACAGAGACGACCTTCCTAGCATTGGCCTATACGATGTATGCACAGTGTATGCCCGTCGATGAAGCCTGGATCTATCTACACAAAGATAAGCAGCGAGATTTCTACGCCTTTCCTGAAGACGTAGTCGCCCTACAGTCCGTAGCGCGGGCTCTCTTGCAAGCATCCCCTGTACCTGCATCGCGACGTCTACACGCCCTGAAGCAATCCCTAGCTCCATGGTTCACCGGCACTCGCGGTGTCAATTTCTCTGGTAGTCTTCCTAGCCGGATATTAGAACACCTCTACCTTGGTAACCTGGAGCATGCTAATAATACGGAACTGCTTGCTGGCCTCGGTATCGCTCGTGTCTTATCCATCGGAGAGAAACCTTTGTACATGTATCCCTCGCGGTCCGACATCGTGGAGCCTGCAAATCACCACTACGTCCATGCCATACAGGACGATGGTATCGATTCCCTGGTCGACCAGATTGACGTCTGTCTCGATTTCATTGAAGAAGGTGTCAAGATGGGACAAAAGATCTTGGTGCATTGTAGAGTCGGCGTCTCCAGGAGTGCATCCATCTGCATTGCGGATGTGGTGCGACGGTGCAGGCTACGTCTCGAGGATGCCTATCTCCTTGTCCGAGCCAGGCGGCTGAATGTCATCATACAGCCAAACTTGAAGTTCATGTATGAGCTGCTTCGATGGGCTCAAGAGGAAAAGACACGAGCTGCTGGAACAGAGTCCCTGCTTCCACGCACCATTGAGTGGCCTGCTCTGGCTGGCAAGATTGCTCGGCTCAACAGATTATACATTACCTCTTGACAGGACAACCATGAACAGAGACTGAAATCCTATGATAAGGTTGATTCGCATGAGAGCAATCTGTTTGACATCATTTTGACAAAAGGCTGCGACTATCATATCTGCCACTCCTTCAAGTTATGCATGGACCAACATGTCATTTCTTTTTTCCCCTTATATATCACACGTATGGCATGGGCTAGCATATCTTTTTTGACATGTTTCTGTCTCTTTTAGAAAATTGGATGACTCTTTTCCTCTGTCGAAACATTCTTGTCAATCGAGACATTTTTCCTCTCCACCATTGCGAATTGTCAGCTTTTTTCATCCTTGTGGCAAAAGACTACGACTGTGACTAAGTGAGCCGATCGAGGAGAATTGCCTGGACAATATCTCCTGCTCTGATCTGTCGTCTGTCTGGCGTCGAGGCAGGAAGACAGAGCAGAGCATGACAAATGAGACTCGAGACTCTCGAACTTCTCTGATGTCCAGCGACACTTTCTGCAACGAGTTGACCCCGACTCGTCACGCGAATCAACGACCGATGAAATTCCGGTCTTGGATCGAGTGTCACGTCGTGCTTCAGGATCACAGAGATGCGTCCCTCCTCGCTTCTCGCTCGTCCGGACGACGAGGGAGCGTCGCTGTTTCCGGATCCCGAGAGTTGACGGAGCAGTGGGAGCACAAAGAGGTGAAAGGTGACGATGGCGGATGCCGGGTTGCCCGGCAAAGCAAAGACTGGAACTTTTTGCTTCAGGGGTGCCGTGGTAGCAGAATCCGAAGAGGAGGAGACTGGGAGGGTGGCAAACGTAGTCGGTTTGCCTGGTTTCATGGCGACTCGACCGAAATGGATGGTGCCGGAGAGGTCACGTTCGAGAATGGGTTTCAGGAGATCGAGTTCTCCCATACTCACTCCCCCCGTCGAGATGATCACGTCACATTGCAGCAGAGCGGATCTCAAAGTGTCCCCCAAGGAAGCGGTGGAGTCAGAGACGATCCCGAGGTCGATGGAAGGGTAGTGGTGACCGGCCAGTGCTGTGAGAAGCGAGACTCGATTCGAGTCTCTGATCTCGCCGTGTCGGAGTGGTCTTTGGGACTCGGAGGGGTCCAGTAACTCGTCCCCGGTGCTCAAGACACCCACGACCGGTTTGGCATAGACTGGAATCTCAGAGTAGCCAGCACTGGCCAATAGCCCAATCTCTCCACCAGTCTTGCTGATTCGTTCGCCGTGTGCCATGACGAGGGAACCGTGAGCCAGGTCACTTCCAATCTCGCGGATGTTGTCGTCTCGTTTCGGCTGACCGAGGATCTCTACGATTTCTTCTTCCCTGCCATCGGCCGTGGAGGAGATCAGGGCCGTGTATTCTACCATGACGACAGAGTCGGCACCTTCAGGCAGCGGAGCGCCCGTCGTGATGCGTGCAATCTGTCCGGACTGCAGGGTCTGAGGCGTGTCAGCCTTTGCATGAGAGACTGAGACGACGGGATATCGACCCGGACCATCCGAAGCGATCACGGCGTAGCCGTCCACGATACTTGCGCGATAAGCAGGTACGGCTTCTCTTGAAAAGAGGTCTTCAGAGACGATGTATTCCGCCACCTCGTGTTGACTCTGCAGTCCATGCATCGGTATCGTGGTCTTTCTTGCTTCTGGACAATGGTGGAAGATCAAATCGAGTGCATCCGCGACAGAGACCATTGGATAAGGTGACTCTCGAGCCCTTTTAGTGACGGATTTGTTGGGATCGTTGGATTGCAAATGCGTGACATGATGCGTGTGCTTGTCTGCTGCATGATATGCATCTGCGTGTCGATGCGAGTGTCCACACGAATGACTCATCTCTTCCGTAGGTCCTTTTCGTGGTTGCTCGGTCAAGCCAGCAGCAGCCTCGATAGGCCCTGTCCCGTTCGCATGCACGGTTCGTGAATCGACCGAGTCAGAGGCCAATTCGCACGCGTGCGGAAGCAGCTTGATGATGGCCTCGACATTTTCTACTGCTCCCTTTGGACTGCCAGGGACTGTGATGATGATTGTGCTCTTTCGTACACCGGCGACCAATCTTGCCATGGCCGCCAGAGGCGTCACACTGAAAGATTTCATAAACATGGCATGAACGAGACCAGGAGCCTCTTTATCCAACAATGGTCGTATGGCTTCCGGTGTCACGTCTCGAGAGGCAAAACCTGTTCCACCTGAAGTAATAATCACATTCACCGGGTTCGAGTCGTCTGTCCAGGACCTCACAATCCGCTGAATATCATCTACTGAATCGGCACAGATTGCCGTGTGTACAACTTCCCACAAACGAGCGCTGGCAGCGAATACGTCCACTATTCCTGCCGTAGACTTGTCTTTCGAGGCATCCGCGGAACACGTATCGCTGACTGTCAAGACAGCGGCTCGCAGTGGTCGACTCATGCCGTTTGGTCTCACACGATTTTTGTATCCTGTCGATCAGGCTGAAGGCCACATGAGGCACAGGCAATCCATTCAACCATGTTGGATTCGATGGATCATCTGGTATTTGTGCACAACTGTCATACCGTATCTACGATTGTGGAGCATGGCTGATTGGTGAACACGTGTTGACCGAGAAATCAAGCAATGGAAATCAGTACGACTTTCAACTCAGCTGAAAAGATAGAACTTTGTATAGAACTGATGCCAGGCTGTGAACTGTTGGACCATACATTCAGGGCCAGCGCTTGAACACTTTACATCGCACCCGGGCCAGCATTGAGAAATCAAAACACCCTACCATCAACTCATCACGCCAAAAGCAAATCATAACCCTTTTCAACCATCACATCCTTATCTCGTTAGATTCACCTCCAGTTGTCCACGGTGAGCACTTACCTCCCATCGTTTCCTTCCAAGTTCCTTCTCGTCCCAAGGCTGACCCGCTAGTCTGGATGGACACGATCGATTTTCAGCATCTCTCCAACCTTGCCAAACTTCATTCAGTAGTTCGATACATCGTTGAATATTGCCAAAGCCCATGTACCTCGTCATGCCGGCATAGCGTGCCTGAATGATTTTTTGTTCCTTTCTGTAGACGCAGATACTGCCCATGATGAAAAGTGGCCAGGGCAGAGCCATTTCCTGCTGTGACTTTGCCGGGATCAGAGCTAGTAATTCCAATCCTTCTCGGAGATAGTCTTGTAGCTTTGCAGACCAACACGTCGAATGCACAATCCGATAGGTGAGGTAAATCTTGGCCGCAATCCTGAAGATCTCGCTCAGCGCGGTAGCAGCGTCTGCCGGGGGCTCAGCAGGTGCAAGGGCCTCCAATTTGGCAGCATATTCAGCACCGAGCAGGTTCCGTGACATTTGCTCCTGCTTCGCGGCATCAGTATCCGGTGTATCTACGAGCTCGACAATCTTGGTCGTAAAGTCTCCTTCCAAATCCAGGTCGGAAGGAAGACATTCATTATCGAATTTTCTCGTCATCTCCGCGATGATTTGTAGTAGCTCTTCTGGACAACCCATCAGGTCTTTCATACTATAATCAGCCTTGCGTTCCTGAATAGAGAGCAACAAGGCTTCCCAATATTCAGATTTGCCGATACTTTTTGTGGAAGAGGTCGTAGCAGCAAGCGTATCTAGCCAAGCGAGATGTTGTATGTAGAATTTGTAGCTAGGACGGTTGTTAAGCACTGCATTTGGTCCGCCAAGTGCATTGACTATGCCGCGTGCCGCAGTCAGGTGAACTCTCCAATTGGCGACATCACCTATGTGTAATTGACACGACACTTGTCCAAGGACACCAGCTAGAGTAATCTCTGTCAGTGCGGTCTCTGGTTTGGCCAATCGAGCTTTCAGTTCTGCATAAGCATTGCTTAGATGTTGATAGGCAACAACGCCATACTCTGGATGACGATGAGATATATTCGCAGCAGCAATTGCTAGTATGTTGGACATGATCAGTGGTGACTGAAAAGACATAGGACATATGATGGTTTTGAATGGATTTTGATTCGTATCGGTAACAACAGTGACTTTCGAAACATGGTTGAGATAGTGACTGAAGAGACGAGCATTATCGTCCTTGAACAAAATGTCTGGAACGGGCGCCGCTGGATTCATAGGCAGAACGGGGATTGCAGGAGAGATCGTCGCCAATGCCATGATATCTTGTGATTCGCGACGTCTGGCCTTCTTTGGCGGTAGCACATGATCCACCTCAACGGCACTATCTTCAACATCTTCCTCAATCTCGCGCTTCCTTCGTTTTCGTGACTCGCTAGAGGTAGCCGCTGCACAATCTGCCCAGCGAACATCCATGCGCTGACTGACGACTTTGTTGGGACCATCTACCTTCACATCCAATGAGGCGGCATGTTCGAAAGTCTTCTTGCCTTTAAGCTTTCCTCTGGAAGCGAGGCCTTGATCCCATTTGAGCTGCATGATGCTGCTGCTGCTGCTATATGGCCATGGATGACCTCATCCGACAGAGATATAGACACTTCCAGGAGGTTCACCTTTTCACATCTTGCAGATCGAGACGGACCGTCCGTCACAATCTCAATTCATGAAAACGCCTCACGGGCACGAAAATCGATTCCAGAGCGATACCAAGCGATAGGTTCATATCTCATATCTACCCGACTTGTGAACGAGCTGGAACGAACGATTAGGTTACCACTTGCATGCATCACCATTTCAGCTCATGGCAAGGTATACGTGCTAGGACATCCAGCACTCTTGGCTGTTCTATCATTCGTTCGCTCATGCAGTGATCAGTCTCATTGGCCATGATCAACCTTGCTATTCTAGTGTGATCGAACGAGATCTGATGCACCCTGCCTTGACATGATCTCGCATTTGTGCTGCTTCATCAGTTCATTCCACCCCTCACAATATGCAATCTGCACGGAACATCAGTGTCTCCTATTGGGTCATTGCGATTATGCTTTCTTATTGTCACACCCAAAGCAGATATGCGTGCCAGAGAAGCGTTCTCATGAGCTAGACAATCAGATTCATATCGACACTAAATACACCTCTCGCAGGCTGAAAGGCAGAACCAAGACTTCAGTTGGCATGCTTCCAACGAGAAAGAGACTGTAGAGCCCCGCAAGCGGTCTTCATACTGTCGGAAGGCAACAGATCTCCCCTCATTCGAAAGATGTGCACTTTGAGGTTACTATTCCTGTAACACCTCGTTTATGGCGCCGTAAAGCCCTACCGTGAAAGTCTAGCCTGGCACTGACACTGAAACCTCATTTAAGTGGGCAGCAGCGTCAATCTGGTGATCACTTCTGGGCGGGCGCAACTTATGAGAACCCCGTGCACTGATCTGGCGGTAGAAGTGGGCAAGCGGGCGCACATCCACAATCCTGGTTCGATCTCTGCTTGAAAGCCCACTACGTACTGGGCTGATTGTGTGCTCAGATCCTCCACACACACACCGTGAAAGCCGATTTCCACCGGAGTCCTTCAAGGTGTACCGAACAGATGGCATGGATCCGATCAACAATTGCGAAATGACGGGAAAGATGTCATGTCTGCCTGCCCACTGGAGGCACGAAGGCTTTGAAACATATGCTCAGGTATATATGATTCTGCTTCACCCATCACGACCGCCAATTGCGAAAAGTTGCGATACATCATGGTGACCATGATTCTCCAGTTTGCTACGCTGCTCGTGTCGACTGTTGCTGCTCAGCAATGTCAGAACCTTACCATTCCGGTCTCTGTGAATGCTGTGAATATGCAGCTCAACAGTGTCGCACCATACCCGACAAACCAGAGTCAAGTGACAGCCTTCATCACAAACTATGTACAGATTCCTCAGCCCCAGGCCATGACATTTGTCAATGGCACATATCTCAATAATGCTACCTACAATATCTCAGCGACCTACTGCCCAGCAACTGTCAACTCCACAAATTCGTCTCTTGTCAATCCTCTGCAGATCTTGATCCATGGCATTGGGTAAGTTTTTCCTGCTTAGTGGATGCAATTCTCGAAACTAATGGGCAGCTTTGACAAGAGTTATTGGGATTTTACCGAGGCGACATCATACACGACACCCGTCCGAGCTGCCGGTTATGACACATTAGCCATCGATCGGCTCGGCTGTGGGACTTCCTCTACACCGGACGGACGGAACCAGGTGCAGACTGCTACACACATTGAGATTGTGCGAGCCATCACATTGCTAGCAAGAAATGGTTCCCTCCCACAAGTCAACAAGACCTACACAGAGACAGTCCATGTCGGTCATTCGTACGGATCCATCATTACGAATGGACTGGTCACCAAGTACCCAAACATCACGAGTGGTATTGTTCTCACTGGATTTTCCGCAAACTCCACCTGGGTTCCTCAGACCTTCTCTGCCTTCAATGCCAAATTTGCCAATGTAAATGCACCGGCGCGATTTGGTAACAGGTCGACTCGCGCGCTCAACAACAGTTATCTGACATGGTCCGATATCTACAACAACGAGTTGGCTTTCTTCAAATTCCCCTTCTACAACCAGTCCGTGATTGAATTGGACGAGGCTCGAAAACAACCAGTCACCTATGGCGAAATCATCACCCTCGGAGCCGGAATTGGTCCGGCCAATTTCACAGGTCCCGTGCAAGTCGTCAATGGAAACAATGACTTTATCTTCTGTGGAGGTAATTGTTCTTCGACAGGGGTGGCGACCATTCCCAGTGTCCAATCGACAGTGGCTCTGTTGTTCCCCAAGGCCGCAAATTTCAGTGCGTATAGTGCTCCAAATACAGGTCACGCCGCACAGCTCCATTATTCCAACAGGAACACAACAGCCGCAATAGTTTCTTTCCTCAAGACCAATGGTTTGTAAGCATGTAGTCAGAACCGTTTGTGGTCAAGGATAGATGTAACTATGAATGTCATGACCAGCAGTCCATACGCAACTACGAGAATATTTTCCCATCGCCTACATAGCTCCCGGTGATTGCTCATAAACATCCATGTGTCCTGAGGTAGATCAACAGCTCCAAGCCGGCGACCTCGATTTGGTGGACTCACTTGGATGACTCTGGGGACAAGGCGAGCAGGAGCGGAGGGCAAATTGCACAAGCGAAAAGATGCTTCTTCTGGGAGAATTGCGGGTGTGGCGCATCGCGGTTAAACTACGTCAGGCTGCCTGCACTGATTTCAGGTGCGAATCTCCTCGTAATCCCCTTCATCTACCAAGGAAAAGGGAGTTGCCGCACGCCTCGTTCGTTTATTCGAAAACTCGGTAATTCGCGCTCAGACATGCCCAATTGAGAACCAGGAAGTCGTCGTCGATGAGATCCTCTGGTGTTCGATTACAGCACAGTGGCATGGCTACGTACCAGTGCTCTTGCGCTCGTGTGGAAGCGAGTAGGACAATGGGTCCAACGATCTCTATCGCATACAAACTCAAACCTCGGAATGCGAGCGAAAGCTAGCAAAACGGCATTTGTGATTCCTGCGTCAGTGAGATCCGAGCTTGTTTGTTTGACTCTGTCTGCCGACTTGCCTATCGCACAGTATGAGCAAGAACACCTACTCACGTAATCCTGCTGGGGAGCGGCATCATGGAGAGCATTACACTTCTCACAACAGGTTTCCTACTGTACAACGATTCAATGCCGAGGAAAAGGACAGACAGGAAAAGATCGCTAGAGAAGAAGCCGAGGCGAAAAGCAAAGGATTCTCCAGGATAGTACGGGACCCGATCACTGGCTGTGCCGTACAAGTGAAGGACTCTGCAGGGGACTATGCTGCCATGAACAAGGACTTGTACATGTCAGTGCCAGCCCGCAATGTTGTCAATGATGGCCACAGGCGTGATACGCTGTATGAAAGTCATTTCAACTCAGAAGGCCTACAGCGATCGGAACTCCGGGAAAATGAAGATGCCGAGCACCGCGACCAGACCACAGCAACCACTCGTAAGGACATTCGACATTCTCAATCAAGACATGAACATCCTGGCAAGAGTGCGGGCAAAGTTGCCAGTGAAGCCAAAGATCAGCAGAAGCAGGACCAACGAGAGGATGAGCAGCACACGCATGCTCATGACGAAGACGGCTGGGTCGATCTTCCTATGAGGGGCAATCGCACCAACGTCCTCTTCTACACGCTGCCTGACCCAGATTTTGATACACACCACAAGAATGTGACTGATTGGTTCATGAAATTGCCCATGTTCATATGCTGCAGCGAAGTCTTTCGCTACTTTGTGTTCAATTTCGGTCGTCTCACGGCCATAATACTGTATGGTATTGCCGGTTACTGGATCAGGGCACAGATGGACATCGCTTGGCATTCTACAAAACTCGACACTGTCGAGCGCAGGGCGGAACAAGCACTTGCGAAAAGAGTTCCCGAATCTGTAGAGTGGTTGAATGCCGTCCTTTCTGCTGTTTGGAAGCAGATCAATCCCGACATTCTTGGTGCTGCCGTCAACAAGCTCGAGGACATCATGCAGGCGTCTTCTCCAAGCATAGTGCATGCTGTGAAAATTGATGATGTTGGACACGGAGACCATCCAATTCGCCTGCTAAATATGCGCTACCTGGATAAAGAAGAGATCTCGAAAGAAGCCGGAGGTGATGACTCCGAGCGACATTCCGGTGACTTTGTCAATATGGAGCTTTCTGTCGCTTATGCAGCAAAGCCTTCCGGTTCTACAATTGCCTCGAAAGTAAAAAACATGCATCTGCTCATCATATTCTTCGGTGGCTTGGCAGATGTCATGGCTGTACCGATACCAGTCTGGGTGGAAGTCCAGGGATTCTTGGTGACCTTGCGTGCACGCATGCAGTTCACTCCAGGATTTCCCTACGTGAGTTCCACAAAACTGTGTCTTAACGGCAACTGACGATAGTAGATCAAGAATACGACCTTTTCTCTCATGGGCCTGCCGAAATTTGACATATCGGTCGTGCCGATACATCGTCGATTGATAAGTATCACCAATTTGCCAATTATCTCCACATTCGTCAAAGACTCCATAAACGCCGCTTGTAATGAGTACGTTGCTCCCAGATCATACTCAATCAATATAGGCTCAATCTTGGCCGGCGATGGTATCTCTCGAGAGGTTGTTGCTGTGGGAACTCTCATGATCAAGATTTATGCCGTGACGGATCTCTCCGAAAACGACGGCGAGAGCTCACACGATCCATATGTGGTCGTAGCATTCAGTAACTATGGACGTCCCATGTATAGCACTCGCATCATTGAGAAGACCAGAAATCCCATTTTTAATGAGACATGCTTCGTACTGGTCACTCCTGAAGCTCTCAGAAGCCAAGAAAGACTTTCTCTGCAATTGTGGGATTCTGGTCGACTGGTTGCAGATAAAGAGTATGGTCGGATCGAGTTTGATCTGCAGGATCTTGTCCGGCGCAACAACTCATCTGAAGAGCGAGAAGACTCACTCGTTAGTTCTTCGACCGGGTCTGAGACCCAAGGAGTCTTGCGTTGGAGTGTTGGGTACTACTCAAAACGGAAATGTAACATGTCCTTCGCCTCTGACGGTAGCGATCCGAATCTCGCAAGTGACACCAAATCTCATGAAGACATGACGTCGCACAGGAATCTCCCACGACGGGATACATCCGCCGCTGTGTCATTCTGTTCTCCAGATCCTGAATTTCCATCAGGCATCTTTCGCATTCGTAAGATCATGTCGTCCCTATCATTTGTATTCATATTAACCATATCAAGAGATCCACCAAGCGATAGATCTATACGCGACCGAACCGAAGGGTTCGAAAGGTCAGAAGATGTGGTACCAAGAGGGCCACGACACATCGGCTCCCGAGATTGAAGAGGATGAGAGCCAGTCACCCAGTGCATACTGCAACATTATATTGAACGATGCAATCATCTACAAGACCCGAACGAAGCCGTTCAGCAGTAAGCCATTTTTCAATGCAGGAGCAGAGCGCTTCGTCCGCGACTGGAGATCGGCAGTTTGTCTCGTAAGTGTTCGAGACTCACGAACGAAAGAGCATGATGCACTACTAGGTGTGATCCCTCTGAAACTTTCCGAGGTTTTCACCAACGCATCTCAAGTCACCAAAAATTTTCCCTTGATTGGTGGTGTTGGCGAAGCCAAGGTTAGGATATCGCTATTATGGGAGAGTGTTAGTCTGAAGATTCCAAAACAGTTACATGGCTGGGATATCGGGGTGCTTCGCATCACATCCAGTCAAATCGAAGCAAGTCAGCTTGTCGAATCCCATGGCTTGAAAAACTCGAAATTGAAGTTCTTCACCAACAAGAGTCTTGAAGTAGTCCCTCGCTCTCGTTGTCTCTCGGAGAAAGACAATTGTCTGAGATGGGACCTACATGATAGTGAACATTCTCTTGATCTACCATGCATCAGGCGTCATGCTTCTGCCCTGTGTATCGAATTTCATGCGAAGGCTCGCAGGCATGCTACAGCGATCGCTATACTCTGGTTGAGCGAGCTTGAGGATAGCCACAGTCGTGAGTTTCATCTCCCGATATGGCGTGTGGCATCCGAGGAATCGAGATATTTCATCCGTCAACAGCGCATCACTAATGATGAAGAGATGGCAGGGCAGCAGAGGCTAGGGACTCTTGTTTTCAAAGCAAGTTTCTTGCAAGGTCTTGGCAATAGTCAGGCACATCAGGTGAAGAAGGACACTAGTCTACGTCAAGTGCACGAATCGTGGCTGGCAACAATTGCACATGGCGAAAGAGAGTCAGACGATGCCTATCTCGTCGGCCAGCGTGCACAACACAACGCAGATGGCAATCCTGGAGATGGCCAGTTTGAGGGCAGCCATTGTGCCAAGAGTGCGAGATTCGGCGATAAAGAGGATTCCGGCATAAACAGTCATCCCGATGGCCATGTAGATGAAGATGGTCGAGACATTACCGATGCATCTGCGCGAGTCGCTGCAAAGACTCAATCGACATATCAGCGACTTGGAGGAACTCGCCATAGAAGATCCTTCGATTCACAGGGAAGTGGAACGACAAACATGTCTACCGTTCAGACCTCGTCTAATCCTGACTACCAGACTACCCATGACGGTACTGTCAGAACGGAATACCTGAAGGAAGAATTGCATTCTGTCTCAGACTCGCAGTCTCAGTCGACATTCGCCATCAACAGCAATGGTTCAAAGGCAGTACCTCCTTCTTCCTCGATGCCATCGGTCATGTCGACTTCTCGGATGGAGGAGAAGGAGAGAAAGCGCTTAAACTCTCAACAACGAGGCTCCATGCAATTCAAGGCCTTTCGCTCTCTGAAGTGGGCGAAAGATGGAGTACACTTGGGCACAACAAAACTTGGGAAAAGATTCAAGATTCTGCGTTCTCGAGAGCCGGACGTTCAGGCTGAACCTTGACTTTTGGCATTTAGTCAAACAGCTGTACGATATCATTAACATTTATGTCACTGTAGAGAGCATTAGCGGCGTACAAAGGAAAGACATTTTCATTTAGGTTAGGTTTCAGGCATATCCATATGACAATGTGTGGAGCCGCAGTTCTGGGGTATTGTGCATGTAGTTTGTCCGGTTCGCGGCAGCTGCCGAAGAGCACGTCATCCTCATTCTGTGCAGACTACGCAGCAACAATTTCCACTCTACTTGTAAAGACCGTATCCGACAAGAGTAGGTAGTGCTGATGATCCAAAGTATGAATATGAGATCGATAGCAACAACGGCATTCCGCCGCCCCGTCGGCTTCGCGAGCAGGAGTTTGGCACGACAAATTCATTCGTCCTCCATCTTGCTGCGCCAGGTCGTCTACGACTATGCTCAAGTGAAGGATTTGACGTCCGGCTCGACATCAAACAAGAGGTTGATCGATGTCCGAGAACCTCCGGAATTCGAAGCCGGCAATATCCCCAACTCGACGAATCTGCCGCTCTCCTCGCTCGAATCCATTCTGACATTGTCTGAATCGGAGTTTGAGTCGAAGACTGGCATGCCGAAACCAGACAAATCGGAGGAACTGGTGTTCTATTGTAAGAGTGGGGTCAGGTCGACGAATGCCTCCGGCATCGCGGAAAAATTGGGTTACAAGACAGTGGGCAACTACAAAGGCTCCTGGAACGATTGGCAGACCAAGTCTCAGACGAGATCGTCGTCGTCGTCGTCTCGTACAGGCTCATCGACCATGTCTCCTGCAGATTCAGCGGCCGAGTCTGGCATCAAGAATCCGAATCTCGAGAGTGGAAAAGGCGAGGGTGCGCAGGGAGGTATCGACCTAAAAGCCATGAATCAAAAGGAAGAGAAGAGGGCGGAGGGGGCCAAGAAGAGAGAAGGCAATCAAGGTCCACTAGCGAGTCACAAGGACGGGGAGAATGAGAGTGTCAGATCTGGAGCTGAACTGAGTGACAACAAAAAGTTTGAGTAATGTTTGAGAGCTTGGAACAATGATTTCAACCAGTCCCATTGTTTGCTGTTGATATTCATGACCCTCATATGATGTGAGACGCCTGAAAGTCGATACGTAGTCGCAAGCATACCTGCCGGAGCAAGTCACACATGTTTAGAAATTTTAGGCTTATTTTACTCTACTCGCTCATTGAGAGATTCTAGACGTTCTTCTTCGTCAATCTTGACGAGAGACATGACAATGTCAAAGACAAACTGCTCGGTTAGAATCGTGAAAATTTGGAGATGAGATGGCTTGATGGACTTACCGGTGGAATGGTCTGTTCGTAAATTCTGGTCAGCTCGGCGGGTTGAGGATACATCTTGAGCGCCCTATAGAAGCAAATTGCGGCATCATATTTGGCACTTTCACCGGCAGCATAGAGAGTCTCGCCCCGAGCCACCTCAGTCATGAATGCCTGTTCTCGGTCTTCTGCACTGACAGGCAACGGTTCCTCCTTGGCCTGTCTGTGTGCCTTCTTCAACGCCTCTGACTCTCCCATCTGAGCCGCCCGCTCTTTCTCCTTTTGCAGAGAGGACAGACGTTTCTGCTCTTTGCGGATCGAGCGGCGGAAGTTTGGATCGTTACGGCGTTTATAGTCAAAGTAGAATGCATATGCCGTCAATCCAACAGCCACTGTTCCAACAGCTGCAAAAATTGTGGTTCGTGATGGAGCCTCCATGTTTCTCCTTGTTTTCTCGTCACGGATATTCAGGAGACTGATTCTCGAATATCTCGAGAAAGTGTCGGCAAAAACAGCTGGGCGTCACAGAAGAAGGACCTCTTGGCTGTGTCATCGCATCTAACCTTCGATCGTCGCAACGGGCCAATCTCTCTCTCTCGTGCTGGGGAATTTTCGTGTGAGCCAAAACACGAGAAATCGATCTCGCAACCCTCGTCTTCCGTCTTCTCCACGATCGACATCATCCAGCAACACAAGATTTGGACCCAGTCTTGCACTCTCGGCCTATCTGTCTCGAAGAATTGCTCTGATTTGGAAGAGACCACAAGCAAGCTGGTACATCGTCAAGCATGTCTACGCCAAGTAGTATCTTGCCGACGCTTCGAAGGAAAAAGACACGGAAAGACGAATTACCAAGACGGATATCGACATTTGATGGAGGTCCACTGCAGGTCAGCGCCAAAGAGAAAAACAAGGTACAGGACCGAATCAAGAACCGTCTGTCTACAAAGATTGGGGCTCCTATGCTACAAGGTACCAGCCGACCACCTTTACCCAAGAGTGCTTTACAGAATATCAACAATGCCAATAGGATACAGATTCCGCGGGAACCTCCGTCCAGCATCGTTCAGGCGCGCTCGCAGGCTGCCCGTCCGATCTATGATCCAGCCGTCTTCAATGAGCCGGACTTTGATCCAGAATCCTATGTGAAGAGGATGCTGGCAACTGCGACACCTGCCGAATTGGATGCATTCTTTCAAGCTTTGCAAGAATCCAAAAATGCCACAAACTCTGCCATGCAAAAGAATGTCTTTCATAACTATAGAGAATTTATCATGATCAGCAAAGAAATAGGAGTCTTGGAGGCTGACATGGGCTCGATCCGTTCACTCCTGGGTGAATTACGTGGCATAACAGAGAGTCTGAAGGACGATTCCGTGGAGGACGAATCGAGCTCCATAAGATCTGCTGGCCGTCGTGGGGCACGAAACTCCATAGTGGACTTTCATCAACTGAACAAGAACCATCTGAAAGCTCTCTGGGCGCAAGTGGAAGGGGCACAAAAGTACTTACCAGCTGATGACGGAAGACGCATCGTACGTGAAAGTGGAGCCTGGACTGAGCTGAACGCTGCCACTTGGCGGCCGAAACACAGAGTGCATATTGTCCTGTTGAACGATCACCTTTTGTTGGCGCAGAAACGTCCGAAGCCCAGCGGATCAGGCCAAAGATTGATTGCAGATCGATGTTTCCCCTTGGTAGACATCAAGATGCGAGAATTCAAGGATGAGGAGATGCAGACTGCCATCTCCATTCGATCAGGCTCAGGCCGTGAAAAGTTTGTCTTCAAGGCAGACAGTCTCGAGGAGAAAAAGGCAATGGTAGTGGCATTTAGTCGGGAGGCTGCCGAATCACAGGCAGCTCAACGTCAACTTGGCGAGAACGAGTCGACACAGGGTGCATCTCTTGACACATCTCGTAATTCACAAATTGTTCGTCTATCGAGACGACTATCAAAGAACCCTGGCTTACAGCGCAATGGCTCGATCTCTCTGCCAACCACTGACGGAGAAGTTGTCGACCTCGTCTACGTCCAGGAAAGGATGGATGATCTGGATCAACGCATAGCCCATCGAGAGTTCAAGGAAGCAGTTCGATCTATCCTCCGAGGACGAGCTCTCGTGACGGCAGCAAGCATCGAGGACTTGGCAGCAGAATTGACGTCACTAAGGCTGGACGAGCGACGGGACAGACTATCGGACATCCTCGCCACTGAATTGGAGGATGAGTGTTCGAAATCCCGCACAGTCAAAGACTTGGTGACCTTCATGGTGGCCATCGGAACTGCCGACAAGGCTCGCTCGACCTTTCTCAGAGCGCGTTCGCGGTTGATTGAGAAGCGGTCGAGAGGAGTGCTGTTCGAGGGCGACTTGAGCCTCTATATCTCCGACCTGGCACTCGTTCAATTCACATTGATCAAAAACACCGCTACAATCTATACGAATGCCTTTGCTGCACCGGAGGACATGTCTGGTCTCGTGGCCTGGGCAAAGATGCAGGTGGAGGCCTTTGCAGACATCTTCAACCGTCAACTCTATGGCATACCAAACACCACGACGACGTTTCAGGAATCCCTCGAGTCTGTCTCGAAACAGATTGCCGTCCTTCGGGATGTCGGTCTGGATCTGGCTTTTGTCGTCGAGAATGCACTCACACGGAAAAGGAAGCAAGAGAGTCAAGTCAATCTCTAATCGGACCCTGTAGATAGATATGAAAGAAGAGAATCCCCTTTTACTACATTCTACTTGCTTGCACTTGGCCTCACTTGCCACTTCATGTCGCAACGAGAATCGACCTCACCATGGACGATTTATGAACGAGGAAAATTTGAGCCTTTCTCACTTACTTGTTTTCCCAACAACCTTTTTGGAGGACGATATGTGGACCAAGTTGGAGGGAGATGTATCGTGTTTACAATCATCATACGATACCGCGATGCCTCGTTCAAGAGCAATCTTGATGGATTACAGCAGACAATCTCTTGATCAAACAGCCCGGCAGCAGGATCCATCACGGACGACGATTCAGGGTTCCCATGGAGGGACATAGCACACCATGACGGAAATTTGAAGCAGCCTGGCTGACATGGTCAGCACCCCCAAGGTTCGGGCCAGAGGGGAGGCCGAGAGAGACGGGACCAAGGGGTTCGGGGAATGAGACTCCCAAGATGCTCAAGTTTTGGATTTCGCAAGAGCTGCCATTTCAGCCGGAGTGGGACCGCTGATGTCGACACTGACATGGGTTTTGGAGGACGAGTTGCCTTTCCCGGTCCCGTTGTTCCTTGGCTCCTTCTTTCTCGGTTGCTTTTTCGGTTTACTGGCAGGTTTTGGGTCGGTCCCGTTGGTGGTCTTGGAAGTAGAGTTGGTCGCTTGTTTGGGAGCCCTCTGAGAGGTTAAGGCAGATGGGGTAGGACCGGATGGAGCTTTCGAGCGTTGAGCAGTGGTCGAGGTCGAGGCAGCTGAAGTCGATGGTCTTGCGCTTGCAGTTGTCGAGGACGTTGCATTTGTGTTGGCTCGAGCCTTTGAGTTTTTGGATTTTTTCGGCCCTGTCACTTCTGTAAATTCTGATTTGTTGTCCTTGGCCTTTGCATTCTTGTTGCTCGCATTTCTATCACGAATCTTGGCTGAAGTTGCATCTGCTTGTGCCTGTGCTGCCTTCCTCTTCTCCTCTTGCTGCTTGGCCTTTCCGACGGCATCCTTGGCTTTTCGAGCCTTGGCTCTCGCTTCGTTCTTTGCCTTCTGTGCTCGTAGATGCTCAATGAGCGGCGTTACCTTGGGAAGTACATCCTGTACTTCCTTCTCGTGAGGAGTGGGGTTCTTCAAGCTCTCTAGAAAGGCGAGGTAGTCTGGATCTTGTTCGATGGTTCCCGCTAGCACATCCTTTGCCCTCATGGCCGCACTCAGAGGTTTTGGCACCTTTTGATACGGCGCCAATTCTACAATAGCTCTGTATTCCTTTTCATCCGAGGAGACGAAAGGATGACCATTATATCGCTTCACAAAGTCGTTCAGAGCCTCTTGCTTGCGAAAGTTCAGATAGGCCCTGGAAAAGAGGTCGCTTTGACCTCTTGTCGTAGCCAATTTTCCTGGCACATAGTCTGACCAATCTATAGATTGCTCCCAAGCCGCAATCGAGGAACGAAAGATGGTCTCAGGAAGATGTGGAGGGAGATGTCGAACGACCACTTTCCGGCGTGGTGGAGGTTGCGACTCCTTTCGGGGACGTTTCTGACGCCCTTTCGGCGGTCTATTGCTCATGACTGGTCTGCTCGAGTGACATCCAGCAGCAATGAGCAAGTATGTCGCAGGACCTGACCTGTGTTTTCATCCAGTGAAGGCAAATTCAACAAGTCCTGTCCTGCTGAGTCTTCTTGGGTTTTCTGGCGTTTCTGGTGAGCGTGAGGCGTCTTATCTCGTATCACAAGGCGAGTGGAGCAGACTTGCCCGTGCGCCGCTTGCAAATCGCTTCTGCTTGGCCAGAGAGAACTACGTTAGGGGCGAGTTCGAGGACACAGATTGGGTACAACGACTGGCTCCAACTGTAGAACATCAAGCACCTCTGCCACTCAGAACGTTCGATCTGATCGAGATTCAGACGACATCTGTGCAGGGTGCGAGAGGAAGAAGGCTGAGAGTCGTTGCGAGCGCGGCAGAGATACTGGATGTCTGGTTCAGTGGACGAATGGCTCGTCAAGGCCAGAAAATGCGAGTATCTGCCAGAGCCTGATCTGCGCCGTTTATGTCAGTGACAAGGGTCCTTGGAGTTGGTCAAGCTGCGGTACTGACGAGCTAGGCGAACTGGTGAAGGAGATCTTGATGGAGGAATCAAACATACAACCCATACGGACGCCCGTGACGATATGTGGAGACATACATGGTCAATTCTATGACTTGCTCGAACTATTCCGTGTCGGAGGTCAGTTGCCGGATACGAATTATGTATTTATGGGAGACTTTGTGGATCGTGGTTACTTCTCTCTCGAGACGTTTACTCTGCTCATGTGTCTCAAGGCCAAATACCCTGACAAGATAACTCTACTTAGGGGCAATCACGAATCGCGACAGATCACACAGGTCTACGGCTTCTACGACGAATGCCAGACCAAATACGGAAATGCAAATGTGTGGAAATACTGTTGTCAAGTCTTTGATTTCCTCACGCTTGCTGCCATCATCGACGGCAAGGTCCTTTGTGTACATGGCGGTCTCTCGCCCGAGGTCAGGACACTGGATCAGATACGCGTTGTTGCACGAGCTCAAGAAATACCTCACGAAGGTGCTTTCTGTGATCTCATGTGGTCAGACCCCGAGGAGGTCGATACATGGAGCATGTCGCCTCGTGGTGCCGGTTGGCTATTTGGCGTCAAGGTTACAGATGAGTTCAATCACGTCAATGACTTGCAGCTGATTGCGCGTGCCCATCAACTGGTGCAGGAAGGATTCAAATATCATTATGGCAAGGAGAACCTGGCCACGGTATGGAGTGCGCCGAATTATTGCTACCGATGCGGAAATGTAGCCTCAATCATGGCTTTAGATGAGTCTCTGGTACCTGATTTCAAGATCTTCACGGCCGTACCAGACGACCAACGTGTCATACCAAACAAAGGCCAGAGAAGCGAATATTTCCTGTAGACGCGAGCATGATGATGGTGGTCGGTGGTGGGTTACTTGAATAAGGCGTTTGTGGAGCGAGAAGCATTGCCTAGACTGCGCGATATGTAGGCCTATGGAGCATGACAAATCTTGTTTCCCATAAGTATATTTGCGATTGTAAATCAGGGAGGCGATATACTTCGTAGCACATGGTGTATCATTCTTATTATATCGTTTTTCACTCAGAGTGTATTTACAGTCTACCTAGCTCAATGTCTTACCCATGAATTTGCGCTTCGTGAATGCCAACCAGAATTTATCGGCCTTTTGATCATCGTTGGCATACACACGCTGGACAACTCTCTGTGCAAGCTCCTGTCGGAACTGCGTGAGGTATTGTCGCAAAAGATCTCCATCTGCTCTCGATTGTGGTGCGGCATAGACGTTATTTAGGGGAAATCCGCCCTCTCCGGGTATTGCAAAGGACTCAAGAGCCAAGGTGTTCAGACTCTTGACTGCTTCACTCTTCGGAACAGGTTTGACGAGACGTGCCAGGCAATCGCTGATGAAGAGAATTCCATAGATCAAGGTCCGATCCGTGGGACCATCGATGGTGAAGTTTCGAAAGAATGTGTTTGCACGAAACAGCTCGAGACTTTCATCGAGGATATCGCCCGCTTCGGGATCCTGAGGTGGGAAAGCGGGACCCTTGTACCGAGTCTTTATGGGAAGTACAGCGAAATTGCCAATGATGCGAGTATCGGCATCCTCTATGAAGGACGAGTGATATGCCTGAAAAGTAAGCATCGTGCACCGTGAACTGAGAAGTGAAAGCTCACGGGCATCTGAGTGACTGCGATACGTCAAGACCTGACAATCTAGGAATTGATGACGGGGACAATCTTGTCAATAGAATATCGTAGTGGGATGATTCAAGCATGTCCTGGTATATGGTACTCAGACACCTTCGTCACTTAGTGGAGAGACACGTGCTGTGATAGCCCCCGCGATCGAAGCCGGGCATTTTGACACGATTTCACGACAATGATTGGCACTCTCAAACCGTCATGCTGTGTCACATACAGGTTTTCGAGAGTATGTATACCATCCTCAAGTCATCAAGTCATGACTGGTGACTATCGAGTCGCGGTAACATAGGTCGTCAGAGATAGTGATCAGATGCAGCCCTTTGCACCCACCCCATATCTGTCAGAGCCAATCAGTCGCGGTGTCAATCTGAATGAGGAAATGAAACTATCGACCAATGCCCGTGAACGAGACCTCTATGATACACTTTCAGTCATCTTTTCTATCCTGGTGTCACTAGAATTCTTGGAGAAGGCATATGTACGAGACTCGGTGTCCTTGGAAACATATCAAGAACGTTGCACGAGATTGATCTCGCAGTATCAGTCAGGAACTAGCACGATTGCAGGCTCTATAGATTTCAAGTCCTTGGACGACTTTTGCTTTCAGTATAAGATCTCTGCACCTTTAGCCTGTGCACGGCTCAACAATGGCAAACCAGCAGGACAGCCCATTGCCCCAGAGGTGGTTGTTCCACCACCTCCGATTGCCCCTGTAGTCCCCAAAGGAACAAGCGCAGCAAAAGTGGCAGAGACTGTTCAGAACTTCATCACACTAATGGACGCGCTAAAACTCTCTTTTCGTGCGAAGGATCAATTGCATCCCTTGCTCAGTGATCTAATGACCAGTCTGACACAGCAAGACGAAGAGACAGAGGCAGGTGCGGAGCTTGAAGGTAAGGCTCGCATTGTCAAGTGGCTCATCAGAATCAACCAGATGAAAGTCAGTCAGGAGATCAGTGAGGAGGAGGCTCGAGAGCTATTCTTCGAAGTCGAGGGACTCTATGGCGAATACCTGAAAACATTGTAGACCCTGCTCAGATTTCGTGCGTATTCCCCATCAAGATGTTGCGCCGATCCTTGTGGACTGATAGACAAACAAGTGCCGAAGTGGATCATCCATAATCGTCAAAGCTCTGTCTGCGGAACACTACATTTGTGATAGCGATCTGATCCGTCGTGCTCGGCTTGTCTTCGTATCGGGCATGCACACGATTGAGCTCTCCTTCGCGTACGACAACGACCAAAGAGATTCCGACCAGGAAGCAAGCAATGTAGAAGATGAGCACTACCATGAGCAGCATTTGTTTTTATCGTCTGCGATGTGCTATAGTCAATATGATTGTTCTCCAGCGTCGGACGAGTTACTTTATGATGAGGATTCGACACAGCAATTCGACCGCAGTCCATTTATCGTAGGAGACATTTGCAATACTTTCATGAAACAAACACAAATTGCTAAATCGGATCCGAAACAGAAACTGACGCAAAACTAGGAATTCAAGATTGCTGTTTGTTGTCAACTACATCACTTTTAGATGTGATGGGAATGCAAATATAGGTCGCTCTTCAATCGAGAGCGTTTCATGGTCTCTAAATTTTTGGTTGCTATGGATTGTGATCGAATATATTCTTTCGGGATTTGGACATAGTGATTACACCACTATCTGATTCAAGACACGTCTGTTCTCCTGGATCCGCAAGATGACTCCTGAGAAGCAAATTTGATGCATCTTTGTCAGTTCATTGTCTGATACAGCATCTTTCTGGAGCCCGCAAGCATATCAGAATTCGCTCAATAGATTTGTAAAACGATAGTGTTGGCATGAAATGGATAGTTGAGAATATGGTCTAAACAGAGATTTCGAAAGTAACATAGTGGTCTCTTGGAAATCTTCCTCAAAAAGACCAGATATACCACCAACAGAATAAATTTGGTTTCCAGCAGCCAACTTGTCCATGGAGCAGCCTGTATATCTTGAAACTTCATCAAAGTGCATGGTCCATAATCAAGGTTGCCTGAAGCAGATCAAATCTCCTTTTCTCAGACTCGTGCACTTCCACATGCGCCTCGTCCCGAATCGGGTGACAGCCACTGACTTCATACGACAGAAGAGACAACACTGGACCATATTCTCTAGTACACATCTGTCATTCTGTGCAGCAACGGCCATTAGTCGCAGGGGCACGCTTAAAGACGAGCATACAGTTCAGTGCTGTGATTTTCTGATCTGCCAAAGCTTCACACACGATGCCATCGGAGCACGACAAGGATCTAAATGACTTGTTGTCAGCTTCGCAGAGAGGTGAATTCACGCTTCTCGTTGCCAATGTCAGCGCACGCATGAGAGAGACGCTCGAATCGGTCTTTGAGTATGTTCCTCCGACGGCGGACGAGAAGGCGATGCAGCAAAAGACTGCTGAATTGACGTTGAGTGATGAAAAGACTGTAGAAGTGGATAGCGAGACAAAAGCGTCTCGAGCGAGCGCAGTAGACAATGCTTCCGCGAGCGAAGCTGGTGATTCCTCCTGGAAGGAAGAATTGAGAGAGCCTGCGTTGCGATACTTTGAGGATTGGCGGTCTGCGTTGCTTCAGAGACTCGGCGAGGTCATCAATACCAGATCGCCCTCGGACGAAAAGGCACAGGACAAGTCGGAGACTGCCGGCGTCGGTGAATTTCCATATACCGAAGAAGACAAACTCACAAAGTTTCCTGATGCCGTCGAGACACCCTTGTCGTCTCTCTCTGCAGAGTACAAGACTCTCTTGCTCAATGCACTCCTGTTGCTCCTCCTGAGTCTCGAGGACTATAACTCTCTATCCCGGACACTGCTGAAGCAGGTCTCGACCAGTCTCCAGATCCCTCCCTCTCTCTTTCTGGAGGTCGAATCACAGGTTGCTGCCCAGTTACAGGCTGCTGCGCAGATGCAGCATCAGCAA
Source organism: Taphrina sp. SM11 (assembly GCA_004000165.1). Classification (NCBI taxonomy): domain Eukaryota; kingdom Fungi; phylum Ascomycota; class Taphrinomycetes; order Taphrinales; family Taphrinaceae; genus Taphrina; species Taphrina sp. SM11. The sequence goes on along the minus strand of RHDT01000331.1, from coordinate 236,914 downwards.
TCGGAGGAGGAAAAGCAAAAGGCAGCGAGTGCTTCGAGATGGAAGATTGGTCTGGCTAGTGTGGCAGGTGCAGCGTTGGTGGGTATCACAGGTGGACTCGCGGCGCCCTTGGTGGCAGCTGGTCTAGGGTCCGTCATGGGAGGCATCGGACTCGGTGGTACTGCTGCCGCCGGTTATCTGGGAGCCATGGCGGGATCGTCTGTTCTGGTGGGAGGTCTCTTTGGCTCATATGGTGCCAAGATGGCAGGAAACACGATGCGAAAGTATGCAAAAGAGGTGGAAGATTTTGCATTTTTGCCCCTCCATGAAAAGTCAGAAAAGCAGGGCAAGAGTGAATCAAAGTTGGCAGTCACTGTCGGTGTCAGTGGTTGGTTGGTGGCACCGGAAGATGTCACCTTGCCATGGACCGTGCTACAGTCATCTAGCGATGCGTATGCGCTTCGCTATGAAGTCGAGGCCCTCATGGCTCTGGGCACAGTGCTCGGTGACTATCTCCTCTCCACCGCATTCTCCTATGCCAAGAAGGAGATCATCTCGAGGACCGTGTTTGCAAGTCTCATGGTCGCCCTCTGGCCCATCGGACTCCTCAAAGTCGGTAAAGTCTTGGACAATCCCTGGCGTATCGCCTTTGTCCGGAGTCAAAAGGCCGGTATCGTGCTCGCCGATGCGCTCTGCGAAAAAGTCCAAGGCAACAGACCAGTCACACTGCTCGGCTACTCACTCGGCTCTCGAGTCATCTATGAATGTTGCAAGGAACTCATCAAGCGCAAGAAATTCGGTCTCGTGGAGAATGTCGTCATCATGGGCAGTCCAGTTCCTGCAGACTCTGCAGATTGGTGTGCCATCAGGGCAATCTGTTCGGGCCGGGTGGTGAATGTCTATTCCGAGAAAGACTACATCCTCGGATTCCTCTACCGCACGGCAAGTGTCCAGTTCGGCATCGCCGGGATCCAGCGAGTGGACGCTGCAGGAGTGGAAAACATTGACGTCGGCGATTTGGTCGAGGGTCACCTACGCTATCGGTATCTCGTCGGCAAGATCCTCCGAGACAGAGTCGGTCTCGAGGGCTTGAATGGAGAGGTCATCAAGGTTCAGGACGAGAGTCTGGCCAAGCTGGTGGCCAAGGAGAAGGCAGCAGATGAGAAATCACACGAGGGCAAGGAAGTCCTCTATGATGCAGATGAAAAGGCATGATGACTCTCATCATCTGATGTAGATATCGTATATACCCTGATGACGTGCAGATCCATCTCTCATAGCACTAAACATGGCAGGTAGACGAATCGGCAACTGTTGTCGAAGGAAGACGTACCTGTGCTGTGGCTTTGCGCCAGATCCCATGAGTTTGGAAAGCCTTGTCGCTTACTAATCAATGACACATTCTGTCGCCCTTTCCCCCTCCCCCTCTCCCCGCTTCCCACTCCTCAATCCTGATTGCATGACCCCCGACTCCTCAGACTACAACAGGTGGACATCGGAGAGGGATCCTCGACGGCTGCAGTATTTGCATGTTTAGAAGCCCCATCGCTCTTTCACCTATAAGACTTTCTCTCCTGAATCGACACCTCTCTCGTCCCGCACAAGTCACTCGACGAACCATGTCAGACATCACGCTCTATACGTTTGGCACCCCGAACGGCCACAAGGCGAGTGTGACGCTGGAGGAACTCCACCTCGACTATAAAGTCGAGACGATCAACATCTCGCAAAACACGCAGAAGGAAGACTGGTTCCTCAAGATCAACCCGAACGGGCGCATTCCCGCCATCAAGGACGGCGAGCTGCGCGTCTTTGAGACGGGTGCCATCATGCAGTATCTCGTCGACAAGTATGACCCCAACCACACCATCTCCTTTGCCTTTGGCACCCCGGATTATTATGAATGTCTCTCCTGGATCAACTGGCAAATGGGCGGACTCGGACCCATGCAGGGTCAAGCAAATCGTGAGTCTTGGACCCTCTCCAATCAAAAGGGACACTACGGCTGACGCGGCTAGATTTCAAGTTGATGGCAGGTGCGAGATCCGACTACGGCATAAATCGCTATGTCGAGGAGACGAAACGACTCCTCGGGGTCTTGGAATTACAGTTGTCAAAGAGTGATTATCTCGTCGCCAACAAGTACTCCATTGCCGACATTGCCTCCTTCTGCTGGGCCTCCTACGCCAAGTTTCTCGAGATTGATGTCGCCCAGTTTCCCGGTGTCAGTGGCTGGATCGAACGCATCGAGAAGCGAGAGGCAGTCATCAAGGGTAAGAAGGTGCCAGGTGGTGGAAAGTCCCAGGAGGAGCTGGGAGAGATGTTTGCCAACATGGCAAAAAAGGTGCAGAGCATGACCAACTCAGACAAGCACTGATCCGGAACATGAACAAAATTGATACCAGGGGCAATGATGGTTCAAGAAAAAATTTAGTTCTAATTTGAGAAAAACTATCTACAATTGAATTGAAACTTCCTAGCCTGAACGATGATTCTACTCAGCCCTTGCATTGACTCGCTTTCCCCGCAGATCGGCAGAGATGCCAGAAAACACACGACTCATGGACGACCAGGACTCGTAGATCGGCAAGACGACCGTGATGAAGGTGGAGACGAACGCCCAGGCAATCCCGAGCACGATCCAGAATGTGAAGAAGCCCTTTGAGAAGGTGTAGTGACTGAGGAAGAGGGGAAGCGGGAAGATGAGCACCAGTATCAAGGTGAGGATGACTCCGGCAAAGCCAGCAATCTTCACGGCTCTCCTCAGGGCAGCGGGATCTTCCAACTCCTCATCATCGTCGCCGACATCAGAGATCTCTCCCTGTTCCTTCTCGATGGGAGACAAGCTACCGGCATCCTTCACCTCTTGATCACTCGACACCTTTTCGTCATATGCTTGTTGTGCTGTGTTGTTCTTGATTGGTCCCGTGCTAGTAGTATGGCCAGTGTTGATGTTTCGTGTTCCCTCGAAGGAATAATTGGCAGGGAACAAGAGGGAGATGATGGTAGCAACAATACCACCAACACAGATCGAGGTGAGATTTCCTGCCAGTTGGGCGTACAAGGTTCCCGTAGTCTCGATCGTGACAATTCCATCGTGCAGGGCGGCCGCTGTGGCCAACCATGCAGCAAGACCTGATGCCAGACCCACGGTCGGGGCAATGATCATGGCAATCTTTGGCTGTTTTGACCATGTCAGCGCATAGAAGATATTGATGACAGATGGGCCGATGATGATTCCCATAAAGTTGTAGAGCCAGCCTAGATCGAGACCAATGACTTGCCAGATACAAGCACCTACTGCACAGACGATAGCCCAGAGGACGATACCTACATGACTTGTCTTGACAAGAGTCGAGCCAGTGGCGTTCGGATTGATGTATATCTTGTAGATATCAAAAGTAAGAATTGAAGAGACTGCAATCAATTCGGATGATAGAGCAGAGGTCACGGCCATGAAGAGAACGATGAGCATGGCGACGGCACCGCCTGTACCGAGGAGTGCGTAGGCAGCCGCGGGAGCTGGTAGTCCGGCACCGACTTGCGATGAAGTGAGGAAGCTGGGATACGTTGGGTAGTCCACGTCCTCCCTGAGCGCGATTGCGACGAGTCCAAGAGTCGTCGCGAAACAAAATGGAACGGCAAACCAAGCGAGACCTCCGAGAAGATAACCTCGCATGGCAGTAGATGGCCGGGAGGCAATTGCCCGCTCTGAAAACACGTCAGTACTTTGTGCATTCCTTTTTGAAGGGCTACTCACGCCAGTATCCTTGATCAGCAAAGACTGTGCCACTGTTGGCGCAAAGGTTGATGACTCCAAAGATGAGCCCCGAATTTGACTTCAGAGTCAGGTAGGATCCATTCTGATTTCCTTCGACAGGCGTAACCTTGGCAGCTTGAATCAAAAGATCATAGACGGCGGAAGGACTACCCAGTTTGGACGAGGTAGCAAATGCTGAGAGTGCAAAGTAGAGAATGACAATCATGAGAATCACTGTGTGTGAGTAATCACAGAGAAAGGTTGCCCTGAGTCCTCCGAGGACGACGTAAATGACGACTCCGAGGGGTATGAGAATGTTTGAAGCATAGATGTTGACACCTGTGAGGGCATTGACGACAGCCGACCCTCCGAGAAGCAATTGAGTGGAGACTAGAAGGTTCGTGGCAAGCGCAAAGAACATGAAGAGCCAGTGGACTTGGACACCATATCGCTCGTGAATGATTTCGAGGAAGGTGTGGCATCTTGGTGCATTCTGCTTCAGCTTGACAGCGAGGACGGAGAAGAGGAGGACCTGTACGGTGGCACCGGCAGCATACCAGAAAGAACCAGAAACACCCCACTTGTAGGCCACACTAGAACTCTGTAAGAGAGTTGCAGCCCATGTCCACGAGGAGACGACTGCACATGCAATGAGGCCGGGTTTGACACTACGACTGGCCGTGTTGAATTCTTCCGAGTTGTGCGTCGAGAAGGTAGTGTATCGATTTTGAATGTAGGATAGCCCCATCATGATGGCTGCTGCCAGGAACCCGATACCGACGACTATACCATCTAGCATGCGTCAGTCGTGTATTCAAGAAGGTCCTGTGTCTGTCAAAACACTTACATCCGAGGCCTTGAGGTAGGACAACCTTGAATTCACTCATATTGTGGCAGATCTGGGATGAAGTGTGTGAGTGTATATCCCCATGGGGGAACTTCGAGCTCTATATACACGTACGGTAGCTCGCTCTGTATCCTCGCACGCTGGAAGTCCATGTGCAATAAGATATTTCCTATCGGGGGTTCAGCTTATCTTCAGGTGGAACCTGCAGGGCGCCATCTCTAATCGGCACCTTCTCAGGGCAGCAGAGCCGTCTCAGCGAATCATCTCAGCGACCACAATCGATCAGCTAATTGATCGAATCAGTTCCCGTGCCATTTCCCGGTGCTGCTCCTTAGAACGAGAGATCAGCTTTGCTTGATTGGGGTGCCAAGCGGTAGAGGAGCTTCTCGTCGTGTGTTACATGCGTATCGGCTTCCGTGCAATACACGCAGCCGCTTTCCGATTGTCCGCCCTTCTCTCAGTGATCGTTCATGATTGGCCTTGCGGAGCGAACCCCGAATCTCTCATGCCATTCACGCTATAGCACAAAGTGAATGAGCTATCCGTGAACCCCGCCTCATCCGGCGGGACTCTGCCTGGAATCACACACTTGTCTACAGTAGAACTGGTAAGTCAAGAACGGATCGGATCGATTCGGATGAGCAGAGAGCTGGTCAGGCACGAGATGGCATGCGAAGCATGCATCATGGCACAAGTGAATAATTCGAAGTCGTCTCGAAATTCATCCTCTTCACAAGGCTCTAGAGAATCAAGCCGGTAAGCAGTAGCGGCTTCAACTCGATACTCTGGTCTCAACTAGCTCCATGTCAAGCCCGATGCAGTCACTAGGAATCGCTTGCCAGCTTAGTGGTTCTGAGTTTCAGCCTAACACAATTATGCTTTGTGAATGCATTCCCTGGCTGGCTTGTAGCTGTGCGTGCAAGCACACATCTACTCTGTTCCGCTGTGCCAACTTTGGAACTTAGCAATTCATGTCCGTGCGCCCTGTGTGCGAGAGCCAGCAATCTCGACCGGGGCAGAACTCGAGGACTCCACACTTGGCTGGTTTCACCTGGCGTCAGCCAGCATCCACATGCTCATGACAGCTGACCCACGCGCACGATCCAGAACACTTCCGTCAGGAGAGCTCATGGCTATGCTGGCCACTCAGAAGCAGATCTTCCAGCTGGATGCATAGAGTATCTTTCGTGGCCTTCTGAGTTACTGTACAGATGTCCGATCATGAGCCTTGTTCAATGATGGCGGGGGAAGAGATTAGGTTGCTCTGGTGAGGCTTGTTTTCATGCTCGTGGCCTTGAAAGCGTGTCTGGACAGGTTTCTGATTGGTGACAGTTTCATGGTCTCGCGCTTCTTGGGGAAAAGCTTCCACCATCTCGAGTTGTGCCAGGAGGTCAGTGCAAGAGGCTTTCTGCCCGCGTGCCCTTCCCACAACAGCACGGGATTTCGCTGCCGTGGTGTATGTACTCACTCTTTGTTATGGTGTCCACGAGTCGTCTCAACCCTTTCAGTGACTTCCCTTCCTTGTATTTCTTTGTTGCATGAGAGCAGGGCGCGTACATCATAACGATACACACGCATGGAAAGTCGCTTTCGCTTTCGAGTTATTTCTAGGCACTGAATACAGGCGCTTTCCAGTCATACGAACGACAGCGTGACCTGCCATAGTGGAGACATCAACATAATCTCAATAGCATTAAATGCTTGGACGCGGTTTGTCTCGCTTTCTTGTACTCGGGGTAATCTTGACCTTTCTAACCTTTGCATTCTTTCGATATTCTGGAGGCACATCGGGGCAATGGCACCCGTCCTCAAAGACGATACCACAACTGTTACCGGACCCAGCTCCCATTGCCTCGGAAAAAACAGTTCACGACTCCATCGTGCCGAGCGATACTTCAGCTGCTATACTTGCGACACCTATAGTAGAATTCATGTCACCACAAGATGAGTCAGGACAGAGCGAGGCAGAGCCACCTGCACAATCACCAGCCGATCACTTGAGCGAAGTCGCTCAACATGCTCATCCAATCGAAGAGGAGAAGAAGAACTCCAAAAGTACGCTGCCTGACCATTACATCTACAATGATAAGAACGTATACCACGAAGTATTCTCTGTATCGACCCAGGACAAGAAGTACTTCATGATTGATTTCGGTGAGGGCAATGTCGCTTATAATCCCAATATCATACCACACAGGACCTTGAACGACACTTGGATCATCGTGGCTCAACAGTCTGAACATTCTGTTCACGAGTCTGTCTGGTTTGCCGAGTGGGTCTGCAACGCAGCTTTCAGAGATGGCAAACTCGCCTGCTTGACAGGTCCAACCATTCTCCCAATAACGAACACTCAGGAGCCCTACCTGTGTGAAGGAAAATTAGCGTTCTTCAACTACAATATTGGACCTCACGATGCTAGAGTATTCTATGGGCCTGATCATCCATACGCCTTGTATGGATCAAATTCTGCTTTCGCATGCTTCGGGCAATGGATCCAGGACTTTAAAGTTCTCGTCGACTGGGGCTTCGAATATGCCGCATACGAATTTCCAAAGGCTATAGAAATACAGCGTCCTGGTCAATATGGAGCAATCGAGAAGAACTGGTTCATCTTCTGGGACAAAGATAAGAATATGTACGCGCATCACGACATCACGCCAAAGAGGGTTTTTGCCAAATTGAGCCTAGATGGCTCTGTTGGACCTGATCTAGGACCAGAAGCCATCGGGGACGAACAGTGCATGACCAAATACATGCCTTTCGTGGCTGAGAAACTCGAGTCTGTCCATCAAGCGACAAACTCCCTGTCAATAACACTCTGCAATCGAGCAGACTCCGATTGTGTCCCAGATGATTCCAATACCTTCATCTTCACAATCTTCCACCACAAGACATATTACGCTTTCCACAGCAATTACGAGCCATATGTCATGCTCTTTCATCAGACATCCCCATTCAGCATTTACGCCATCGGACAAAAGCCCATTTGGATTCACGGCCGTGCAGGTCCAGGCGAGGGTACGCCTCCAGAGTGGATTACTGACCTGGAGCTCTGGGACCAAACAGAAATGTTCTACATCACAGCTATCAATTGGCGGGAGAAGAATTTGAAATACCATGGCTACCTTGATGACATCTTGTTCTTGTCCTTTGGAATAGAGGATCACCTGACTGCGGCAATCGACATCACAGCTGGAGAGCTCTTCAAGCAACTTGGGCTGTGCTCATATGTCTGAGCAGACTCTCACGTGTACATAAGTTTGGGAGTCTCTAGCTGGCGAAGGGCAATGCTCTTAGTCCCATGCAGGTCAAGATCATTGAGGAACTTGTACTACAGAGTCTCTACGACGACATCCGAAGCTTTAGTTTTCGGCGGCTATAAGATGTCTCTTGCCTCGAGTCTGGCCCGTCGCCACTCGTTTCTGCTCTGGACTTTTGGAAGTCGGGAGGGATCTGGTTCCGTCAGCAGAATGAACAAGCTTAAACTTGGGCCGATTGAAGCTCCCGATCGATTGAGTAGAAGAGTAGGGACCTGTGGCTGACGGCAAAGCATGTAATTTTCATTTCTAAAAATAAGAAACGTCACCTCGAGCAGTCTCGCTCACAAATCTCACTCGGAAACGGGAATGATCCTGACTCTCTGTGAGGACATCTGATATTGCCATCCCAAATTACAGTACAGCCACCAGAATCGAAAGCTTTGTCTTTCCTAATGGCTGGGCTTCCACATCTCAGGAACGGTTTCGAGTAGAGGGCCAGTCTATCAGATTTGCCTCGAGCTCTACATCTACTTAAAGTCCCATCTCGCGCACCTACTGATGGGCACCAGCTAGAGAACTTACAAGCACATGAAAACCTTCAATTACCTTCTGTCGGCGGTCTATGTACTTCTGCTTCACACGTCAGGAGCTGAAGGAGTCGTTTCAGTAACACAAATAAGATCTAGTCCAAAGTCATTAGAGCCTCATCCGGTTGAAGCCAAAGATTGGACTTGTGTCGATCAAGTCGAAATCGGGAAGGATGGTGCGGTTGATTTCAATGTGACCATCAATGATGTCGGAAGAAAGCATCACACGGATCTGTTCCGGATAGAAATTTCAAGGGGTTATGAAGACATCAGTACTTTGTGGATGTCATGGACGTCGTCTTCTTACACTTACAAACTCTACCTTTGGGACAAGGCCAAGAGAGGGGGACACATTGATGCCACTCATGTCGTCAGAAGACGATACTTGAATTTTGGTGGAAAGACTTCTGATCATCACTACATAGCAGACGTAGATGTGCCACTTTCGCTTGTATCAAGTCACAAGATCAACGGAGTCGAGCGTCCCTTTGTCTTTCAGTATGCTCTCCTCGTATACGGTCCCAAGGATCTGGATCAAAAATATCCACTGAATATCGGCAAAACATGTCCTATCAGCAAGAAAAAATGAGGTCGTTAGATGAGTCTCGATTAGTTCAAGATCCGGGCGCAATACTATTGATCGTGTAGCGAAATTTCACAAGCAATTTCATTGGATTCCGCTGTTTTGCGTGTCGTACGTCTCTCTCATTTCCAGATGATGTGTGCCAGAGGTTGTGCTTCTCCGTCAATCATCATGCGCCTTGACTCTGATTTGCATCTTCAGTTGGGACATCAGGAGCATGAAGGAGTGGAGGTGAGAGCCGTCCAGGACGAGGCACGAAAGTCTAAGATTACCGCTAGAAGTTTACACTGAAGCCACAAACATGCTATGGCCCGGAGCTGTTGATATTCAAGGTCAAAAAGGCAAGAAATACTGTTATGTCAGCGCTCTTAGCACCCTAAGAACAGTTGTATGAACCTTACAACATTGATCTGTAGTGCAATCTCGGACATATATATTCCAGATTGCCATTTCAGACCTTTATGATGCGCCAACCTCGTTGATTATACCTTGCACTGTCCTTGGCTTCGGGAGCTACTGTCCTTAGCTCACAGTCAAGCTCCCGAAGCCAAGGTGCAGTTTCCAAGAAAGATATCGTCTTTTGACTTGTTTTGGCAACCATCGATCGGGCATGGCCTCAGAAAAACGTCAAGAACAGTGAGGCTATCCCAGAAGCATCTAAGGGCCTTCAACGGATGGAAGGTTCACTCTGAGAAGTCAACTTTAAGGAAAATTAGAGGTCATTCTGAAGTCTGCTCACGTCGAGATGAGCTCGCAAAACTCTATAGTGTCAAGTATTTCGAAGAGTGTGGTATGCTAGCCGTATTATATGCGGTGATTTTACAAAGCCAGTTAATTTTTCGAGGTGGCGGATCAGGTGTCTCAGTAAGACAAGCCCAGCTTTGCTTACTTTCCAAGATTTTCAGTCAAATTTCTATTCTCGCAGTACTAGAAGGAATATGGATAAATGAGTGGCACTTCGGTAGACGTTCAAGGCATCATTCTAACGCTTCATTCTGTGGTTTGCCAAGCTCAGACGACACTATCATGAATAAGCTCACGATCGACGACTGTGGAAGCCAATCTTACAGTTCAGTGTAGATAGTTTGAAAATTCCCAAACACGACCACTGGAAGGTCGTCAGCTATCTTTGAAAGCATCCAGCTATGCCGACCGGCTGCCAATCTACGCTTTCCAGTACCACAATTCATCTCAATATCCATTGAAAGCCTTACAGTCTGACAATCCGAGAAACTAGTCAAGGTTTTTCAGCGAAATTTCCAGTTTATCAGCCCTTTCGGATTCTTAGTTCGTGTATATAAGGACCAGTCTCCCTGCTTGCTGAACGCTGTTGACAGTCCACAAGAATCATGGAATATCTCAGCTATTTTGTGCTGATCGTTCCTAGTGCCGTATTATTTGCTTAACGAAGGACAAAACTATATTGTGGTCTAATATAGAATGTGTTTCAAGACTGAATAGATGTGTATTTGTACGCGATAAGACACTGGTAGTTGATAGTCATTGATCAGCCGTCTCGGCAATCAATTTTCGCCCAACATAAAAGCTTGACAGTCTAGGCACTCCAAACACATAAGAACATAGAGGCCAATGGTCTATCGGATTACTCCATAATCTGAATGGCGGCGTCTCACAAGGATTATCAGTTTATCAGCACTCTATATCTACGATTATCAGTTTATCAGCACTCTATATCTACCTCGTGTATATAAGGCAGCATCCTCCCTACGTTGTGGACACTCTTGTCAATTCGATCATAATATGAAAAACTTTGGCTATTTCGTGCTGGCTCTCTCCGTCGCCGTGTTTCGCTTTGCAAGGACTGCAGAAGTAGCGACACCAAAAACTGCCCCAAGTTCAATCTCACAAGAGCCTTTTCCAGTAGAACCAAAACACTGGACTTGTGTGAATCAGGTCAGACTGAACGATGCCAAGCTCAATAAAATCACAGTGAAAGTTGATGTAGCTGGCTTCGCGCAGCTGCCAAGTATCTTCGAGATGGACATTACCAAGGCGGTAGGAGACACTAGTACCTTGACCATGTCATGGAGCACAGCCGCTTACTCTTACAAGCTATATATTTGGGACAAAGCAAAAAGTGGGACAGCAATGCGTGCCTCTCACGTCGTCAGGTCGCGATACATCAAAATTGGCTCAGACCCTCATCAAGACAGGACGGTTGAGACAACATTGCCGGCAGCGTTGACATCAGAGCACAAGATTCATGACATCAGCTCGCCCCACGTGTTTCAATACGCTCTACTTGTCTTTGATATAAAGAAAGACCATTCCCAACGATTCCCACTGAGTCTCGGCAAAGAGTGCGACACTACATTGTGGAGTCCACCAGACAAAGTCTGAACATCGAGAATTTGTCACATTCTCACAGCAGCGCAGTTACTTTCCTGTCAAGTGTGGGGGAATTGAGATGAACATTTCGTATTGATGATAGCTTCGTCTTGCAAAAGAAAACACGCAACATGAATCGAGATCTTCTGACGAGTCATGTATTGAGTGGCTAGCGACTGAGTGATCTGTTCTTGACTTGAAGACCTTGAAAACCATTGATCCTCAAGTCGTCAACAAAGTGCCCAGACGCAGTGACCGGTCGTAACAGTAAAGACCTGTGATATGCTGTAGAAGCTATCCCGGCCGTCAGTCTGTTGAAATACGCTGACGATGTCTTGCTAGCGGACCTTTGATTCCCTGAAAATTGTACCGCAGGTACCACACGCATCAATCTTTTGCTTGGCGGTTGACAAAATTAAATTGTGGTTTTATATAGCATGTGTTCCAGGACTGAATTGTTGTGTATTTTGTGCGAGAAGAGATTGGCCATATATAGTCATTGACCAACAGTCTCGAGGATTATGTTCCGCCGACCGAAAATCTTGACAATCTAGGCCTTTCACATATATAGGATCCTGTCTATTGAAAGACTCTACAAATCTGAATGGTGTTTCACAAGAATTACCAAGTTGTCAGCACTCCTGTATCTTCTTCGTGTATATAAGGCAGCATCCTTTCTACTTCGTGAATACTCTTGTCAATCAAAGCTAATATGAATAACTTTGGCTATTTCGTGCTGGCTTTTTTCGGTGCCGTCTTCCGCTTTGCAGGGACTGCAGAAGGAGCTACACCAACGATCAATCCAAGTCCGATCTCACAAGAAACTTTCCCGATAGAACCAAAACACTGGACTTGTGTGAATCAGGCCGTACTGTCGGATGATAAGGCAAGTATAATCCAAGTGAAAATTGAGGGACATGACTTGAAGTATCTGCCGGAAACTTTTGCTATGAACATTGAGCACAATAAAAAGCAAGACACTAGTACTTTGACCATGTCATGGAGCAAACCCACGTACTCTTACAAGCTATATGTTTGGGACAAAGCAAAGAGTGGGACAGCAATGCGTGCCTCTCACGTCGTCAGATCGCGATACATCAAGATTGGCCTAGACTCTCCAGGAAACAACGCAGTCCAGACAACATTGCCGGCAGCGTTGACAGCAGAGCACAAAATTCATGGCATCAGTTCGCCCCATGTCTTTCAGTATGCTCTACTCGTTTATGATAAAGACGATAAGTATCAAGAGACCCCATTGAATCTTGGACATGAGTGTAAAGTCACGCAATTTTAGATTCTCAAGCAGTCTTCAGGCGATAGAGTTTATAACTTCCGCACCGGATGGCGGCGACTACTTTCCTGTCAAGTGTGAAATGATCATCATGCATTTTATACGCTGATAATGGCTACAAGTAGGTATTGCAAATTAGACACCCTCAACATAACTCGAGATCATATATCAAGTATCCCGCGTCCTTGCTGCTGTCTGACTTATTCTGTGTAGCTCCAATCTCTTCCGAGGATGTTTCATCATGCGAGCATTGACGCGCGATGACTCATGATCTTGTCGATATTGGATCATATATCCTGGAAGCTTGTGAAACAGGCTTCAGTCTCGCGGCCACAGTTGCTCACGTTTTGCAAGCTGGTCTTCAGTTTTCGGAAGGAACAATCTTGCACCATTTGATGAGTTGTAAGATTATGTGGCTTGGTCAAGCCACATAAGAGCTAGATTGCAGCTTAAGGAGATTCTTTTTAGGTTGGAATTGCAGGAGTCAAGTATGATCACGTCGTTCGTTACGCGGATTATATTATCCTTCACGACTTTGGTTTCTATCGGCTCAGTCCGAGCACTGTATAGACCATGATGTTCTGGGAAGCTTAGCAGAACAATATCCGTGGTGGTAGTATACCCAGCTTTGGTAAGCTCGCTCTCTGACAGCAAGTTATATGATACGCCAAGTGCGTAGCATTGATCCTTCAGGACTATGGTTCCGTGTGGTGAGGGCATCTTCAGAGTTCCAGTGGCGAATACAACGTTCCTACCATCCTTGCATCCGGTCTCAAATGCGACGTCTAATGATGGTGGATGATCGAGGCGTTTAAGATTCTCAAAGTACTTGGCTCCTTAAAGATGGACGGGTGACACGCGCTGTCTAGCGTGACTGAGTAATCCTCTGTGATCGAGGGCTCGGCAGTCAAGCACCTAGGAATGGGCACGACGCAGCACTGAAACATGTCTTCGGATACATCGGCTATGCTATGTTCTTTGGCTTCGACCTTGGCCTTGACCTTATCCCTGAGCTGAAGAGCTTTGAGTTTCCTGACATCCTGGCGGTCCTTCGCTCTAGCCAGCCGCTGCTTGAACTCAATACATTCAGCTGACTTGTCATGTTCCCGTTGGCATGCACGACAATACCACCCAGTTATCTTGGCCCTAGCTCGGCCTGCACCTGAATCGAGGCTCAGTAGGTCCCGGGTTCTCGTTGTCCCTGTTGTGCCGGCACAAGAAATAGTGTGTGCGGTTCGAATAGCCGTCATGAGAGATTTAACGTTGTAATCCACACCTCCCGGGTGCTCGATCCATCTGTCAACAAGAGGCCTATAGATCTGGGGTAATTTGACCAAAATCCAGCCGATCTTCCAGCGTATGCCTACATCACCAATACGTTCACTGTCGTCAGCGGCATAATCCCCGGATCGCTTTGGCCTGGGAATATCTTCCAGCCTGTTCTTCTCCAACCTGTTCAGGGCATCGAAGATGTTGCTCATTTCCCTGACCTTGCGGAGGACATCGCCAAGGCTATCAGAATCGCTTATCTTGATACTCAGATATCGCAAGGCATGTTCTTCCAGTCTGCCGTGCGCTGCCCCTTTGTACTTTTTATCAAGGGCCTTCCAAAGCGCTTTTGCTGTGGTGTTCTCCTCGACCATAGTTTCATAGTCATCATCGCCAAGGTGGGCAATGATGATGCCCAAAGCCCTGTTCTCCTTGACCAAGAGCTCGCGGGCCTTGGTCTTCTGCTCCTCGTCTCTGCTTCTCAAGCCTTCACCAGAATCTTCTGGTGTCGGCACGTCAAGGAGAGCTTCTGTGAGATCCTTTGCCAGGAGTTTTCCATGGATTCGTCTTTTTGCTGTGACCCATGTTTTGCCATCACAAACAATTTCCAGTGGATCATCCTTCGATTCACCCATACCCGATCTTTCTCAACTGTTAGCGCGTGATATAACAGTCCCAAAGGCTCATGACCTGTTGGGTTGAAAGATGGTCATTAAGGAGACTACTCTAGAGCTCCTTATATACTATTTGAACTACCCCTTTATTTCCAACAGATTCAGCATATCATGACGGCGATGTCGAGAAAGCGCAACCACTTACACTCGGTAGTCAATTTATCCTGATACTGGCTCGCATGTATGATGGACAGATTATTTCGTCATCAGCGATGAAATTGACATGACGTTACAGCCAACGATAAAATTACAGTCAAAGTAGACTGGCGATAATGAGCCTTGCCAGATGCAGCTTATTACCAGCCATGAGTATCGAAATTCGGGGTAAACTTCTGTTCCGCACTCACAGATATGTTAATTGTCATTCTCGGCTCTCTGAAGTTTTTGTATTGTTCGTACCAGTATTGAAACGTCCAGATGCCTGTAAGTACTGTACAGCACATGGAGACACATTGGAACAATACAGGTACACACTGTCAGCCACCAAACCCACATACATTAATAGGACAAACAAATCATGTGACCCTTTGCCTCACTGGAGATTGTTGATACAAGCCATGCCAAGCAATGATTCTATCTGAGACATGACACGATCGAGATACGAAGAGACGTTGTCATATAAAGTGTGAGGAATGCCAGAAAATGAAATCTTGACGACAG
This sequence comes from Taphrina sp. SM11, assembly GCA_004000165.1. NCBI lineage: Eukaryota > Fungi > Ascomycota > Taphrinomycetes > Taphrinales > Taphrinaceae > Taphrina > Taphrina sp. SM11. The sequence continues at coordinate 221,655 of RHDT01000331.1, read as the reverse complement.
TCCTAAGTGTGTACCGACATGTTCAAACTCTTTCTCGAAGTCCTTGTTTTCCTATCTGTTGGCAATTCTCTCGCAGGTAGCATAAGTTCAGATCTGGCTACAGACTCACGACATTGCTCGGAGTCTGACACAGCTTGCAAGGCTCTACTCAATGTCAAAAGAGAGGCTCCGAAATGCCTGCCAAGTCAACATTGGAGTCAAGGCACCGCACCACTTTGGTATACTTGCATTGCCGATGCTTGGGCAATGTGTATGCTGAATCCTGAATTGGAGAGTCATTCTCGATATCGACTGAGGAGTGACGAAGATCTCGGGCCAGCTTCTAAAGGCATGAGTGATGAAGGAGTCTACTTTCTCACTGACAAACTCGATAACTCCAACGAAATCGTAATCACCGTTCAGAATCAAGCTGGAATTGTTCCGATGGTGAAGTTGTATCAGGATGTCAGAATGTTTTGGACTGGTAGATTACGACTGTTAGACAAAGATGTCAAACCTCAATGGGGTATCGAGGTTCCTGATGTCAGCACTATGACATTTCCCAAAGGAGACCTTAGAGGGACGATGAAGATCGCTTTCGCGAGACAACCGACAGAGGGACACAAGATCAAATTCTTCTTCTCTTATGCTCAGATCCACTCTGCGAGGCCTCGCTGTTCATTTGTCAAGTGCACAACCACTGCAATGGACGAACCTTGTCATCGAGCTTCCTAGGAGCCTCCAGATAGATTGTACTGTGAGAGAAGCTGCAAGCCATGCTCTGTAATTCAGAGAGATCAACTGTTGCTTATAATCATGCGCTCATTTTCATCTCCTTCAGAAGAGATCAGGTCCACAATCAAGATTATCATCTATGTGTTGATAAAGACCTCAATTGGTTTCCCTGCAGTCCGAACCAAGAAAACTTCTCTGATCTAGCTGGATTACTGTCGTATCATGAGTCTGAGATAGATATCGTGATGTTGGCCAACTCGATGCAGGGGAATTGAAACGCGCGATTAATCAGCAGCGGACCAATCATCAGCTGTTCATTGAGTTATCCCACTTTGAGGTGGCCTAGACTCGGACTGCAAAATTCATTTGCTTCATGCATTTTGATCTCGCATGGCTATAAATTATCGACGTGTCTGCCGTTTGCCGAATAGTTCTTCAGGCTGGAAAAATTCCTTGGAAAGAAGATAGAAGCTCTTGTTGATCTCAAAGATGATTACTTTTCCAACAGTCTTGGCACTCCTGTCCATGTTTGGTCGGTCGTCGGGTAGTCCCTTATCAAGCATATTGGACAAAACTGTCAAGGTCGGTTGCCACGCAAATATACAGCCATTCGTTATTGGTACAAAAAACATGATCGAAGGCGAGGACATGACGAGATTCTTCTTGAAAAGCACAACGTTGCCAACTGGAGAACTGGTCTTCGCAATCGATACAAAACCAAACGGTATGCCTCAAAATTACATTCTGTCTCTGAGTGCTAGTGGAAAGCAAGAGAACAAGTCGGTTGTGCAAGGAGGAGCTAGCTGGAAATCGACCAAGATCAGAGCGGAAGACATCAATGCTGGTCTTGGTATACAATTAGAGTATGCGATCGACTCTGAATCCAATCCCGGAGGTCCAATCACACAAACTTGCCCAGTCCAACCTTGCACAGATCCAGGTAATCCTTGTGCTTGATGCGGAATAAATAGTGCCAAATGACCTTGCAAAACGTGCAGCAGGCCAACACTAGAGAGATACCAATGATCTTGAAACACATGCGATAACGCTCAATGCCCTACTAAACTTTTGATGTGTCCTGATAGTCTATAGAAATTGCTCCAGTCAGTTGATATGATGATTTGTAGTAGCATGAATAAGCAGGGAGTGAATGAATTTCTGGCTGGACATGATTAAATCGAGTTTTATAGAATGACTTGACATGCGTTCGATCTCGCTCTACGAGAGCGCCAGAGTGAAATGCAAGCGCATACGGTCCAGAGTAGGTTCAGATACACATGTCGTCATAGTGCATCCCTTTTTTGGAAGAAGTGCCGAGACTAATCCCACCAAGGGAGAGGATACTTCAGGGGTTCAGTTGTCGTTATTGTTCATCATCAAGTCGACGTAGAAGATATTGAATCTCCACTTCCTTCGTTAAAGGAATAACAAAGTTCTTATACATCTCCACAACGGTCTGTACGTCAACTTTGCTCAGACCAGCAGTCGATCCACTCTCATCACTCGGATCCCGACCATAATTGATGGCTTTTCTCTCAAGCCTCGCCAAGACTTGCTTTTCGACTGTTGCGTTGGTAATGCCACGGGTCAAGCCTTCGACATCTTTCTCTCTGATCATCTTTGTGTAGGCAGGAACATCAGAGAGGAACTTGACCTCGGCCACAAATTTGCCAAAGTGAACTCGACGAGACAGTGCCTGTAGACATTCGACATCACAAACAGCTGCAGAACCATAATTTTCGCGTTTTTCGCCCAGATCGGCATTGGCACTACAGAGTGCTGGCAATATACTATGCAGATAGAAGTCTTTGATCTTGTCGTTCACGCAGACTCCGTCAGCCCGAATCAAAGGAGGATACTCCAAGGGCTCAAGTATCGGTTCTGGTAGATTTTGGCTGAAAGCATATTCATCTGGACTCTGGTAACGCCGAACTAGAGCATGTGCAGACTCGCTTTTCCAAAGAACGAAATCGAGAAAACTACCGTCGAAATCAGGTATAGGAATGGCATTTTGAGCATAAATTGACTTGTTTAGAGGGAACTGAGCACGCCTGTCGAGTCAGTCTGTGAAAGACGAAGATGTTTGTCTCGTACTCAATGAGCTTGAAGATGATTGTATCCTCCTGTCGAATCAAAGCATACCGGATGTTCGATAATTCAAGTGGTTTATCGGGTTGTAGCAAGTCCATTAGCATGTGAAGTGATCCTGATAGGCCGTGAAGAAAGGTCTGAATTGATCTAGCTTCGCGTTGCAAACGCTGTAATCTGTGTTGGAAGCTGATGTAGCCCATCAGCCTCGGATCTATTAGAAGCAAGACCGATGCTGTCTTGTCACACACGACTGGCATTGATTGGACGCCATTCGCACATGAATTTCCTGTCAATTTATCTCCAACCGCTCACATTCGCTTGCCCATCTGACAGAATTCTGAGGTTAGGAAACAGTCGTTCATCCAAGACTGACTAGCTTGCACGTCTCGTGAGCAGATCATCTGTTCAGGGAAACGGAGAGTAGGATGACTACGGGCCTACAGGCATACAGAAACCTGATTCGAGCCGCCGGCATCGCATTCAAAGGTGAGATATGCAGCCATAGGCAGTATGATCGAAGCTAAGTTTCAAGGTGACTTGCCCGTTCTGCTAGCAGCGAGAAAGGAGATTCGCTCAAATTTCGAGAATGCCCGTGATGCTAGTGATGCCGAAAAGAACTCGAAATTGCAACATGCGAACGAAGTTGCGAAAGTCTTGAGGATGAACGTAGTACAAGGCAAACGTGACGAGACACGAGAAGACACATACAATCTCAGGATACATGAGAATATAGAGCTCGGAGATAACGAAACTATAAAGCAGAAAAAGAGCCCTCCCAGCGGTGGGAATGGTAGGCCTGTCAAATGTTGCTCTTCGTGAGGGACAAATTTGGGGAAAGTAAGCACTGGGGGATTAGCGAGCATTCCGGAGTATATTGAGCGATTCAGTTACCACTCAAGCTACATGGACATATCGAAGCTGCGTCATACCATCTTCTTCTGATTCCTTTCTGTGCCACAAAATTCTACCATGTTGCAAATCTCCTTGGAATTTCGTCTATGATGTGGCCCCACACTTCCCTGAATTGACCTCAACAATCACGGTGTTTGCCAGTTCAACACATCTAAGTCAGCTTGGTCAGAAACAATTTAACACTTGAGTTTCGCCTTTTTGAGCTTGTCATTCATTCATTCTTACCTGGACTGAAATTAGCTACAGCTCTTCTTCTCCGTATAGCAAGCTGCATTCATCATGGGGCGTCCCCTTCGTATAGCAGTACAAGGATGCTGCCATGGGGAGTTGGATGCTGTCTACGCCAGTATCCGTACTGCAGAAGAACTCCATGGATACAAAGTGGATCTGCTCATCATAGGCGGTGATTTTCAGAGCATTCGCAATCTAGCAGATCTATCATGTATGGCTGTGCCCGCAAAGTTCAGGAAGTTGGGAGATTTTGCAGATTACTATGCTGGTCGTAAAGTCGCCCCGGTACTTACAATATTTGTAGGAGGCAATCATGAAGCATCAAATTATCTACAAGAATTATTCTATGGCGGCTGGGTCGCTCCGAACATTTACTATCTTGGAGCAGCAAATGTGGTGACCTTTGGCGGGCTTCGGATTGGAGGAATCTCAGGGATCTGGAGTAAATCAGACTATATACGCGGACACTTTGAGAAGATTCCATACGATCAGAAGCAGCTTCGTAGTGTCTACCATGTTCGTCAATTTGAAGTGAAGAAGCTCCTCGCTCTCGCAAGGTCGAAGAAGATTGATATGTTCCTGAGTCATGATTGGCCACGAGGTATTGAGCAACACGGCGACACTAGCAGATTGCTCAGAGCAAAACCATTCTTCCGCGAGGAAGTCATGAGGAACGATCTAGGCTCTCCAGCGAACGAAGACTTACTCAACGCACTCAAACCTCGATACTGGTTTTGTGCACATCTACATGTCAAATTCGAAGCTCTGGTTCGGCATGCTATGTCGAGTAGCAAGAAACGACCACGCGAATCGAGGTCACTTAGTCCCAATTTAAAACCAGAATCGATAGGTCCGGCACAAAAGGACCCGAACGAAATTTCTATTGATCTTGAGGATGAGGACCATGCTAAACAAGCTCTAGTTGACACTGATGAGATTCAAATCGACCTCGAGGATGAATTTGATATTGGGCCTGAACTAAGGAGTAGTGACATTGTTTCGGTTGTAGATTCTACAGAAACTTCGAACGAGGTCATCGCCATTCAGCCACCACAAGTCAAGAAGTTAGACAATCGGCCTACGCAACAAATCACCAGTAGCGAGGCGACGACTGTAGCAGCTCCGGAAGCAAGCGAGACGAATTCTACATTTACATTAGAAGAATACAAAGCACAAGTACTCGCGAGAAACGGCCTTGATGACCAACAGGCATCAGGCATTCCTCTTGCTGCTGAGATGGCAGACTTGGTCAATGCCACACAATTCCTGGCTCTAGACAAATGCCTTCCTCGACGCCAATTTCTTGAAATCATGACAATCTCGTCCACTGAAGGTACGGACGATAATGAGGGCGCCAGAGATGATCTCAGCCTAAGATATGATGAAGAGTGGCTCGCAATAACAAAGACATATGCGGAGTACTTGTCCACAACATCTTACCAGAAACGTCTACCAGATCGAACAATCTTGGATCAGTCTTTTCTAGAAAATCGAGAATGGGTAGCATCCCACATCAATGATCTGAAAGTACCCATCAATTTCGTAGAGACGGCTCCAATACAGAGCCCGCATATTACCGAGCGAAGCCGATGTAAGCTGAAGTATGTTTACCGAGTTGCGATCACTGATCTTGTAGCGAAAGTATACAGAAATTCGCAGACCGAGGACTTCTGCAAAATGTTGCAAATCAAAGAACCTTTCAACTAAGATTTACCCTTGCACTCGCCTTCGGAAAGTTCTCGCACCAGAATCTTTCCAGAGCTGACCTGGTCTGCGACTCCTAACACCCCTGTACCCATTGCAAGATATCTCGCATCACTACTGAATGCAAGAGCTTGGATCTCGTGACCAATAGTGGCATATTGCTTTACTCTTTTCTTGGCCTTCAAATCCCATACTGATATCACGCCGTCTCCACCAGCAGATGCAAAAGTTCTATGAATCGGGTGGAACTCGATGGCGTTCACTGCATACACAATATCTTCCTCCTCTCCTGCCTGATTGCGACCTTTCTGACGATGACACTTGAAAGCATATTTGCGACCTTGGGATTCATCTGAGGTATCAAAGAATTCGACTGCAACTCGACCCTCAATCGAGGTTGAGACATAGCCAGCCATGGGAGTTCCAGCGCTCGGTGAGCATTGCACCGCACGAGTCATGAATTTCAAAGAGCTTTCTCTTCGTTGTAACGGCTTGATTTCTGCTCCCGTAGAGAATGCGAGTACGAATTGTGAAAATGAATAGACATGAAATTGCCGATTTGACATGGCAACAATGAGATGTTCATCATCGCCCGACATTCCAAAGACCTTTTCTGGCAGGCGAATATATATTGGCGACTTCTTTGCATCGTGAGCAAGATGAATGGACAGGGAACAATCCCATGAACCTGCAACAAGAATTCCATGTGGCTGAGAGTAGACTAGGCTACGAATTGCACTCTTATGATATGTCTTTTCCGTGATGACACATCCTTGTTCGAGATCATAAGACCTGATCGCGCCATCGACGGCAGCTGTCACAATCCGCGTCTCTGAGAGAAATGCTGCATCTAGAACGGGAGCTCTGGTGGCAAAATCTCGTACGAGCAGCTTGTTGGGTACATCGTAGAGTCTTACGTGGCCGTCCCACGATGTCGCGAGAAGGTAAGCAGGATTACCAGGGCTAAATTGCAAGGTGGTAATACAGTCCGTCGGTCCGTCGAGTTCCAACAGAGTCTGACTCATCGTGCTAGACTTCAGTCCTGAAGTCTTTGCTTTCTAGTATGAAAGATGATTAGCGATTTATATCCACACGCGTCAAGGCAAACATCAAAACATTCAGAACGGGTGCGGTGAATCGACGACGGGAAACAATGAAGTTGGCTTGTCCACCAAATCAGCCACCAAAAATTGAAAGTTTGCGACATCATCGTTGGAGCTACATTTCAGGTCGCTGTCTTGATCCTCTGAGCCATCGCATACCATCTGTCAGCATGGCGGAGGAGGAAGTGTCTGCCGAGCAATTGTTTGCGACAATCGGGGAACAAGCCAATGAGGAAAACTTTGATGAGAACAAAGTCGTCAATGAGATCGAGTCGCTCTGCATGAATTGCGAGGAGAACGGGACGACGAAACTGCTGCTCACCGTCATCCCATTCTTCAAGGAGGTTATCCTCATGTCCTTTGAATGCCCTCATTGCGGACTCAAGAACAGTGAGATACAGTCGGCAGGACAGATACAGGAAAAGGCTTCGAGGTACAAGTTACGTGTCAACTCGAAGAATGACATGGACAGACAGATTGTCAAGTCTGAGTATGGCATTTCCAAATTTCCTGATCTGGACCTCGAGATTCCTGCTCAAAGAGGCCAATTGACGACAGTCGAAGGTCTGTTGGGAAACGTGCTTGAGGACATTGCCATCGGTCAAGATGTGCGAAAGACAGAACAGCCAGAGGCATATGCAAAGATTGAAGAATTTATAGCGAAAGGTCGGAAGATGATAGAGGGCGAGGCATTCCCATTCACGATCATCGTAGATGACATCTCGGGCAATTCTTGGATAGAACCAAAACCGGCCGACCCACAGAACGTTTGGTCTCGTGTCGAGTATCTTCGTTCGCCGGCGCAAAACGCACGCCTGAATCTTGGCAATCCGGAAGCTCCCAACGTCGATGATATCCATCCTGATGAAGTTCACACTTTCCCTGCGTCTTGCCCATCATGCGCTCGACCCTGTGATACGCACATGAAGCTAGTAGACATACCCCATTTCAAGGAAGTGGTCATCATGAGCACTGCTTGCGATGATTGTGGATACAAATCGAATGAGGTCAAGACTGGTGGACAGATACCTGACAAAGGTCGAAAAATCACCCTGAAGGTGGAAGACAGTGATGATCTAGCACTTGACATTCTCAAGAGCGAGAGCTGTGCGCTCACAGTGCCTGAACTCAGTCTCGATCTACATCCAGGCACCCTGGGAGGCCGATTCACGACCATCGAGGGTCTCCTTGCACAAGTTTATGATGAACTCTATGGACGAGTCTACTCTGGCAGCAACGATTCACGGGAGCCAGAAGAGAATAGGAAATGGGAGATCTTCCTGAGCAACTTGACACTGGCAAGGGAAGGTAAACTCCCCTTCACCCTCATACTCGACGACCCACTCGCCGGCTCATACCTGCAGAATCCATATGCACCAGAAGCCAATCCGAACATGACATCAGAAGAGTACGAGAGATCGGACGAACAGAATGAGGACTGGGGATTGAACGACATCGTCACGGGGAATTATGCGCCAGAAGAGACTACGGAAGGCTTGGAAGAGGAAGAAGAGGCAGACATCCCGACCAGTGCCCCGGCGGCGTAGTCGGCCTTGACCGCGTCAAGCACTCAGATTGATAGCTTACATACCATGATCTCTTTGTAATCCATCAATCCAAAACCCTGTCAAGTCTCGATCTTTCTCCTTCTCTGACCGATGACTAGCGAACACAATCTCGATGCTTCTAGAGTCTTCCCTGAGCATGGCACAGGAGAGAATGGCGTGATTTGCGCTGCATTTCAAATCTCCCACCGTGTGTGCCCCGTGTCCACGTGCGAGTGAGGAAGGAAATGGTGAGCAAACTGAGTAATCCCGCCTCATCCTGTGCTCTCTGCAAGTCTTTTGGATGCGGGCCTTTCGCCTTTGTCCACGGGGCCTGGGTCGTGGTCCATACAAATAGCCCCCTCAGCACTCTGCTCTCTTGCGCCGGCTTCTGTACATCACTCCGATATCCTTGCGACACACACAAGAAAGTAGAGGATTCACCAGTAGCCCATCATTCTTCGTCGCGGTCTTCTCAGATTGCCTATCACCAGTCAGCCGACTCAAGCTAGACTCTTTGCCAGTACATCTCTCAGAATGGTTCAGTACGTCATACCTCCCTGACATCTCGAGACTCGCCCTTTTGTGCGGCTACTCGATTCGTCCTTTACATTTTGAGAACTTACTAACGGATGTCATAGTCAGACTGCATCCACGGAGGAATTCCAGCAAAAGATTGGCGTCCCTGGACTCGTCGTCGTCGACTTTTATGCCACCTGGTGTGGACCATGCAAGGTCATCGCACCAAAGGTCGTCCAGCTCAGCAAAGAGTACCCCGATGTCGAGTTCCTCAAGGTCGACGTAGACGATTTGAGTGATGTCGCTGCCGAATACTCCATTCGTGCCATGCCCACATTCTTGCTCTTCAAGGGTGGCAAGCAGATTGCCGAAGTCGTCGGTGCAAACGAAGCAAAACGTAAGAAGACACACGACAGCAAATAGTTGAACGACCAAGAGACTGACCAGGAAAATAGTCAAGGCTGCCGTTGCTGAGCACGCATCGGCATAAATCTCTCCAGAATTTGGCTAGGCTGGAAGAAAGTCTCACGGGACAGACATACTCATAATAATGAAATCATCATGATACATTAAAATTAACCCTAGTCGTAGTCTCCAAACTTGTTTCTCCTCCTTCCTGCGTCTTCTGCCTCGCCCTTTCTCTCCCGCTCGAGGAGTCGGTCGAATTCTTCTTGCTGCCGACTCTTTGCGTCTTTTGTCCTTGGCGCTTCATTGACCTCCACCGCATCGTCCGACTGCTCTGAATCGGATGAGATTGTGAAGGGAGAATCCCGGACGACCGGCTTTGAGGGGACTGTCGATCCCGTCTTTCTCAAGCGATCCCAGGCTGTCTCTGGACGTGCTGAGTTCTCACCCCTGATTTGCTGCCAGATGTTGCTCGTGCCATCAGGAGAGACTGCTGCTGCTGCCGCCGCATCACCATCTCCACCTCTCGAGGGAGCCATGTTGGGCCCAGTTGCACGTCCAAAGCCCTGTCGACTCTGTCTGTCGTCTGTCTTGTCCTCGACATTGCCATCGTAGCCAGACTCTGAAGAAGCCTCCTCTGGAAACGCATCGGGGTCGACTTCTCTGGCAGCATAAGATCCACGAGAGGACTCTGAGGACTGAAAGGCCGGTTGATATTCCTGACCTTGTGCCACCACGCCATCGTCGTGATCCGATTCGGATCGCTGATTCCACTCTCGCGATCCACTGAGTGGCCTTCGCCTCGCATCCTGCATCTCAATCTGCACCTCCCTCAGCGCTTTCATCAGGTGTTCCGGGTTCTGAAGCGCCTGGACGGTCCTGACACACGACACGCTCGCCGTCACCAACCCAATCTGCATTCCCACCACGATGCCACCGACTCCGAAGAACAGGCCACGGGCCCAGTACTTTTGAAGAGGCCACAGCTTGCGACGATACATGCCATAGATCGACAGTCCGCCTCCCAAGATACTCCCGATTCTCGTATGCGTCTGAATCGTCGAGGCACATTTCTTCAGAGCCTCTTGTTCTTCAGGTGACAACTTGTCCTTTAACTTCTCCCTCGTCCTCTCGAGTAGTCTGCTGTCCATGACGGGATCCTTCCTCTCGAAAAGCTCGACACGACGAACGCTGCAATGAACAGTTCTGTTCTTTCCTTTCAAAGACGCCCGTTGTGGGGGTGTGAAGCAGATCGACAGAGTGACATGTATGATTTCATCAGTGGACAGAGACAAATGGTGCGGAGCCGGAGTGGAATGATTTGGATTCTATGGATGGCATTTTGACAATAAAAAGAATAACGATGGGGAGCAATGGCTTGTTCCCTTATTACTGCAGATCTCACGAGCTCACGAGTCCCACGGGTAAATTGGCTGCATCGACATCGTCATCTGTGAACCAGCGATCTTCTCGACTGATGCTAACTTCGTTGCCGGACATCTGTCTCGATCTCATTCTACCATCGCTGGCAAAGGTCCAATGTCTATCATTTGTCAGTCATGCCCATCTTTTATTCAGGTATCCTTACTCGATGCCATAACATCTGTGCCATTGAGAGTCCATCGATGGTGTGCTACTGTATTCATAATAGAATTCAACAGCTATGCGATTCCCTGAGTATGAGAAAAGTTCTTTGCGAAGCCGATAATTGTGTTCCTTTTCCCATTTAGCCTCCAGGAAGACCTCAATCTCAGCATGACCATGCAACACGGTGTCTCTGTTTCGCCATCGTGATAATTCAGTATATGCTTTGATCCTGTATGGTCAGTATCTTTGCAAGAAGAAATTGATGTACATTACACGTCTGCAGCCTTTTTAGTGTTCCATAGGTTTTGTGCCTTCTTTACTTTTGCCAAGGCAGTCTCATGCGTGAATACTAAGCTGCCGCCATCTTCTGATGCAGCCAACGATTCGTGCAGCAACGCGGAGATCTTGTTAGCCATGCCCCACGAACTCTGAAACCCCCAGCCGCCGATACCATACCCATGGATGACTGTACGAGGACCAATTTGTTCTGACTCTATGCGCACTCCACCTTTCCGTGAAGGACGTAGACCAACATTGTGCTTAATCACCTCAAATTCGTGGTCCGGCTTTATCACTCCCGGGTAGAGTGTCTTTGCCCAAAGCAGCGTTCTTTCAGCGAGCTTCTCATCTACCGCATAATCTTCATTGTTCGGATCCTGCGAGCCCCCTATGATGAGTCCACCACCACCAGGACGAGGAATCAAATAGCTCAAATGAGATTGACCAACTCTAGAATATGTATTCGTGATGTCTGTCGTATTCTTCACTAAAACAGTCTGCCCTCTTGTAGGATACACATTGTGGTCGCTGAACAGTGTCCGAGCACCCAGAGCGGTACAATTGATCACGATTGACGAGTCAGCTTGCAGATCATTTAGACTTCGCAATTCCTGCACCGTAAAGCGGACGTCGAGGTTCAGACATTCTTGATAGAGCCACTTGACATATTGTGGTGCATTGATTGTTACAGTATCGAATCCTACTCCAAATTCGACGCCAGGCGCTGGGCAAAATTAGATCAAGCACGAAGCTGCTAATGTGGGGCTCACGCAGATCCTCATCCTTGACGATATGAAAGTCCTTGCAAATACGCTTGAACCATGGAACTTGATCGTCTTCGTGCCCAACCTTACGGAAGACTCGTCGGTCGTTGACATCGGGTTCCCGTGGATCGAAGAAATCGTAGGCCATGCACTTGTTGACAAGATCGGGATGTGACTCACTAAAGATGCGAAAGTATTCTAAAGTTGCCTTCTCCAAGGCTATCATGCGGAAATCGTCATTCGCACATACTGATCTCCAATTCGCTCCTGCATATTGTGATGTGTAGTCTTGTGTAGCATCTACTGGCAAGGACTTTGCAAAGACCGATATCCTATAACGCTTCTGTAGAGCCAACTGATATGCTACGGTCAGTCCCACGACCCCAGCTCCAAGAATGACGATCGACTCCTCCATCTGTCTGTCTGACGTGACCCCTCACTGAAGAATGGTTGCTGTACTCTGCCTGCACAGGACAGCGTCGGTATGAGCTCTTCTTCGCAGTACTCCACAAGAGTGCACAATCTCGAATATGAATCTGATCAGTTCTGCGATTGTGATTTGGCTGCAGCCCTGATCAGCCCAGCGAAAGACGCGCTAATGCAAGCGGAGGGTCCGCAGTGGTGGATTCACAAAATGCGACACAGCACATTCGACGCGCCAGTCTTTTCTCCGTAATCTATCCTATGAGGTCACGCCTATTACTGCACTCCTGAACAGGGAACGATCTATCTAGCTAGAAAGAGTAAAGGATCAGATTGCGCCGCTTCAGCGCAGTATGCATGAAGTCACCAGATGTTTGGGCGGAAGATAGCGACTCTGAAGGCAACACGGCTGACAGAGAAATGCGAATACAACAGATGGAGAACAGGTTTCGCAATGGACAACAACTGTATATTATGTCGGCATCGCTTAAGAGTGAACTCACGAATAATCCTTGGGCACGAATACGGAAGCGAAAGCAAGACCTAGCCGAAAATATCAAAGATTACTTTCCAACAAGGAAAATCACAATCAGCCCGAGCCAACGAAAGTCCAGCGCTTCTGGTCATCTTCACACTTCAAGACGAAGAATTGCAGAGCCAGCTATCGAAGACGCTTCTGTGGCGAGATCGAGACAGCCGACTAAGAATGGAGAGATCACAGCGAAAGCCAAAATTTCGTCTACCGTACAGGAACCAATGCCGCAGGAATTTGTGTTGAGTACATCTACCAGCTTGCCGTCATGCAAAAGCACACCCTTTTGGGACAAAAGGTCGCAAGATCGTCGTAATTTGAGGCTAACCAAACCTACTGCTCGACTGATAGACTTCCATGACTTTGATTCTCAGGCAGTATCCGCGCTGCATCCCGAACTGATGCAATTAGACGTCCGGAATCAAGATCCACCGGATGAATCTACCATCATTATACCGCCATTGCCAGTACAGACAGAAGCAGAGATGGATGCTTCAGATAAAATCTCTGAGTTCGGAACATCTCCGTTGTATCCACAAGAGACTTGCTTGGTCAACTCCAACAGATTGCAACCGGGGCTCGAGGATCCTCCAGTAAATCAACAGCCAATTTCCCGGGCTTCCTCGTCGTCAGCACAATCACATGTCGAACTATCTTCTCGAACAGCACAATCGATTTCCGCAACTCCGACCATGAAAGCACCATCCGTTCACGCATCCGTGATGGCACGAGCACCTGGGAGTCCTTCCACCAATGTATCTAAAGTTGGAAAAGTGACAGGCTTGCAAAGCGACACGAAAACCCTGCAGGATCGCACGCAGGAAATGACACTTTCGAAGACGGCTTCGCCTGATCAAGATTGCATTGGAACGCCATTCTTACATGGACGTGCGATTTCTCCTATCCTTGCGGCTACACACCCCGTATCGATTGGGCTAAATGGTGAAAACAACGAGGACCGTGGTTCACCTACACTTCCTTCGAGGATACCTTGTGGTCCACCCGAGCAGGGGCCATCACAGCTTCAGCGTACTGTTGAGCTAGCTGAAGCTGGTGTCGCAGAGTTTGTCGAATTGCTACAGTCTCCACAAGCCTCACCGGAGAGAATTGTCAACACTCAAGCCGAGCTCGCAAGTGCTCAGCGAGGCCTCGCTGAAGCACTCTGTTTCGATAAATCTCTGACGTTACAGGCTTCGAAGTTTGGTGAGGAAGAGGATGCTGTAGACATTCGACTCGGATCTGCTGGAACAATTGAGAATATTGATGCTCAGATCAGCGGACTGGCTTCTGTCGCGGAGCCCGACATGGACACACAGATGGATGACTCTGACCGAATAGTAAAGCAAATCCTGATTGGAGGCTCGTCCAGCCTGGAGCAGACTCAACAGCAGGAGTCACGAACCTTTGCTAATTTCAGATCTCCTTCGCCTGAGCACGAGTCGGATTCTAACGCATATTCGCCTCTGACGTTCAGTCTGATGCCATCAGGTCCGAGTGACACGATCGATGATATTCATAGTTATCTCAAGGAGTCCAATTTCAGTGTGGAGGAAGAAGCACGAAAATTGGCGTGTACAGAATTGGACGTGTCATGACGATCAAACCATCACACCAGACACCACACAAACCTGGGCTTTGTCTATCTGGACTATATCCTTCAAGAATGTACTATAGAAAACTCTGCCCACACTCGTCATCTATCGATAGTCAAGTTGATCATCCTGACGAGAGCTTCGTCTCCAAATTCTCGAGAGGTTGGCCTGATATCTTGGCATCCATGATTGCCATCCTTTGTTGCCAAGTTGGCCGATGTTGTTTGGCCCCCGCAGTTGTGCCGGTGCTGTGTGAGCCAAGACTTCCCTCACGTTCTTGACGTTCCTCTCCCGCTTCGGCACTTCCGCTTGCTCCGTAACCAACCACCATCCAAATATGACCGGCTCTCCACTACCACTCCCGGTCACGTACGATTGATCAGCTCTCTACCTGCAGCTGCTCAGCTCTTCACCTGTAGCTGGTAATAGAAAAGATTCCGTATGGAGTGCAAATAGCTTGACAGCTGTATCTGGCATGCTGAGGAATTTCTGAGACCATGAATGTCTCGCTAGACGCATACGACTCAGACAATGTTCAAGCTTCATATGACTCTGGATCCTCCTATCCAGCATCTTCGGAAAGACCATCGGATTCGACCACAACAGGCCAACTTGTGAACAAGCGCAGTGATTCGCTCTCGGCTGAAGGTCTTGACTCTGGAGACAGGCATGGCAGGTTACTGCTGGCGGCATTACTCGAGAATTTCTGTCGGCTATATGAGTCAGAACCAAAGAAATCTGAGAGACTCTTTGCAACTCTGTGTAAGACTCTCTCGGCCATGGGTATCCTGGATCAGGAGAATGTTGGCGAGCTAGCTGGCATACGTTCATACTATTCGAGAGCCTTCAAGCAGTTGATGCTGCAGGCCAAGGAAGCAGTGGACAGGGAAGATCTGAAGAATGGAGTCTCGAGGAGACTTTCAGCTTCCTACGCCAACACAGACGATACAAAGTCAGATGGCAATGACGGCAGTAACAGTCTGGACATTGGAGAGAAGAATGACATCTTTAGTAATGCCTGCTCTGGTAGTCGTCTGAGTTTGTCCGAGTGGCTCGGATATGAGGACACAAAGTACAACTCGGAATTTGAAGAGATTGGATTACTAGGCAAAGGCGGATTCGGAAGCGTCTATCACTGCAGAAACAAGATTGACAGTGCTGAGTATGCAGTCAAGCAGATTTCGATGAGACGGGCCTCGACAAACCACGCCAAGGTTTACCGTGAAATCAAGACCCTAGCAAGACTAGAACATCCCAACATTGTTCGCTACTTTTCCTCTTGGCTTGAGCATAGTACCCGACCAACAGCAAGAAGGAGAGAACGAACGAGTTCCAGAGATGCCGTTTCAAGTGGGCGACAACAAGCAGGACATGATGACTTGTTATTTCTCATGGATCACGAGGATCCCTCCTTCTCCTCCGGTGATCAAAGAGACGCTGATGAGCCTGAGGACTCTGGCGGCATAGTCTTTGAGGCTTCCGATGACGAGGAAGCTGATATAGCAAGTGAATTCATTTCAACGACATCTCTCGACCCCGAGCCCTTCTCCTCTCGAAGCCGCGCACGACAGGATTCCAGATCTTCCCACGGAACTGGATCCTCCATGACAATCTCACTTGATCAAGAAGCCTTCTCGATGCCTTCCGCAGCCTCAGGCTTCCATAGCCGTTCCTTTTCCGGATCGATCGAAGAAATTGCACGTCCGAGCAGCAACTCTCTCTTCTCCATGTCTCTGCCACACCGCCACAGCAAATTCAATCGTCGAAGGAGAAAATCGGAATCGACTGCATGTCTGACTCTCTTCATCCAGATGCATCTCTGTCCAATGACCTTGAGAGACCACATCCGCGCTCGCAACGCCGCCTATTGTGCAGCAGGCTCAACTTACAAGGACTCTCTCACCCCTCGGTCGTACATTGACCTCTTTCGAGCAATCTTGGAGGGTTCAAAGTATGTGCATCGATCAGGACTGTGTCATCGCGACATCAAACCCTCCAACATCTTCCTGGCGAGTGTCGATGAATCGGATCGATCTGCCATCCAGATCCTCGATCCAGAAACTGTGCAAGCCATCTCCGTCGTGCCGAAACTGGGAGACTTTGGACTCGTCCTGCCGACCGCCCATGATGCCATCGACGAAGACGAGGATGAAGATGGCGTGGGGACGGCAATCTACGGTGCCCCAGAACAGTTTACGAGGGAAGGCGAGGCCTTCAGGGTCTATCAGATGACGAGCAAATGTGATGTCTTTGCCCTCGGCATTGTCTTCTTTGAAATGCTCCATTTCACGAGCACGACGGCAATGGAACGTGCAAAGTTGCTGTCGGAGCTAAGACACGGCGTCCTGCCCGAATCCTTTGTGCAGACCTACCCTGCGGAATCCGCATTGATTCTCGTCATGACCTGCATCGATCCCAACAAGCGGCCGAGCGTGGAGGAGATTTTGGAGATGGAGATTGTCGTCCCGTCAGCTGAACGTGAACGGGACTTTCAGTTGAGACGGGTGATGGAGGAGAATGTGGCGTTGAAGCGAAGGATCATGGAGTTGGAGCAGGCAACCACAAAAGTAGAAGATTGATTGTATTCATCATGGGTAGGGGGAAAAACTAATAAATGGCTTTGGGACTGTTTACGATTCAGAAAAAGTTGGTGGGCAAGAAACATCATTCTGGTCTTATCAAATGCTTGACTCGATCAGCAGACGCCTGCATGGGACGACTAGATGAAATGATGGGATCGACTATTTATAGATGCCGCCAGAAAATATGATATGCTTGCTCGTCAGACACTGTTGAAGAGCGCCCAGACTCCCTTTGCGTATTGCGTGATTTCATCACTGCCGAGTTTGGAGTCTCCATAGATGCGATCGACAAAGTCGATGGGGACTTCGCCGATGGAGTAGCCATTCGCCCTGGCCCGGACAATCATCTCCATCTGGAAGACGTAGCCTTTACTCTTTGTCTGTCGAATCACGGTCTGCAGGACCTCCCGCTTGTAGAGTCGGAAGGAACCCGTCACGTCACTCACGTCCGGCCGCAGGATCACGCGGGAGAGGAGGTTCGCGCCCCTGCTGACCAGCTTTCGCTTGAAGTCCCAGCCGTAGACGCCGCCGTTGCCGGCGTACCGGGTGCCGAGCACAATGTCGAGGTTGCCCGATTGCTGTAGGGCAATGAATTGGGGAATGTGGTGCGGGTGGTGACTAAAGTCCGCGTCCATGATGATGATGAAGTCTCCCCTCGCAAACTCGAGACCGTGCATGTAAGCTGTTCCCAGGCCCAATTTGCCCGCTCGCGGACGCAGTTGGATTCGACGGGCAGTGTAGACCTCGATCAACTGGCGCGCAATCTCCTGCGTGCCGTCGGGGGAGGCATCGTCCACAATCACAATCTCCCAGTCCATTTTCGCTTCTTCGAACGTCTTGGCGATCAGGTAGACGATGATGGGCAAATTTGAGCGTTCATTATAGGTCGGCAGGATGACCGAGTAGGTGTGGGCTTTCGATCGCGTCGACACCATCGGGATCTATGCGATCAAGTGCAGTCTTCAAAAAGTCTCGTCCTAGAACGATTTGTGCGTGCGAAAGAAGGGACGGTTTCCGAGGGAGAGAAAGAAACTCTGATTGATGCACAAGACTGGAATTCAAGTAGAAGGTTGATTGACCAGGACGACAGATGATGGTGGTCACCGGCTTGCAGCAAGCACAACAAGATGCAAACTTGCCATTCAGTATTCACGGGCTGACACGTGAGATTACAGCGGAGCCGCTGATCTGATCGCCGTCGTTTTGTGCTCATGCATCTTCTTCTGCCAGATGAGAGTCAAAATCAATGCAACTGATGGCAAAAGAGAGGCGTGTTGACTATATGACTAGACCACGTCCATCTTTGGCCCATCTATATAGACCGAGAATCTCTTTCCTCTTGCTGCGTTCTTCGACAGAAGGTGTGACTTTTTGTCGAATGGCATTCAATGTACTCCGCATGACCTTGCGGAAATTTCGTTGATATTGCGTGTCCAAAGTGACGACGCAGACCTCGTGTGCTCGAATGTAGATTTCGGCAGCCTGAATGACCGCTTCATCTGCATTCTGTTCCAGTTTATCGACAATGAGGAGCACGAGAAAGGAGCCCTGAAGTAGATAGATGCCAAAGAAACACGGCATGAATGCTAGGTCCTGGTCCATGTGTAGAATCTCCGAGGTTGCCTGAGCTGCAGAGACTGCATGCGCAGCTGCCCCGACAAACTCCTCGCTGCTGATCCAGTTGTCTTCATCTTCCATCATGAGGATCGGGTCCCATTTACCGCATAATACTAGTGCTGTCAGTCCAAACCAGGGGGTAGTGGTGCTATATAGGCAGGGGGCGTACGGATATACATGGTATGCATGAGCTGACGAGCATAAGGTATGAAAGCGCGTTCTGAAAACTGTCGAGGATTAGACAACGTATTGACTTGCCCAAAGGAGCCAGATGGAGAATCGAAGACTGCGAGAGATTCGCTGTACTGGCGCAGGTGCTGCCGAACCTGTTCCTTGGCATTCTCGAGATCACCGAACGAGAGGAGGTATGTACGTTTCAGCATGGTCAAGGTGCAAATCTGGCCAAGGATGACTGCCAGTGGCAAGAAGAAACCAAAGATGCCCGGGCCAGTGACCTCGAACGAGGGGCCCTTGGTTCTGCCCTCGTACAGAGGATTGGACGAATAGTCTGCGAGAGAGGACATCCTGGTTCCGTTGTCCCTGTACTCAAAGATGACATCTAAATCCTCGTCCGAATTCCAGCGGGCCTCACTCACAGGATTGTAGAGTTCTGAGCACTCGGCATCCTGCAGATTCAATGGCTTGTTGTAACACAGACAAAGGTGTCTGTCGACAATATACAGCAGCCACCATGTACGCCGTCGCTCTTCCTTGACGGTCTCCGATGTCGAGAATGCCTCTGTCCCAGTCAATTCCCGATTCAGACGCAATTCCTTGGCAAGTGTCCAAGCGGCATGTAACCAACGGAGACTGACGCCCTTGAATTCGGAAGCTGCGATGATGGTGCCAAGTTGTAGATAAGTGATAACATCGTCCAGTGCTCCACCGCCAACTTCGTCATGTTGCAGAGGTCTGAGGGCAGAGACGGACATCTCGAATAGTGTCTGGACGGCCTTTGCCCGTGCCACTGGTGTGTTGCTGAAGAAAGAGTTCTCGCATGTATGTGCCGCCACACAAAGTATAGCGTATATGAGCCCCGGGCTTGTCTTGCGCGGATTCAGCCGATCCAAGACATTTGTGCGTCTGATGACATAGCCAAAGACGTAGGGGGAGTTGTCAAAGTAGGTATCCAACAAGTCACACAAGACATGTGACGGCAAGAAGTTGAGAGAATGCACGTACGGTGTCAGGATGGGATATTTGAGGTGAATGTCGTCCGACTTGACACTGTCTGAGCCTTGCCCATAACGTGGTTGGGAACCACCGAATGCCGGGCTCTGGCCAGGAAGAGATCGTGGAGACTCAGACTTTGGACCGAAGAGACTGTTTAGATGGTTCAGATCGCTGCCATTCATACTGAAAGGGCGCGCTGGTTGACCGGGCATGCTGAATGGTTGTGCCAGGTGCGGCCCTGGACCGGAGGGAAACTGTGAGTAAGTAGCCTGACCTGGAGGACGAAGCCCATTGGGCGGAGGGACGATCCCCTGCGCAGCCGTGATGGACTCTGATGGATTGAACAGGCCTCCTTGTGATGGTGAATCGAATGGGCGGACAGATGGCGAGGGCAAATTTGTGACCCAATTCTGTGCGGTCGGAGACTGGGACATGAATGGTCCACTGAGTGCTGGGAGGGTGATCTTCTGGCCCGGGAGATGATCTGAGCCAGCACTCTGACTGCGGCCATTGGAGCCCTGTTGATACTGAGAATACGTCTCACCAAAGACCTCAGAAGGCCTCCTCGCTGCTTTTCCTCGCTTCTTTCTCACGCGGTTGAACTCGCAGGCTGTGCCAATCTCGAGGCAGTGATGGCAGGGCTGACTCCCATCACATTTTGTACGGAGCGCATTGCAAGAATCGCATGCTCTTGAGATACGCTTTCTAGATTCCGTCATGAATCTTTCGCTCGTCGCAATGAATGATCTGAACGACAGCAGATGCAATGTCTTAGCCACTCAGTCTGGCAAGTATCAATGTCCTACTCATCAACAACAGCCTACAATATCGCACGATCAAAGGCACACCTGAAGCAGAGCATGCGTGGCGAATTGGCCCAAAAGAAGAGGACACGAGAGATGCATCCTGAGGTAACCCCGCTGAACCACCCGGGCTCGCAGGCAGAGAGGGACACGGGAGTTGAACAAGCACGAGCCTCGCAGCTGGCCCGACTGCACGCGCGCCAAATCAAAAGCTAAAAAGGCTGCTGCAGCCCAGACATTCGACAGCAGCCCTCCTTCTCGCGGCTAATTGAAAGCTTAAGCTGTACACGGCTCACATGTCTGCAGCTGAGGGACGGACAAACGAACGAACGAGAGAGATGCCCCAGACAGGCTTTATCGAACGAGGAAATGTTGCTCCAGACAGCCTCTACTCTCGTCCTTTAAATCTTTTGCTTCAGGAATCCGATGCCTATCGCCGAGTCATCGACCAGAGGTAGATTGTGATGTAACATGGATAGTTGCCACTCTGAGGATGCCGTGGCTGGATTAGGCATATGTGTATAATTCAGGCGGCCTTGCACCTTGATGAATCTGGTGAGCCTAGAGTACCATGTGATCTAGGGAAGGATGGCAAGGTCCCTCGAACCAACCGTCATTGCCGGCGTGACAAAGATGATGTCGGTACACATGTCCGCAGGGCGTGGTTGGAAGCAGGAAGAGACTTTCCCAGGGTAGGGAAAGGGTGTGTCGATCGGCCATTCGGCCAGTCTGGAGGTGGCAGGTGTGTGTACCGAAGGATCAACCACCGGAACCCGCGCTTGGATGCATCGACGACTGGCCAAATGAAAGCCTCTTTCAAGGATCTGCCTAAAAGGACTTCCCGAAGCTGACTCTCTTTCGCAGAGAGACAGCACAGTACGTCTGACAACCATGAGGAAGGTTGTAGGAGATGAGAGAGGCCATTTCTCTGCAATTTACATGTGATTTCAGACATGATTTGCTTTGCTAGCGAGAGGGGTGCCCTACGCTGGCGAGTGCAGCCCAGCCTTTTGTCCACGGAATGCCGGCCATTTGAATCAGCCGCAAGCGCATCCGTCCAAGGGCAAAGAGTCGATCGAGAGCGGCCCCAAGCAAGCCCGAACGGCAGCCCAAAGCGATTCCTCCGTCTTCCCTGCAGCAGCAGCAGCAGAAGCAGAAACGGGGCTGGAAGCGGGAGGCTGTGAGTTGGCCCGCTTCTGCTAATGCCTCGAATCAGATCTCGTGCGTGCAATTCCCGTGCCCACCAAAATGATCGCGCTCTCTTTTCCCAGTCGTTCGCCTCCCTCGCAAGCCCACGTTCACTCTCCCAATACGCATTGATACACATGGCCAACCACACCCTGAGGGCCCGACACGCTCAATTCACAGAGACCGCTCCTTCCTCCTTTCCTCCTGATCGCACCATTCTTGTGAGGGATCTGCTGCTCTTCGCGCTCTTCTCTGTCTCGTGCCGTCACCACCGGTCAAGAGTCGTTTCTCAATTCAAGCTCGCTCCACTTGACGACGGTTGTTGTCCCTCTCCTGATAGCAGACCAGGTCGACACAGACTGCTCTTCACAGCTCTCGATCCATGTCGAAGAGTAATTTTCTGAGAGAATACAAGCTCGTGGTCGTCGGAGGTGGTGGTGTCGGAAAATCGGCTCTCACGATACAATTGATACAGTCGCACTTTGTAGATGAGTATGATCCCACGATCGAAGGTATGCTGGGATTAAAGCGCGTGTCGCTTCCATGTATACCAATTAGCTCACATTCACGATAGATTCATACCGCAAACAATGCGTGATTGACGACGAGGTTGCCCTTCTCGATGTACTCGATACCGCAGGTCAGGAGGAATACTCTGCCATGCGCGAACAATACATGAGGACAGGCGAGGGCTTTCTTCTCGTCTACTCAATCACATCGCGCTCCTCCTATGACGAGATTATGACCTTCCAACAGCAGATCCTCAGGGTCAAGGACAAGGACTACTTCCCCATCATCGTCGTGGCCAACAAGTGCGATCTCGAGGCCGAGAGACAGGTCTCCCAACAAGGTAAGCCAAATTGAGCCCTGCTCCACAGCTCTTGCGACGCTGGAATGACCCCCGCTCGAAGGACGTTTGCAGGATCCAACGGTCAATACAATACTGATTTCTTTTCAGAGGGTCGAGATTTGGCCAAGAGCTTTGGTTGTCGATACATCGAGGCCAGTGCCAAACAGAGAATCAATGTCGATGAGTCCTTCTATAATCTCGTGCGTGAGATCCGGCGGTACAACAAGGAACAATCGGGTGCAGGCAAGGGTGAGCATCTGCTTACACCTCTCAGAACCCCACGACTGACAATCTCTAGCACCCACAAATGGATCTTCTCGTCAGCAAATGCAAGTCGATGGCGACAGCAAGAGTCAAGGATGCTGCTGCACCATTCAATAAGCACGCCTCCTCCCTTCCCCAAAATTGCAGTTTTAGCAGCCCTAATTTTCCAACTTGTTTTGAAAGATTCTAGTCATACGATAGCCTGCGGAAGTTTTCTCCAGCCGGTCGAGAACTGGCAAGAGCGTCAAGCACGATGCCGTCACGATCGTGTACGGCCCGTTCGCCGCTCGTCCCGTGTCAAGCAGGAGATACGAGCCTTGGGCAGTAATAATAGCTAAGAGCGAGATTTTTTTCCCCCCGATAATATTCTCTTCCTCCAATAGTAATCAAGATGGATTGCCTTGCAACACTACCAGAACTTCTTACTATACTTGTCACCCATTTTCAGCCCGCCAAAGACTGTCATTTTGGCTCCGTCCGTGTAATCGACAATCCAACAGAAGCTCAACCTCCCGCTACCGGCGTCTCCGGATCGACGCCACGAGATGCCCAAACTTCTGTGGCACAGAGCGCAATCACGTCAGAGTCCTTTGACCATTCTGATAGATTGGAACGCGTCGAAAGTCTCTCTTTCAGCTTCCTTCCAGCAGGACTCAGCGGACTCAAAAAAAGAGTCAATTTGCTGCGAGTGACATTGAGAAAAAGACCCTTTTGGAGTTTAGACGGAAAGAGAAATGGCTTCAGAGTCTCGCTTGTTTTCCCTGTCGCAGGATGTCTCCCAACAGATTCGCACGTTTCGTCTGAAATCGTCACCTACCCAAATCTCCTATCTCTCCTGTACGTCCACTCCAAACTATCCGAGATTGACCTCTGTGGGGAGAAGTCTCCCAACGGTCCAAGGAAAGAGGACGAAAAGAGAGAGAGAGGAAAACTGACAGAAATCTAGTCGCCATCGTCAAGACGTCGCATGAAATCAAGAGTGAATCAGACTCGGCGGTCGAAATTGAGGACGTGGATGAGTTGATGGACGAGTTGCCGGACAACACGCCCCGCTACGTCCTCGTCTCTTACCCGCTGACGCATGCCGATGGACGCCGGTCCCTGCCCCTCTTTCTCGTCTACTGGATTCCCCGGACGGCATCGACGGAATTGTCTACCCTCTACGTCTGTTTTCCCGCCCCCTTGTGCTCCCGTCTCGCAAGAGAGATATCGCATCTGCAGAGATTGGATTGTGGAGACAAGGTTTTCTCTCATGGTCACGGAACTGATTTGGTATTTAGGCCAGTGCAAAAGTATGGTTCTCTGAAAAGTGCGATGTTTCAAAGGTAATTTTTGCCTCCGAATCTCCTTTCTCTCATTATTTGAGAGGAGTTCCCACTTGATCTTGATACTAAAAGAAAAATCTCAGGTGTTGGAAATCAGGGATGCAGATGATCTCACTGCCGAGTACATTGAGCAACGACTTCAAGGGTCAAAGTGAAGCCGTCAATCCGTGTTTTGCAGTCAAGTCGGGCAGTACGGGACATTCTGGTACAATTGATATGAACTTGAAGGAAGATTCGGGGCCGGATTAGACTAGACAGTTAATGTGTACTTTGTGTGTATACCTGTTACACATATGACGCATTCGGCTCTGTCGTCATGTCTAGCTTTGAAAACAAAAAGTTGACCTTGTCCTTACTCGCGGCCAACGACTCGCGGAAGAACTCTTGTCTCTCTGCCAGCTCTTCTTTGCTCTTGACGACAGCGCGCAAGGCATTGTTTGATTCCAGACACACGGGACACTCGAGGTCGTCCCCCGAGGCGGTGGAAGACGAGACGCAACGTTGATGGAAGGAATGCTTACAGAGGAAATGAATGACGGGCAACTCCAATGTCCCATTACACTGTGAACACCTCGAGATCTGTAACGTTCGAGCATTGTTTGCCAGATCCTGTGCCTCTTGTCGTTTACTCTTCGACTCGGCACGATAGCTCGCAATGAGACTCTCGTTGGTCAAAATCTCCCTCCGTTCGCGCTCGATGATGTCGCTAAGGTAGGATTTGACGACGCCGACGGTGGCCACGGCGTTCATGCTCAGAGCATGAATGACTTGCAATGGCGCCAAGAGCTTCTTCTCCCGAATCTGATCCAAGACGCCGCCCAGTTCCGAGCCAGCGTCTCGAGCAATTTTACTGTCTGAAGTGAAATATTTCAACGCGAGAACATAGAGCTGAGGCTCTTCCCCACCATATCTATGCAACATCTCGACAACGTGCGGGGTATCTCTCGCCGTACAATAGGAACGAAAGACATCTTCCTTGCGACCTTCGCTTTCTTGGACCAGGATCGTTCCTGCTTCGAATGATGAAAGATGGAAGAGTAAGAGTGCATTGGCAGGGTCGAGGTAATCCGCTTCAGTCACCACAAGTGTCGTGGCTTTCTTCTCCCACTTGTCTTTGAGTTCTACACTCTTGGCATCCTTTGCCTGTCTGAGATAGGCCTCCAACAAGGTCAGAACGATGTCTTGGCGCACAATGTCGTTCTCCTCCGTGGATTGACGTTCCAAGATGACTTCGAGAAATTGTACAAAGTATGTCGGAAAGTCCACAAAGACGTGGAATGCATTCCGGGGCGATGGAACGACGTATGTACTTTTCTCCTCATCTGTCGTCGAGCCAGGGACAATAGATTCCGGCGCGGAGAGGACTGAATTGGAGACTGAAGAGACCCTTCTCAGGGGATTGAACTGTGACATGTCGAGTGACGGAAGGGAGGGCAGAACCTGAGCATAGCGTGTATTCATCATAGACTCATAGAAGACCCCACCGTATCCAGTTGTCGTTCGTCGTGGAGGCGACATGGTTCCGCGAGCATGAACATCGGTGGCTGGCATGAATGATCCGGTGTAAAAGTCTATGAACAATTTGGTAGTCTCTGCTGGAAGGGCAGACATCAATTCACGACCAAACCTATTCAGTAAGATGCCTACATCATTAATATTCTTCAACTTTTTGAGGTAATTGAGTGCCATCTGATAATCCTTCTTGTCCTCAATCATTATGCCGAGACATATAGCATTATCTTTGTGCTTGGACGTGAGACTGATTGCAAGGTCAAAATAGCCAGCCTGTCTGCATAAAGCGACGACGATGCCGATATCCAGGGAATGAATACCCTCATTGCGTATGAAAGCCTCCAACTTGGCCTTCCTCTTTAGTTTGGTATAGCAATTCAGAAGCAATGTCGTATAGGCAGGGTTGGAAAGCTTGGCGTCATGAAGAGCTTCGAGAAATTCTGTAAGGAGTGGCACATGCTGAGCCTCAAGAAACCTTCTCATGATGGCAGAGATATCGCACTGCTTGATTGCTTGACAGTATTGTTTGACTGAAGCATCATACTCGCCCTTACTGTAGAGATAATCGCCGTATTGGACACGAATTTTGTCGGCTTTTTCCTCCGACACATATAATTGCTGCGCCAGGCTCAATGCCAAAGTGTACATGCTTTTATTGCACAAGATATTCATCTTCACATCTGGAGTGACCTCTGCGAGTCTTATGAGCTGGCCTTCCATCGTGACGAGATAGAGAGCATCCCATACACTGAAAATGGTTCGGAGACCTTGCGGAAAGAATGCAATGTGTCCAATGAACTTGTTGTTTGTCTCCAGAATCGTGAGTCGTGAAGCATGCTCGATTGAGCTGGATTCGACCGAGTTGCCGAGCACTTTTGCTGGTGCAAATCTATTTTCTGGTGCTTGTATCAATACTGAATATCCCTGAAAGGTATAAATTGCAGATTTGTTGCCATCGAGAGCGTAACAAGGACCTCTTCCTTCGACGCCGTATACATATATCGCATCTTGCCTAGCCACAGCCAATTCATTGCGAGAAGTGTCCTTTGTGACACAATTCAGTGCTGCGCCAATGGATTCCATCACTCGAGGGACTTGCATGACTGATCTGCCACTTGCATTTGCGACTGTTAGGGTGAGAGTTTTGCTGGTACTGAATATATAAAGAGTAGTCGAATGCTTTGAGGCCAGGAATTCAAGCCCAGTGATTGGCTCTTCTCCTTCATATACTGTACGCTGTCTGGCACCACGATCTCGGACCAAGTCTCCCTTTATCAAGACAACGCGCCCATCAGCAAACCCGAGTGCTATCATATTAAGATCATTGAAGGCTTTGCAACATGTGATGGGAAAGGGCTTGTCGGAACTTATAGTCAATGTTGACAGAGTCTTCAATGTAGATTTTCCACTAGTGAGTTTGAATTCGAACACATTGAGCAAAAGCCCGCCAGAAGCTTCAGTCCCTACAGTGGCAACCAGATTGTCGGCTGCAGTCAGAACGTGATCGATTTTGCCGCCAGAGTAAATAGTCAAGGAACATATCGACTGAAAATTCTTGTTCAGAGCGTGTAAATTCCCAGCTTGATCACCTATGAACACGACATCCTTTCCCGAGACAACAACGTCACCGTTGTGTGAAGATGAGAATATCGAAGGACCGGGCAGACTATCGTCGTCTTCATCATTGACTTCCGTACCGTTAAAGAAAGCAAATTGTCTCCACTAAATTCCCGTCAGTCGGTAACTTTTCGAGCTGCTGGACAACTGACACTGGAGGCCATACATCAAGCAGTGAACAATTGTTGAATGGCTTGATCGAACCGACAAGCTAGCCGATACACTCTAGGCAGTCTTATACCAGTTCTTCTGCTGAATTGATGCTCTTCGAGTGTGGCAGCTGACTGCTTGACGACGGTGAGGAGACACAGCACAGAGTATGATCAAGTGGACCACACCTTTGTGGAGGCCGCGATTCTTGCGGCACCCGCTTGCACTGTGGCGTGTAAGCGTACTCTGAGCTCCGTTGCTTTGATCGATGCCAGGCTAGTGCTCGTAATATCCTTCCATGGAACAAACACAAAATTAAAGTAGTGCTATCCTTGTTGATGTAGCATCTCCCCAGATAGGGACTTGCTAGAATAGGGCTCAGAGAAATCACGGTACATTTGTGAACCAAGCAGCAAAAATGGCAACGAATGGCGTCAGTCGAGATGAACTGGATCTGGCTATCAGATCTAGGTTGAATGCAACACATGTCGAGATTGAGGATATCAGCGGAGGATGTGGCCAAG
The DNA here is from genome assembly GCA_004000165.1 of Taphrina sp. SM11. Classification (NCBI taxonomy): domain Eukaryota; kingdom Fungi; phylum Ascomycota; class Taphrinomycetes; order Taphrinales; family Taphrinaceae; genus Taphrina; species Taphrina sp. SM11. The sequence goes on along the minus strand of RHDT01000331.1, from coordinate 193,650 downwards.
CCTATGAGGTAATTATAGTTTCGCCAGATTTCGCCGACAAGAGAACGCTGCAGAGACATAAGCTTGTCAACTCCGCGCTCAAGGACGAGATAGCAGCAGTTCACGCATTTACACAGGTAAGCAGTCACTCGTAGCTGTTCAGCTTCGTGCTCAAGACGATAGAAAGACTATACTCCAGAGGAATTTCTCAAGCTTAAGGCTGCAGAATAGACAGCAGACTCGTGGTGCCTAAACTTCACCTCCACATCCGGACACAAGCATCGATGGCGCAAATGTTACTGTAGATCATGGCTACCTTCTTCAGTATCTAACCTTGCTCACACTACTCTCGATCTTTTAGAGACCTGAAGATAGTCAGGACAGGCTAGTGTGCGTCGAAATTCAGCAAACATGAAGTCAATAGATATTGCTGCGTATGTCAGCGAGAAACTACACGCTGCCTCATGACTCCTGTGTCAGCTGCATATGGTTGTCGAGTTGTAATACTTGCCAATCACTAGTGAGAAATATTCTCGATCAATATAGATTTCCAAGGGACCTTGTGCTCTACAATTTCTGTGTCTGTAGAAATGTTTCCGAGGGTTGACATCTATTGCCTTCAAAGACAAACAGGAGAAGAGGGACAGAAGTCTTGCATTGTCAGACTGGATGTATCCTTACAGGCATTGATGCCACAGATCTGCTTCTGCTATCCCAAGTTCTGCCTCGATGAGATGACAACTTCGATTCCGCCCGGTGATCTGCTGCCGACCTCCTCGGTTGTCCGGCCAATCGTACTCGCTCTTTTGCCGATCGCCACTTCACTCCCGTTTTGCCGTGCACAACATCACTCAAGATCTAGAACGAGGTCACACCTCGAATTAGCTTTATGCTGGATTCATATTCTCAGTGTTTTGATCCTCAAGAAGAGCACTTAGCGGTCTACTCGGACCAGCATCGATGATGGAAATGACGAAATAGTGGTCTGCACACCGAAGTTGCTACTGAGCTTCTCATAACTCTTTCATCCTTTGTTCGACAGGTCTAGTCCGCACCGTCTGCGACTGACCCTCGATTTGTTCTCTTTGTAGCAACTAGAGACACAATGGTGTCGCCCGATGCTGGACAGACAGAGTTGCGTCACATACTTCAGGACGAAGGCTATCAAATTCTGAAGGAAACTTTTGCCGCGAATGCTTGTATTCCAATGTACCATGTGCTTAAGGATAACAACCATTTCATAGCAAAGCTGGTCGTGGCCGACGATGAAGTCAATTTGCTCCATCTAAGGTCGGAATGGAAATTGCTGGAAATCATGAACGACTCACATGTCCAGGGAATACCGAAATTAACCTCATGGCAAGTCTTCACGAAAGCTTTCGGCATAATATATACGATGCGAGAAACAGAGTTCACTTTAAAGGAGCTATACTGTACGGAAGCGGCCTTCGCCTCGCTGCGCTCGGACGACGACTGGATTATTCTTTTAAGTCGAATCAAGCTTTTATGCTTGGCCCTCTCGGATTGCAATGCTTTGGATATACGACATGGAAATTTGCGGCCGGACTTAATATACTGTGATACAAGCAAGTCTATTGAAGACCGGGAGGCGGTAACTCTGTTCTGCTGGTTGTATGCCTCTCGCCTGGCTATAGAGTCCTCCTTCCCATCCTCGGCCATACTCAACACTTCTCTCTCCTACGTGGCTCCAGAATGCACTGGACGAATGAATCGAGCTGTGGATCTGCGAGCAGACCTGTATTCACTCGGAGTGCTCTTGTATGAATTGGCGTGTCAACGTCTGCCTTTCGAAGGGTGAGTAGTCCTTATACTCCTCGTTTGTGCTAATCGTTGCAGACGATCTACTCTAGAGCTGATGCACAAACACATCTCGCAGGATGTTGTGCCTCCGTCCTCGATCCGTAATCTGCCGCAGCCTATTGAGCTTCTGATCATGAAATTACTTCGGAAAAACCCCGACGATAGATATCAGTCTGCACTTGGTGTTGCGCATGACTTAGATCAGATCATCTCGTACCTGCGACAGCCTCCTGCTCTACGATCTGAAATCGACATTGGCGGACATGACCGTGCATCTAGATTTATAGTGTCATCTGAGTTTGTTGGTCGAGAAAAGGAGATCCAGTCACTTATGGGACTTTTTCGAGATCTGCAAAAAGATTCCGTCTCGAGAGTTGCGGTCATCGGTGGTTACTCAGGTATCGGCAAATCTCGCTTGGTTAAAGAAGTGTTGTATCAGATCTCTCAAGCCAAGGTCTTCTATACCGAGTGCAAGTTCGATCAGTACAAGACATTCGCTCCATTTGCAACAATGAACACACTTGTCTGTGATCTTCTTGCTCAGATATTCATTGAGCCACCAGAAGTCTTAGAGTTGTGGAGACAAAAGATAGCATCTGCGCTTGGTAATCAGGCTCTTGCAGTATGCGAATTGTGCCCTGATCTCATTACACTGCTCACTCCGAGGTATATCTCTTCACTTCCTGAGCTAGTGCCCTTAGGAGCCATGGCATCGGAGGAGCGGATGAAGCAGGCACTCAAAACATTGATTCAGACCTTTGCCTCTAAGGAACATCCGCTGATCATCTTTATCGATGACATACAGTGGGTAAGTCTCCGCATCCTTTCAGGGACTCTTCTGATTGATGATAGTCACCACTGATAGATTTGCAAATTATACTTGGTATACGAGAACAAACGGATTTGTTCATCATTTGTGCCTATCGAGACAACGAAATTGGGCCTGAGCACTTTGTCAGCACCGTTTTCCTTGATCATATCCATTCTGATGTACAACTGACCATCAAAGCGCTAGATCCTGCAGATGCAACAAGTTTGATTGCCTCGACACTTCATCGGCCGAGGCCTTCAAAGTCTTCTCGCAATTCGCAAGACAAAGATCTACAAGATCTTGTTGATCTCATCTATCTCAAGTCACAAGGGAATTGTTTCTTTATTATGCAAATTTTGCTCACTCTTCACCGCAGCGATCTGCTCAAGTTTGACTTCGCAAAGGGATTTTGGACGTGGGAACTGGATTCAATACGCTCTGTTGAGATGTCACACGATGTCATTGAACTTGTTTTGCGGCAAGTCACAGACTTACCAGCTGATTGTCAGGAGGTACTGAAGGTGGCTTCCTGTCTGGGCAACACATCATTTCGTTTGGACATCTTAGACATCACCCTGCCAATTTCCAAGGCTGATCTGGCCAAGATTATCTTCCCAGCCATGTCTGCAGGGCTAGTGATTCCAGTCTCTGAATCATATAAAGCGTCGCTTGCGCTGGAGAGTAACAATGCTTGGGCAGAATCGACCAATGCGCAAAAAGATATTCCATCGGAAGGTGGTCGTGAAGAGTCTCCCTCAGGCGTGTCTAACGGTAGGTTGATTGGAGATGATTTGGTTGTCTCCTATCGTTTCCTTCATGATCGTGTTCAGCAAGCAGTCTATGCTTTGATTGACGAGAAGGACAGACCTGCTCTTCACTTGCGAATCGGTATGAGGCTCTTAGCAGTTCATGAAGAGGGCCTAGCGGACGCGATGCTCTTTGATATATGCTCCCAGGTCAATAGAGGATGGGAATTGACAGATCGCAAGGATCATCTACATTTAGCACACCTTAATGTTAAAGCAGCGAGGGTCGCATATCGAAATACAGCTAACGACGCCGCCCTTGATCTTCTCAAGCAGGCTGGAAAATTTCTACCTGAGGACATATGGAGCTGCGACTCTGAGTTGGCGGAGGCCTACTTTGGGTTGATGGAAGAGGTTAATGCTTCGCTTACCTTTTACGATGAAGCACTTCGTGCCTCAGAAACAATTTTGCAGAAAACAACTAGTGTCGTCACGCGTACTCGGATGTATGATCGGCAGATGAAGGTGTTAATGTCAAAAGGATGCGTCATCGAAGCTCTGAACATGGCCGCCAAAGGTTTGACGGAAGTCGACATTGATTTCCAGCGATTTCTCGATGGTAGTGCAGGTTCTGACGAGGCACAAAAGAAGATCACTGAGCTATGGAATGCTGTTCCTCTGGACGCTGAGTCGATACATAAAATCAAGGACTCCTCGGTCATGACTGACAAACGAATGCTTGCAGCAGCAGATCTACTTGTCACCATGTTACCTACAGTCTTCTTTGTAAAACCGGAGCTCATTCAGCTGCTCGTTCTGACAGGAATTCGCATCAGTCTTGAGCGTGGGCTTGGCGGTTACTCCTGCTATTTCATGTGTTTCCTAGCTCTAATTGTATGTGAGATAGAGAGTCCACGCACAGATTTCGCCTTGGCAGAGGCCTACACTACTGTAGCAGAGCAGATTCTTGGTGATCTGATGAAGGTCGATCAAAGTGTTGTAGGACGTGCTGGCGCAACGTTAACACTTGCCGGCTGCGTCTATGCCTGGACTCGGGATGCTAGAGTTGACAGTCGGCGAGTGTATGGATGGGCGATCGATCAGTGTCTCCGGTGTTTTGATGGCGAATACACTGCATTTGCCCTTGGGGACGCTGCCAGCCAAAGACTCTTTGCCGGAGAGAATCTTTACAACATTTCACTTGATCTGCAGAAGTATATCAAGGCTGTAAAGAGTTACAAGCGCGATATTGGTGAATATTACTGCTTCCCAACCCTTCAGGCTATCGAGAATTTGGCTCAAAGAACAACTTACGATAATATCAATGATCTTTGCGGTGAGATCTTGATGGATGAAGCTCTAGCAATCAGATCGATGAAAGAAGGCAGTATGCTACTACATGAAGTGTTTTATTGGGCTACAAAGCTGCTACTGTCCGTTTTATATGCTGACCACACCGGTGCTTTAGCTGCTGTGTTGGAGGGACACAAACTCCTCCAGGGAGCATTCGGAGTGCCTATCAAGAAAGATTTTGAGACCTTTGCCATTGTAGCCATGATCGACGCAAGGGATAGACATGAATTACCACCTGAGTTAGAGAGCTGTCTCGCATTGTACTGCTCTCACATAGAGCAGTGGGCACAGCACAGCTCAAAGAACTTTGGGAGTTGGCATTTCTTCCAAAGAGCGGAATTGAACAAGAACGTCAAGGACTTACCAACAGTTTTGCAAGACTTCAATTCAGCAATTGATCTGGTCACAGAATCGGAAAACTTTCTACTCGCAGGCTTTTATAATGAGCGATGTGCTCGCTTCATCACTCAATCAGGACTTGGAAAAAGGATGGCTGTCGGTCTGGCATCAGAATCAGCGAAGGCCTATCGCGACTGGGGTTGTCCTTCGAAAAGTACACAGATCATCAAGGAATTTGGCCTATCTGTTGGAGACTCCATTGAGATCACATCCGGAACTCCAGACCTTGAACAGTCGAAGAGTTCAGTTCACGATCCACTCCTTCAACTGTCCCGATCGAAAATCCCAGGAGATTCTGGTAGGCTAGTTGGCAAGCCGGCCACTGATCAGAATGACTCCAGGCATCACCGAGCCTCGCACGAAGCTCCAGTCCCTGCTCGTTTGTTGTCAAGCCCGGCGCCAATAACCCTTGGCACGGGCAAGATTTCTGATTCTGATCGAAATGGAGCGGGTCTCGATTTAGAAACAGTCGTACAGAATTCACTTCTTCTCGCTCGAGGACTACATACGTCCGAAATTGTTCCGCAACTACTTACACATCTACTACAGGTCGCCGGCGCACAGCATGGAGCTCTTGTTCTTGACCTACATCATGACCAGGACTTCATGCTTGCCGCTACGGCTGGAGTTTCGTCCGTCGAACTGCATGAGAACATTAGTCTCTCTATGGCAGATGATGCTGTCCCTATAGAGCTGATCCGGTTGGCTGCAAATGCCAAGAGATGTATCATTGACGAAACGAAATACTTCAGATGTCGCAATCCGAACAGAACAGCTTCGGCTGAGAATGATCTCGTGATCTCACAGGTGCCGAAATCGTTCATGGTTTTGCCAGTAATACTTGCTGATAGCGTTCTGGCCGTGGCTTACTTGAGCACATATCAGATCACGAATCTTTTCACACAGCAAAAAGTAGAATTGCTCACCATCCTAGCAGCCCAGGCCGCCGTAGCTCTCGAAAAGGGCAAGATTTACACTGAACTGAAAATTGCAAATGACGAGTTATACCAAAACAAGAAAAATTTGGAAGCCCATTCTGGCCAATTGGCCGCGATCGTGACAGAACGTACGAGACAATTGCAGCAGCAGAATGATGTGCTCTCGCGTGAGATCCAGCAGAGAAAGCAGATGGAAGTAGAGCTGGTCCAAGCGAAGGATACGGCTGAGCAGGCAACTGCTATGAAGTCACGATTCTTGGCAATGATGAGGTAACTGATCACATCACTTTTTTCACTTTTGCTGACAGGTTAGCCACGAAATGCGCACTCCTTTCAATGCCGTCATAGGTTTCGCGACACTACTACTTGATACTCAGTTAAGTGTTGAGCAGAAAGATATGGCCCAGTCCATCGTCGAGTCTAGCACAGATCTTATTGCGATCATCAACGACATTCTGGATTTTTCCAAAATCGAAAACGACAAGATGAATCTTGACCCGATCTGGTTCGATATGAGAGCTATGGTGGAATCTACCATGGAAGTCGTGGCACGAAATGCGGCGCTGAAAGATCTGCAGCTTGCATACTTGGAAGATCCTGAGATCGCTGCAGATTGTATTTATGCCGATAATACGCGACTCAGGCAATGTCTTCTCAATCTGCTCTCAAATGCTGTGAAGTTCACAGCCAGCGATGGCACAGTCCGCATATCGACGAAACTCGAGATCTTGGATAAAGAATCTATCGAAGATCTTAGAGAAGCCCTTTTGACAGTAGACGTCATCGACACCGGTATTGGAATTGCGAAGGAGGACCAGACTAAGTTATTCCGTTTCTTTAGTCAAGTTGACGACTCTACAACGCGCCGATTCGGAGGCACTGGTCTCGGACTGGCTATCTCGCACAAAATTTGTACATTATTTGGTGGTGATTTATCTGTGGTTTCCAAGGTGAATGAGGGGTCGACCTTCACAGCAACCTTCAAGGTTCACATAGATCGCAAGCATCACCCGTCCGATGTCATGATCAGCAACACATTTAAGGACAAAGTATGTCTGGTTCTGGAGCCAAGCCAGTATATTCAGATGAATATCAAGCAACATTTGACAGCCTTTGGCATCAGAAGCATTCTCAAAAGCAATTTGGATGAGATTGCCGTGGCAACAGACTTGGTAGACTTTGCCATCATCGGCGATTCCTTCAATCAGCCAGAAACTATCCTGAACTTGCGCTCCAGGGGTGTATCGGTCAATCGTCTACCATTGATTGTGCTCATGCCATTTGGTGCGACACTGCCAGCACAACCAAGCTCTACCGATTTGGAAGCCATAGATGCGGTGGTTTCGACTCCAGTCAGGAGGATCAGGCTCTTCAGAAGTATTTTAAGCCTGTTTCCTGGGGAAAGTGGTGTTGACAAACACGCCAAGCCTACCGAGCAGAATTTGAGGACTATTGTGACCCCAACAGAAGCCTTCCCACGGAAGGATATCAGTCTCTTGCTTGTTGAGGACAATATTGTCAATGTTAAGGTGGCAACGCAACTGCTGAAACGATTGAAGTATCAACCACAAGTCGTTCATGATGGTATCGAGGCTCTTGCCGCTTGCGCAAACGAGCATTTCGACCTGATTTTGATGGATCTCAGTATGCCAAGAATGGGAGGACTCGAAGCTACCCGTGAACTACGTGCCACTCAGAGCAGTGCCGCTGGACCTTACATATGTGCAATGACAGCGAATGCGATGTCAGGGGACAAGGAACGCTGCATGGAGGCAGGAATGGATGACTATATCACAAAGCCAGTCATGTTACCAAAACTAAAGGCTGTGATCGATAAAGTCCGTGACAAGAGATTGGGTACCATAGAAGGCTACAGGGACATCGAAAAATTCGACCATACGGATCAAACTAGAACTGAGGATTTGAGCAATGATCAAGCTAAGCGGACACAGAAGTTGCAGGATATGTTGGAACCATTGGATACTTGAACGTGGCATATCACAGTAACAATGTGTCAATCGTGTCATATGGGATTGGACGCCGAACAGGATTGTATGGATATGTACACTATATATGTGTATTTGTATATATATATATACATATATATATTCATGTATTACATTTATTGTATAATTGTGAGCACCGTACCAGCCATGAAATATTTGTACTGGCACGTACCTTCTCTTCGCGGCTGTGACAATGGTTATAATGCTTTTTATTGGTCTCACAAGCAGTTACCCGATATGACATTTAGGCTTTCAAGTCTCCATTTAGTTTCCAGTTCTCGAGATATGTTCTTCCAGATAGGAATGTTTCACCAGAATCGTTCTTCGCTCTCTTACGCGAAATTTTATGACTGACAAATGGCATCAACTAATGGATAATTAGAGAATTCGAAAATGGCAAATTGACAGACGTACTGTACAGCTGTCGAGATTTACTGGTCGGGGATACGTGCGCACTTTCGCATAATCGACTCGAAATCCGCCGTGTTTAGTGTGGTCACCCATGGAGCCTGTCCGTGTTCCTCGATAGTAATTGTGACCTTGCTTGGTCGTGAGTGGCAGGCGTCTAGCGCCTTGAAGTATTCGAGTTGCAGATACCATACTTTATCGAGCTACTTGCTTGATATATCCTTGCTCCGAGATAAGTAGACTCCAATAATGTAGAGGGTTCCAAAATTCGAGGATGCCACGAGATGGGAGCTCACTCACGAAACAAAATCAAAAACTCTTCATTTCGTGCCGCAGGATTGGAATCTCCACCAAGCATTCTGCATGAAATATCATGTCAAAGATGTGAAACTTGGGTCTCTTCTAGATCCTCCGTCTGTAGAATAGACAAGCAAGGTTTAGTCACCAGTATGGCCTCGGAGTACGTTCTCTTCGACGAATATACTCGGATTACAGACGTGGATGCCTCCAAATACGAGCGAATCGCCCGTCTGACAGCCAGTGGCAGTGAAGACACAAATGTCACTCTAGATATCAATACCGAACTCTATCCAGTCAATGTCAACGATAATTTGCACATCCAGCTGGCACAAACGCTGAGTGATGATCTCAAGGACGCGGCTGAGTATATCATGTATGGTAAAATATACCGGTTTGATGAAGGCAAGGGCGAAAAAACCAATGTCTTCATAAGTTTCGGTGGGCTGTTGATGCGCATCGAGGGATCTTATCGTAAACTCAGCAGGATGCAACATGGAGATAGTGAGTCCCACATGAAATATGCAGTTTCTAAGCTAAGAGACCAGTATATCTCTGCGTGCACAAGTGAAAAGCCCGTCATCTAGCAGTCCATTTCACCTTCCATGCCCCTGGTTTATGTAATTTAGGGACACATCTGTCGATGTCCTGCTGATCCAGCAGTATAGTAGATTCTGTGAACAGACCTCCAGTCAAATGCTGACCTCTCGAAAAATCATGCTCGAGTCTGCAATCCGGTAGCAGCACGAAGAACGTCTACACAGGTTTGCGTAGCAGTACTCACGAAGTTCGTGCAGCTTCGGACTCTCCGGACCGACACTTCATCGGTCGGAACTAGCATAAGCAGGAATACAACCAATTCCTGAATTCTAGCTTTCATTTATTTGGCAAGACTTGAATATAAGATACTACAAACGCCTCAGACAGATGCAGTGACATTCGTTTTCCTTTTGATGACGAATGATTGACTAAAAGTACAGCTGTAACGTCGACCGTGGTCCGTGGACCGAGATTAACTTATGGCGTTCAGTCCAGATGTGTGAGAATTGCGTCTAATTGTTTGTTTGTCTGCTCATAGTGCTTTGCGAGAATCAGGCAAGGGTTTAGGAACATACAAAAGTGGCTCGATGACAAAGTGGTAACGTTGTGCGGCTACAGCACCTAGACGTACAGTATGCATGTCATCACCGCAATTACCTATTCTTTTCGAGCAGTATGCTAAACGAATCAGGGCTTGCAACTCGATATAGTACTCTGGCTTTTCTCCAGAATATATTGACGTTGTAGAATTGCATAATTTTGCGTTCGAGACCTTCTCCAATTGAGCAGGATGGCCACGTCTGTATGAGCCTACACGGCAATCCCTTGTGGAATCCATTTATCACAGCCCATCCTTCATATCGGGGAAAATTTGGCAGAATACGGATCGACTTACTCTGGTCTGGTTCCATCGAAACGATAGCCTGTGCTGAGAATCAATTTCTGCCGCATCTGCCAGAGACTCACCATGTCGTTGCCACACGAGTCTTGATTCTATCTGGTGATAGGCCGCTCTGCATTGCAGATACCAGAAGCTATCCAAATTTCAGACAATCGGAAGCCGACGTCTGCCAAACGAATCCTGTTGAAGCAGGACTTGGCATATCCGATTTATCAAGTGTCACGACAACAGAGGAGACGCACGACATTGACCTGGGAATGGATCCTGGAAACACGAATACATTCCAAATAAGTAAGTTGGAGTTCGGCCGAACCGCCGACTTTAGGAAGAAGGGAAGGACGAAGACGGATGAGAGCAGCTCTATTCTGTTCAACGTCCTTTTTGAAAGCATCGATTCTGCTTCCGAGCTCATTTTCGATCATAAACGTGATCAAGTACTCATTCGATTTTGTATATTTGGAAAGACCTCACAATTCAGACTCTACTCTGTCAATATAAGTATGCATGATATGATTGGTGGCATGTCATTCACAAACTCGGAAAACAGCTTATGTCTATCGTGGAAGTGTACTATTGGCCCCGTGATCTTTCGCTATACGACAAGGCAGTTTACAAGATCGGATTCAACAGACAAGACCTTATCTGCACGTTCGGAACCGGCAGGTTCATGGAGGAGATGTAGTGGGATAAAGTGGCCAGACTCCAGTGCTGTCAACTCAGACTATATCACTATGTGGCAAGATCATGTTGCATTCGAAATTAGCAGATGCAACACGTATCGGGTCTCATTTGTCCCGAATTCAGTGGTGAGAGCCCGTCTGTCAAGGGAATTGGACCAGATGAGAGCACTGAACTTCGACTGCTCAACTCCGTCTCACCAATACAGGACAAGGATTATCCGCCCTTCCGAATATAGAGCGATCTGGGTCACATACCAGATTACCGACACTTCCTTAAACTTTGCTAATTTGTATATGCTTGATGCTGCCTTGTCTTCAGACTGCCTAGACGAAACGATGGCTTCGGAAGTCTTGCGATTTTTGGAAGAGATCAAACCATCTAGTAGAGTGTCTAGCCTTCTGGCACAGATGGTTCAATCCCGAAGATCATTTGCTAATCCTTTAGCCTATCTTCGGAAATTGAGCAAGAACATGGATTTGTCAAATGACTGCCTGAGCAAAATTCCAACTTACTGTGTTCAGCTTCGCAAAGTGATTGTCACTTCATGCGGTCGTAAGACACAAGCGATGCAATACCTTACAAGGCTTGACAATGGTAGTTCGAATTTTGCCTCCGCAAGTGGAGGTGTCAAACAGAATTTTACGCCAATACGCAAGTCATGGTGACAACTTTCTTCGAGTACAATTTCTAGACGAGGTTAGTCGAGGTAGACTGGCAGGTGCTGAGGTCTGCTCGGAATTGTTCGATCGTGTTCGACAGACCTTGCAAGAGGGCATCTATGTTGGTCGAAGACACTTCCAATTCCTAGCTTTCGGCAATTCTCAACTACGAGAGCATGGGGCTTACTTTTTCTCTCATTGCAGCGGAAGCTCAGACTGTCGGAACACTGGTTGCCTTGGTTTGACATGTGGTGACATCAGAAGAAACATTGGCGATGTCTCTCGGATCTTGGTAGTCGCAAAGCAGACTGCACGCATCGGTCAAGCATTCTCAACTACCAGGGCTACAAAAAGCCATTTGAATGGTTCCACGCATATCAGCGTGCCTGATTATATTGGCGGCGTGGAAGATAGATTCTGTTTCTCTGACGGCGTAGGGATGATTGCAGATGATATCTTGGAAGAGATTGCAAAGCAATTATGCCCCGTAGGAGTTACACCAGCCGCTATCCAATTCCGACTCGGGGGTCACAAGGGTGTCCTTGCAAGGGCGAATCCTGCAGGATTCTCGGTCGCAACAAAACGATATGTCTTGCTCGATGGTCAAATATGTTTGAGACCTTCCCAGCAGAAGTTCAGATCTGATCATGATGGACTTGAAATAGGTGTGGCTCGAAGCAATATATGGAGATGTCGTAGCTGATTGTCCAGTGCGATACGCGAAATATGGTTCCGCTTTTCTAAATCGTCAGTACATCACTATACTCTGGACATTGGGCGTCAACGCAGACACTTTCGTCACTATGCAGAATTCCATGATTGAGGAGTTGGATGTATGAAGGTTCTGGGACTCGTCCTGCAATATACTAACGAAATATAAAGCTAAGTATGGTTAATCAGGAAGTGGCCCTGGAATGTCTGGGGAAATACGTCGACGAACATGGTTCGACAACCTTCTTGAGAGGTTATTTGCCATGGACTTCTGATTTTCTTATGCTGATTTCTGTCAGAGTTGGTCAATTTTGGGTTCATGCGTCGACAGGATCCATTTGTACACAGAGTTCTCCACCTTTTCAGATCTTGGTCCCTCAAGATGTTGAAAGAGAAGGCAAAAGTTTCTGTAAGTCAAGGATGTTTCTTGATGGGTGTAGTGGATGAGACAAATACGCTTCGTGGGCACCTTGATTCCATGTACGATCAGTGCGATGACGATATCAAAGCAATGGATCTCCCAGAAATCTTTGTAAGTTAAATCCATAAGGAAAAGTGCCTGCGGTAGAAAACTCACAACACTTTCAGCTTCAGATTACAGACAAAACCCGTCCAACACAGAAACGTGTCGTTGAGGGACCTTGCATCATTGGACGTGCACCGGCATTGCATCCCGGCGACATGAGACTGGTTAGGGCAGTGTACAGGCCTGAATTGCTGTATCTGCTCGACGTCGTCGTCTTTCCAAACAATGGTGATCAGGATCTTGCTTCGATGTGTTCCGGTGGTGACCTCGATGGTGATGACTACACCATCTTCTGGGACGAAAGACTGTTTCCTGCAAAAAGTTTCCGTTACATGCGATGTATGAATTACGAAGGACCGATACCCAAGATATGCAACACAATCACACTTAAAGATGTCTATGACTTTATGTTGGATTTCATGAAGAATGACTCTTTGGGCCAGATTGCCAATGCACATCTTGCTCATGCTCATGACCCTAGTCCCGACACTCGTTTTCATGAAGACTCAAGATGCACACAGAAAGCATACAAGGTTGAATGCTTAGCTTTGGCAAGCTTGCACAGCACTGCAGTCGATTTCGCCAAGACCGGTGTTCCGGCGTGTATGTCAAAGTCGTTGAGGAGGGACTCGTATCCAGACTTTATGGAAGTGCGGAACAGACCGAGCTTCGAATCAGAGTCTCCTCTCTCACGCATGTATCGATCGGTCAAGCTGGTGCCATTGGATAGTCAGACGACTGTGCAATATGACAATACGCTATGCAATGTACCCCAAATGCTCGACTTTCTCGAGCTTGCACGAAAGCTGAAGCGGGAATATGATGGGACAATGAGACAATTGATGGCCCAGTATCAAATCAAACACGAGGCCGAAATCGTCACTGGTTTCGTTCTGGAATTCAATCCCCTGTTCTCGGGCAAACGAGAGTACGCAATGCGAGTCGACGTCGCTCGTCAATACGCCGTCTTGAGAGATCGGTTCCGGACCGCGGTCCAGAGACTGACAATGACTGAGATCACGACGACAGACGCAAAGACTACGAGCACAGAGGAGTCAGACATGCCTGCTGCTGCTGCTACATTGTTGAAATTTGATCGATATCAAGCAGACATTCGACTCGAGGCATTTGTCGCAGCCATGTACGACGTCACCTTTTCAGAACTGGTCAGTAGTGGAACTGGTGGCAAGGACTCGAGCGCTCGGCAGGATCAAGTCATGTTGAGTTTTCCCTGGATTTTCCATGACGTCCTCGGCCGACTGTCGACCCAAAACACCCAAAAGATTCAGAGATAAAAGAAAAGGCAAAGAGGCAGGTTTCCTTTATGCCAATATAAAGTGATTGTATTTGTGAAAATGATTGTATTTGTGCTTTCCTTGGACGTTTCCCGAATGATAACTGATCTGAACGATTTGATTGTGCACGCGAGCATGCACAGGGTTCCGTGCGAGATTTATTTTTATTTCACCAGAATTCAACAATTTGCATAAAAACACATAAAAATAAAAGTGAAAGAGTGTGATATTACATGATTAGACATATGGAGAAAGATGCTTATGTAGTGCTGATAGATATGGATACAATGTGGCTCGCAATGCCGTTTGATGCACATGAAATCATAAACCTCTCTAAATCTTTTTTGGTCCGCCTTTCCGACGGGCCGCCTCTCTTCTGCCCAACCCTCTTGGGTCTTTCCAAGTCTCGTGTTTTGTACAATGGAGAGTGTGTAAAATTTCGCTCAATTACTTTTCCAAAAAGGTCGTGGTCGTAGTCGTGGCGTGTAGTAGTTGGGGGAAACATGGTCGAGGGGAGTCTCAGGCATAAGGTGGAGTGATGTTGCCGTGTAGACCGTGCACGCAATCCTTGTTTGCGTGCTTGTTGATTTGAATCGGGACCGGTGCGGCAGGGACGTTCGGAGACGCCGCGATCGAGTCATTGACGAGATTGCCGTCGTTTGAGTGCACGACGCGAGGGAATCGGGCCGTGGCTTCAAAGTCGTCGAGGATGCCATCGGCGTTGTTTCTGATGTACTGTTTCTTGGTGTCGAAGAAGGGCTGGAAGTCCCAGTGCGTGACGACACCCTTGGACAGAGCGTCGTGACACAGTCTCCGCGAGCGCTGTGACTTGAGGACATCCTCTGTGATGGACTTGATATTGCATCTCGTCTTGATGTCATAGAGGAAAGTGGCGGCGAGATCCTTGTAACCTGGGGCGTTTGCCAGGTTGTTGCATTCCAGGGGATCTGCCTCTACATTGTAGAGCTCGGGAGGATCTGTTGGGCAGTAGATGAATTTGTATTTGCCCTGTCGTGTCATGAAGAGGGGCGAGATGGTTCCCTCACCCATGTACTCGCCATAGACGACATCTTCACCCTTGCCACCCTGGAGGTAGGGAAACAAGCTCTTGCCATCCATGGGTAAATGTGGGGAGATGACCTGATCGGCATGGCCGCCCGTGGCAATGTCGACAAAGGTCGGGAGGTAATCGAGGGATGAGACACTCTCCTTGACATGTCGTGGAGAGAAGTGCTTCGGAGCATATACCATGAGGGGAATGCGGGCAGACATCTCGTAAAAGGTCATCTTGTACCAGAGAGAGCGCTCGCCGAGATGATCACCATGATCGCCGGAGAAGATGATGATCGTGTCGTCCGTCAAGTCGCACTCATCGAGCACCTTTCGGAGGACTCCGACATTGTGGTCGACATAGGAGCAGTTGCCAAAGTATGCTCTCCGCGCGCGCTTGATCTGCTCATCCGAGAGGGGCTTGTCTGTGAGGTCTATGACGGACTGCAGTCGCCTCGCGTGAGGTTCGAGATCTTCAGAAGCTGGTTGGTGCTTGGGCAGAGGAATATCGACATCCTCATAGAGGTCCCACCATTCCTTCCTCGTCGTGTAGGGATCATGGGGATGAGTCAGGGCGACGGTGAGAAAGAAGGGTTGATCCTTGCTGCGTCTCGCGTGATCATAGAGGTAATTTTTCGCGCGATACATGACCTCTTCGTCGTAATCTATCTGGTTCGAGCGCACACAGACGCCCGCGTCCGTGACGGAGGCCATGTTGTGGTAATAATCAAGTCTCAGATCCTTCTCATCCCAATTGACACTCCAGCCAAAGTCTCCGGGGTAAATGTCGGAAGTCAATCTCTGTTCATAACCGTGTAGCTGGTCTGCGCCGATGAAGTGCATCTTTCCCGAGAGCGATGTATGGTAACCCTGGGAACGTAGATAGTGCGCAAAGGTGGGGTTCTCAGATGAGAGCTGACTCGCGTTGTCGTAGGCACCGATTCTATGAGGCAGCTGGCCTGTCACCATGGCGAACCTCGAAGGAGCGCATAGAGGGGCATTCGTGTAGGCACTGTCAAAGACGACGGCATCCTTGGCCATCTCCATGAGATTTGGCATCTGAATGACAGAGGCATCGTCGTACATGGGCAACACGGGCGCCGCCATCTGATCTGCCATGACGAAGAGGATATTGGGTGGTTTCTTCGAGCTATTGTTGTGAGGGCCCGCCACAAGGGCATTCTGTGTCTCATTCGCATTCACCATCCTAGCGTCTGATTCGATACTGTGACTCTGAACCTCCGCGGATGTTTCGCCTCTGTATGGATGAGCGGACGTTGTTGAAGACAAGGGAGACATGCTGGAGGCGGTGGTCAAGAATATATAGACAGGTGCCAGAAGAGGGAAGGATTGTATCATCTCACGCGACTCCACAAAAGAAGACACTCACTCATTCACTCACTCATTCACTCACTCAAATCATTCGCTCACTCAGCAAGACAAATCAGCATGTGACTGCACGTGCTGACTCATCTCGCTTGCGTGCTTCACGTGCAGATTGCGTCTTGTTGGAGATCGACTCGAGTTCAAAGAGAAGAGAAAAGGGAGAGAAGCACGGCATCGCCCACAAGATTGCGCAATTCATTCATTCATTCATTCACCCCCGCACTGCCATCTGCACGTCTCCTGAATGTCCGCGTAGGTAGATGCAGACAAATGGGGCGTTAACTGTCGTCTACCGATGGCTTCAACTATCACTAAAGCGTATGTGGACTCTCGACTAACGTTGTGCCAGCACTGGCATATGCTCGCGCTGGTGTATGGCCTGGCTCAAAGGAGTCCTCCTGGTGAATCGGTCCAGGGAGTAAAACAAGAGATGAACCCAGGTCCAGTAGATCCGGTTCCACACAACATGTTCATATAATCATGGTTGAATGAAATAGTAGACTGTTCTGGCTTATGTCAGATATGATGAGCTTGATGCAAATTTCGGAGAAAGATCTAAAGATCTAGCAGTTTAAAGCTCCTGAGATGGAAGCACGAAACCGGCATTTATCTGACACGGACTCGTGTCAAAGTCTCCTCTGAGCCAGATGCGCATCTTGCTCATGGCAGTAATCTTGTGCTTGGCACCTGCGGCCTGTGTTGGTTCGCCCCCGCTCTCCTGCACATTGGATAGCGATAGCGTGGCCATTCCTTCAGATGGTACGGCGCTGCCTTGCTCTTCCTTGAGCTCTCCATCTGCCAGGTCATTGCTGGCTGTCTCTACACTCTGCTCCTCGTCCTTTCGAATAGCTTGCCTGCGTGCTTCTTCCGTACGCCACGTGACATCTGTTGTCTCTTCCTCTTCGTTGTGGACGAAGGAGTCTATTGCGTACGAGTCTGCATAGTAGATGCGCTTTTCGAGAGCCATGTCGGGGACAATGACGTCGACTGATCGATCACGGACAGTGACCACGATGGCATCGACCTCCATTCCCTCATCCTTGCCGAGGAGATCACGTTTGCGACAGTAGTCCTCGACATAGGCACAGAGATAGAGCATGGAGGACCGATCTTGAGCATTGCGTGCATTCTCCTTGCGAACATTGCAATTCTTGGCCCAAGCCTCGCAATCATCTGCCTCGAAACCGGCCTCGGACAGCTTCAGCGCTCGGTCGAGCAGACGATGAACAATGACATCGGCATACCGCCGAATCGGGGAGGTGAAATGTGTATAGAGTGGCACAGCCAAGGCATAATGGGCCCAAGTCTCGCGATCTTCATGAAGACCCGTACACATATATTCGGCTCGCCGCATGCTCCTGACAGCATTGTTTTGCAACACACTGACCATGGGATTCTCTCTGGCCATCTCGGCAAGTTTGTTGAATCCCTCCTGCATAGTGGCCGAGGACGTACTGTCGATATGAATCCCGAGTTTCCGGGCATACTCTACAAAGTCCTTCAGGGGCTTATCCTTGGGTGCTGGATGCATCCTGAGGAGTGCATGTTCGGGAAAGGAGTCTACGATCTTCTCTGCCACCGAAATATTGGCCTTTAGCATAAATTCTTCAATCAATCTGTTTGCGTCCTTGAGCTCGTACACTTCAGCGACGCCTGGAATGCCATCCTTGTTCAGCTTGAAATTCAGCTTGAAAGCATTGATTGTCAAAGCACCATTCTCGAACCTCTTCGCACGCATGGCCTTTGACATCTTCAAGAGTACCTTGACGTCCTAACGATATATCAGCATACATCCTCAATTATCGCTCCTGCATACATTTGTAATTTCTTCCTCTGTGTGACCACCATCGATCGGTTTACCGACACCTTCAGCCCAAGTTTTGCCATCGAGCAAATTTTGTGCCTCTCCATAAGCGAATCGTACTGCACTACGTATGATCGATCTTCCATACCATCGTGGTCCTACCTCCTCGCCATTCTCGTTCAGCGTCCAAGTCACACTGAAAGCGAGGCGATCTACAGCAGGATTCAGAGAACATAACTCTTCACAAAGAAGCCTGGGCAACATGGGTATGGCTTTCTGGACCATATACACTGTCGTAGCCCTCTCTCGAGCGATGTCGTCTAAGGCGTTACCTTGCTCGATGAAATGAGAGACATCAGCAATATGAACACCAATTTCATACTTGCCTTGGTCAAGCTTCCTCACTGACAAGGCATCGTCGAGATCTCGGGCTGTCTCAGGGTCAATTGTGCAGACACGATCACGTCTAAAATCTCTTCGTTTCCTGATCTCTTCTTCTGTGATTGACCAAGGAGTGGCCGGCAAACACTGAAGTGCGGATATCGGATGGTCTCTGACATCCACGTCGCAATCAGCCAGAATTGCGGCGGTCTCGGCATTGATATCTCCCATCGTGCCCAATTCTTCCAAAATGATACCGCGAGGCATTCGGGAGTGAGACTGCCACGAAACAATCTTGGCCGCAAACAAAGTTTTTTGCTTCTGCAAGATGTTGAAGATCCAGTTGGCACCCTGTAAGTCCTTGGGGAGATCGTGGCGAGAGATTATCAGCCAGGGGATACGCTGATCCTGCGGATGAAACATGCAGCTATTCTTTCCTTCCTCATTGGCGATAAGCACTCGATCCTCAATTGACTGCCCGTAGACATATCCGGGCGGACGGATGATTCCTGAAATTCTCTGTAACGGTCTCTGACTTAGAATATGAACTACTTTCGCTCGCGTCCGATCAGCATGTCTTGTAGCACCATCATTGCTTTGAGTCTTCATTAGCGACGATGGGTCGCCTCCTGCTCCCGCATCCTCATCTAGATCGCATGGTGCAATGATCTCTAGTACAACTGCATCGCCATTGAGAGCTCTGTTGCGATGCTTTTCGCCAGACACAAGCACATCATCGTCCTCTATCTCCTTACTATTGACACTCACCCAAGCATCTCGACGAGCCTTGGGATTGATTCTTAAAGGACCTTGGAAATATTTACCTTCCTAGAATGTATCAGCGTGTATCCAAGCAATGTGCTTCTTTTTTGGGGCAGCAAGTACCTTCAGACCAGCCAGTGCTTCTTCCCGAGACACATGGTCTGGGAAATATGGTTTGCGCTTATTTTTGTCGGATTTTCCAGGTGCGCGCGAGTCGTTCTTGTCCGGAGTGCCTTCCAGCGCATGTTCGTTGATGCTCTGCTTCTGATTCGGAGGTGCGAAGACGAGGTTCTCTTGCCTTTGTCTTCTGGTCAGCTCGGGATGATCTACCAGGCGGCGATCTGCTTGGCCACCTGTGGTAGACTGCGATGTTGAAGAGCGAGGAGAATCGGAAGGTATGTCACGATCAGTCGAAATAACATCTTTGTGTTTAGACGTGGTCGCGAAAACGAGTCTGCCATGTGGGCCACGAGTCACAAGACCATCTGTATACATCGCTTCTGGGATTTGTGCCTTTCTTGCTCTGTTAGTCCTACCAAGCCCTTGCAATTTAGCAGGGGCAGCCTTGTTCGGTTGAGCATCTAATAATCTGGGTAGATTCCCCGTCTCTTTCTTCTTCTCTTTGTGTGTTACGACTGCTACTCGCGTATCTGGTTCGTGTTCATGCTCTACCACCGCAACGGCAATATCGTCCCGTTCATTGGGGAAAGGATCGTGTACGGCGGCAAAGAGTGGCACGACTCGCGGCTCCTGTATCTGGCTAGTTGCAAGTGATTCAGAAGGCCTCACGCGAGCTTTGGACTCGGACCCTGGTTGGGCCGACTTTTGCTGCATAGGTGCTTCTGCTTTTGGCTTTCGTGATCGCTTGGGCCGAGACCTTGGATTTGCAGCAGTGCCAATGGCATTAGGCTCGTGTGTAGTCAATTTCGCATCAACCATTGAATCGTCGATGGCTTTTGGAGGTTTCTTCCGAGCAGTCTGTAAGGTGTCCTTGCTAGTATACATCGATGGTGGGGCGAAGTTCAGAGGCTTGCGAATTGATTGGGTCATGCTCGATTGCACTGCCTTTTCGCCTTCCATTGTGGTCGTAGGCTTCTTGAATGACTTTCTCTTTCTCTGCTTCTCGGTCCTTGCATCCGCAGCAATGTCTGTGGTTGTACTATCAACATGTGTCGTGCCAGGTTGCCGTTTCTCGCTCGTGCCTTGTGCTATCGCCTGAGTGTCAGGTCGGTCGGAGGCCTGCCGTATGCCATACGAAGCAGCATCTACATCGTCTGCAATCATCTCCTCTTGGATGAACAAATTACCCTCAGCAAAAGGTGTGGGACATATTGTACAAAAGAGAAGTGCACAAAGTAGAGCGTGTTTGTGGCACGGTGTGATCTGATCTACTTTGGCTTGATGTCATCTCGGCCCATCCACGTCGCCCCTCGTGTACCTCGTAATCAACCGCCTGATAGTTTATCCTCGTGAACCAACCACGTGCTGGATTGATCGCGCTAATGACACGGTGGTGGAGCTCCAACTGATGCATGCAAACGCGAACGCGAATTAGGAGCGCGAAGTCTTCTCGCGTCGTGGTCCATAAAGACTACTTCATCCTCTTTGTGACAGACACGCAACATTACGGAGACATTTGTATTTTCATACTGTATTATTCAAGTCTGTAAGAGTCTTGCCGATCTATGGCTTCGACATTGGGCAAACGTAGTCGTGATACACTACCGTCGACTCCCACGAAACGACGTGTGATTCAATTACAGACACCAGAGACGACTCCAAATGCTCATAAACGAGTCTCTTCCATGTCGTCGATGTCTTCGACTTCATCTGCCTGTTCTTTCGGCTCAACACCTTACTCTCCGGCAAAGTCTGTTCTGCGACGGAGTGCTACAGCAGAAATTGTCGGTCGAGAAAAGGAGATGACCATCATCAGGGATTTCATTACTGGTGGTGAGAATCTACTCTACATCTGTGGCCCCCCCGGAACGGGAAAATCTGCTACTGTCACTCATCTCGTCTCACATCCCCTACAATGTTCGACCACGGGAACAACGATCTCTTATCGGACTGTCAATGTCAACTGTGTTTCACTGAAGAAGCCAGAGCACATCTACGAACTGGTTCTTGCAGAGTTAGGTCAAAGTGGAACAACTGTCGATGATCTTCGCGCAGCCCTCAAAGTCATGAACACAAGAGGCGAACAAATCCTTGTGGTTCTCGATGAAGTCGATTACCTGATCTCCAATCATTCTGGGGTCATGTATGCGCTCTTCGAAAGTGCGCATGCTTCACACTTCAAGATTATCGGTATAGCAAACGCGCTCAATCTTACGGACTCCAAGCTACCTCACCTAAGGAGATCCGGCATCGAGCCTGCGGTGCTTCGGTTCAAGCCTTACACACCCACCGAGATCACGCAGATTTTGGTATCCAGAGTATCCGAGATACGTCTACCGAGTGGTACAACCAGTATCGTCGAAAAGAGTGCTCTAGACTTCCTGGGTAGAAAGGTTGCAAACTCCACAGGAGACATCAGGAAAGCTCTCGATATCTTGCGGAAATCAATTGAGGTAGTCGAATCTGAGTACCGCTCAGTTCTCTCCAGCTTGCCAGTGAACAATAGCTCTCCAAAGCTGACCACGGTCGGCATCAAGCACATGTCGAAAGTAGCTGCACAGGCACTGGGAGGTGGTACAACAGGGACCTCTCTCGTCTCTACACTTGCAATCCACGAAAAGGCCATTCTGTGTACAATTCTCGTTCGCAAGACCACTACGCCGAGTAGCACTTTCGATGCCTATGTAGCACTCTGCTCACGCGATAAAATGCTCACGCCACTCTCACGCAGCGAATTCACAACAGTCCTCTCGGGAATGCTCGACAACAGTGTCCTCATCTCCCCGAATCGCACCAAACAGGGCCTTGGTCGATCACCATCGAAACGAAGCAAGGTGACGACTCACTTGGACGACAAGATTGTGCTCGGACTCAGTGAGATGGACGTCTTGAAAGGCATTGGTGAAATCGGGATCCTGAAGCGATTCTTCGACTAAGATACACAGAGACTGCACAAGTGTCATGACGCTTACGGTAGTATCAAAACAATTTTTTTGAGAACGTTTTAGAGAAAGCTCATGTCGATGCGAAGCATGAGAGCGTCTAGCATAATGTACCAATATCTCAGTAGCAGTAGTATTAATAGCAATAGCAATGGCACAAGTCTATAAGACTCTACAAATTCCGTTTTTTAGAGGCGGTGACATGTCATGACGTATGTGTTGCCTGAAGCGCTACGGAGTCTTCTCTACTCCAATGTGAGCCGGATCGCCGACTGTCAAGTCCTCTGTAGACTCGACAATGTCATGGGCGGCTCTGGCCGTATCCGTGGCAGGTTCACCACTCGTCAATCCCTTTCTGATGGCCAGGACTGAATCGACAATGACTGCGTCAACTCCAGCAGTCACCTGAGCATTGACATTTGCCGGATCATTGTTCATCGATCCATAACTCACACAGACCAAGCCACTTTCTTTGACCACTCTGACCAGTCGGGGACAAAGGATGAAGGGTTCACAGGCAGACACGATGCCCAGTAGATTCCAGCGACTGGCGAAGCGGATGGCCTCTTGCAGAGATGCAGCACGGACATCACACATGCGAGTCGTCCCGGCCTCTGTCAGGAAGAGACAGGGGATAGTCGGTTGCTTCAGAGCCAGAAGGAGACAGATGTCCGGATGAAATGAACTGAAGATGATGTCTCGTCCATCGCAATGATCATAGACACATTGCAAGACAGTATCCACTAAAGATAGATTTTAGTGATGTATAGACGGAGATTCATTCGTGATACTTACCCCATTGGTTGATTTCAATCGCTGTATGGTCCATCTCCTCATCCTCCGCCTCACTAAGCATTGGATACTTGCATTCGATGTTGAATCCTACAGTCTTGGGAACCTTCTTGAAGACTTCGGCAAGTGTGCTGAAAGCTTCCTGAACACTGTGGCCCCGTTGGTTTCCCTTGAATCCATGCATCTTGAAATCCCGCGTGTGTTTCATACGATCGATACTGTCAAACATCTCCTTGGAACTCATGCTACGAGAACGGCTCGGTCGGATCTTGTCGCCACGATTACGACTGGGCGAGACACCACGCGAGACTGCAGGAGTCTCCACACTAGCTGCAGACATGAATTGATCCAGAGTGAGAGCATGCACAGGTGCATCGATTCCGGTTTGGGAGACCAAAAAGTCGTGATATAGCACAGGGACGAGATCTTTCGTGATCTGAACGTCAAATTCAACATAGCTCGCCCCCAGATTGGCAGCAGCCACGAAAGACTGAACTGTGTTCTCCCCAAGTTGCAACGATCGGCGATCAGGTAGATTTGTGTTCTTACCCAATCCACGGTGACCAATCACTCTGGTGCTCATCAATGACTTCCAGTAGGTGGATTCCTTCTCGATACTCATTTGAGGATGTTGAAAGGGTGTGACCACACTGAACTCGAACTCGACAGTACCTATGACGCCCAACGTGTCAGCCTCAAGGATCGGTATCGTTACTGAGCCCCACAAAGAAGCTCTCTGAGCACCAATCTTTGTTTTTATGGTGCTCAGCATGGCAACAGCTCGTCCAAGCTTTTTTGAACCAGTAGCTGCATATGTGGGCACGATGTCAAAGTATAACTGTGTCTGATCAGGATCCCTGGCGGTAAAGAGCATTGGCTCCGTGGTCGGGTTGTCGGCAAGTGGCAGATCAAAGATTGTAGCATCGCCATCAGCGTTCTTAGCACTGACTACTAGAGACAGAGCAGTATCTAGAAGCGTTGTACCGACGTCTGCAATTGGAACCTTGTCAAGCTTCACAGGACTGGTTTGCCGGCGGGTATCAGTACAGCCCAGAGTGACGATGATCATACAACGATCTTTCAGATACCGATGGCCAAATGTCTTGACAATCTTCGTAGTTTCCTCAACATCCTTGGGTCTTGTGCCTTTGGCGAGAGCGTCTTCTGTAGTATCAGAATTTCTGAATAGTTTACCTCTAGGAAATCTGTCAAATGTACTACTTGGTCCCGGAGGACTCTGTGGGCGAAGCAATTTGCCACAACGTATGTGTCCCCTGAAGATTGCGTGTTCCATTGCAGTCCAACCTGAAAGATCGACCTGATCAAGGTTTCTACAGGCCGAAGCAAGGACAGATAGAGCTTCTTCGTGACCCTCGATAGCCGCCACAAAGAGTGGGGTCCATCCATACAACTTCTCTACAAGCTGCAGGTTGGCTTGTTGCAGATCGTTCGGTCGGAGAAACTCCCGTAGGGATTCAGCATCACCTTGCCTGGCAGCAACATGAAGGCAGGTTTCTCCATTCACATCCTGATAATTAATGTTCATGCCCGCATTGACAAGAATCGAGATGATATTTGGCGAACCAATTGCGAGTGTGAGAGGATTGATGCCATCTTTATCACTTGTTAGCCGGCGGCGGAGATCAAGAACTTTCGAGTTGTCATCATTGAGCGCTCGCAACAAGATATTCAACGTCACTGGGTATCTGTGTTTGATACACAGATGTACAGGGGTCATGCCACCCGAGTCCGCAAAACGGGGATCTTCCAGATTTTCCGTATTTCGAAGATAACCCCACCTCAACATGTAGCTGATTAGAACTTGTGTACACTTTTCCAGACCATATTCTGCTGCATAATGAAGAGGTAAGCGTTGATGAGCATCACGATGATCGATGAATGGTCTCAATGTGATCTTCATATTTTCCAGTAAGAATTTCAAAGACGTCGGGTCATCCTGCGAGATGCTATCGCGTAGGCGACTCCCAAAGTCCAGTGCAGGATTGCCGATGGTGAGGTTAGGTACAGGTGCAATCGCGGGCGTGATCCACATTTCATCCGCCAAAGGACTTCCATGCGTTCCATCTAGGGTCTTGCAAATTCGCCGGCCCTGAACGATGATCAATTTCTGAATCACACTACGCTCATTGATATCATCGTCAGTTGTCAGAGTGTCCATTCCTTCAAGAAAGATTCTTGCACATCGAAAGGCGGGCCGCAAGAGTGCCTGCTGCAAGAGGTTTGCAAGCACCTTGCTCGTGAGTGATGATCGTGTACTGGTCAATAAGTCTCGCAGAGTTTCATCATCATCGCTGGTGATCAGGTTCTCGAACACATTTGCAACATCTTCTTGTAAGCCCATATGCACGAATGATTTGACTCTCTTCATGTTGTCTTCGGCGTGGGTCGTTTCCTTGAGCTGGTTGTTGAAGTCTGCAGGAACGACTTTCGCCAACCAGCTATTGACTTTGTGGAGATCGTTCTGGAGAGCATTTGGTGTGGCGAAGGCAAGAGGATTAACCTGTTCTCAGTGAGCATCTTGATATGCATGGACACGCTATCATTGTGACGGACCTTGGAGGCTAGATAAGTGTCCTTACCGACCAAAGGTAGCTTCTTCTCCAACTTTTTCAGTATTTTGACGATACCCTGCTTGTTCACTTCTGAAAACCACTGTGATCTGTCAATATCGGCTTAATCCATAGGTAGATCTGGGTACCAAAAGTTTCTGTAGAGAACTACGAAGATCAAGCATGGCTGTAACCAGCTCCTCCCATTCGTCAGAGGGCAGGTTCAATTTGTTGAGGTCCGAGCTTGGTCCAATGTTGTATCGACGTTCGAGTAGTCCAATGCGTCGCCTGATTTCAGCCGCACGCTTGTTGTTGAAAGCATCGATATCTTCCACACTACGATCCAACTCAAAGAAAAAGGCAGTCGCCTTCGATCTCTCCGATTCGCTTCCTTCTGTCGAACATTGCTTTATGAGCTTCTTCAATCCTTTGTAGTTGATGTAGTGCAATCTGTAGAGAATTAATCATAGGAGATATACAGGAGGTCGCAGCATTACGAGAACTCGGGTACTTTGTTACCCTCGAGATTCTTTCCAAACTTCATCTTGCGTCTTTCTAGCCTATAATAGCCTGATCTAGTCCCTACCGTAGTCGAATGTCTTGTCTTGGCGCACAATTCCGAGAAGGAGAGCGGGCGGCCGTGAACTCATGCAGCATTCACTTTATCGATGCTGTGGTCAACCGACTGTTAGAATGCCGGCCAATATGAAGGTTCACAGAAGACCGCTACAAGTGTTGCTCTAAGGAAGCTAGCCAGGAGCTGAAATATGCTGCTTGAGAATCGCTTGCAAGATGTTTTGAAATTCGGTAAGCGGCGTGTCTGTGTGGAGACATGTGATTCGTCCAGTCGGCGCTAATCTCTTCCCGAGCGATATCGGCGAATTCGTCTTCACTCAAGAGTCTTGAGATCCATTGAAATTCGATACAATCAAGGAGACCAGGCAACGCGTTCCAAACCGCAATCAATTCTGTCAGCTACAGAGCTGTTCAGAACGAATTCACAGATTACCCATTTCAACATAGTTCTTTGAGCCTACTAGAGCAATTATCCGAGGGAGTTCATTCATACTCTAAGTAGCTACTAAGCTCGATGGGACGGCACTAGAACGGCTGCGCGCCGTATTCTTAGCATCGTTGACATCAAAAGGGATACGGTCTTGCTTCCGTCTGTCAACCTGCCTGTAACTCTCGCTACATTACTCTGCCGTCAACCAAGAAAGTCCATTGATCAGAACTCAGCCACAGCCGGGCCATAAGCGGAAAATGTGGCTTATTTTTAGACTTCTCCGGATTGCGGGCTAATCTGCTCGGCCCCAGGCAGGAAGTCCGACATGCTTGGAGTTATCGGCTTACAGGCTTCAACCAGTTTGATAGTAGGGCCGTTTTGCGGATAGTTGATGGGCTGCATCGTCAGTGATCTCATGACCCGCTGGTATGGCTCTTGTGGGCTTGCGACGTGAGGAAATTCAGCCTTGGCTACATACACTTTTGCGGCGTCAGACCAGCCATCCGAATCGATTTTGGCACAAAGAAGTCCTGTAACCGGTAAATCCTCTATATGTTCAGCTTTTGAGATATGAGCCAACAAAATCTCTCGATCTGCCAGGTCTGTAATCTTTACCTAGACCCAAGTCTTATCAGCTGCTCTAAACCTCCTTGACCTGATAAAATCCTTCGAGATTTACAGGATCAATCAGATGATGCGAAACACATTCTTTAGCATCATGCTTGCGGGCAATGCACTGATGCCCTCGGCTCTCGCATTCAGCGCTTCTGCGAACAATAATCTGGTCATGTACTGGGGACAAAATTCGGCCGGTTCCCAACAGTCTCTGGCATCGTATTGTCAAGATTCCACGATCGATATCATCCCCATATCCTTCTTGACAGCCTTCGGGGTCGGCTCCTACAGTCTCAACTTTGCCAACATGTGCGGTGGCTCGACAATCTCGGGATCGACCTTGATCCAATGCGACCAGATAGCTGCGGATATCAAGACCTGTCAGGCAGCAGGAAAGAAGATACTGCTGTCCATGGGAGGTGCATCCGGGGCATATGGTTTCTCGAGTGCTGCGCAAGCTGTTCAAGTGGCCAACGACATGTGGAATTACTTTGGTGGTGGGTCCTCCTCGATTCGACCTTTTGGTGATTCCATCGTCGACGGCTTCGACCTCGATATCGAGAACAACAGTCCTGCGTATTATCCAGACTTTATCGCACAGATGCGTTCTCTCTATGCTTCGCAGAGCGCCAGACAATATTACATCTCCGGCGCTCCACAGTGTGTCTATCCCGATGCCTCCCTGTCCAATGCACTTGTCAATTCCTACTTTGACTTCCTCTTCATTCAGTTCTACAACAACTGGTGTGGCATCTATCAATACGGATCGAGCTCAGGTGCTTTCAACTACGGCACCTGGGATACCTGGGCCAAGACAGTGTCAAAGAATCCTAGCGTGAAGCTCTATCTCGGTGTTGCTGCTGCTGAGGGTGCTGCCAATTCTGGTACTGGTTATGTAGCTCCTGCCCTCATGGTGCAAGCAGCACAAGACCTCCAAGCGCAATACCCAAGCACTTTCGGTGGTGTCATGATGTGGGACGCTTCACAAGCATATGCAAACATTCCGTCAGGTTACTCCATCAACTATGCGCAAATTGCCAAACAGGCTCTAACCGGCAAAGCCTCGACTGGCAGTTCATCGACAACCACTGTCGCCGTCGCTCATACTACCAGCAGCGTTGCTGCTGGCAACGTTGTGCCAGTAACATCCTCCAGCGCTTCAAAAGCTGCACCGGTTGTCATTGCAACTTCACAGGCAGTGCCAGCTGTCACCACAACCGCACCAACGACAAAGGCGACGACTGCTGCCAGTGTCGCCACTAGCTCCGTCATTTCTAACGCGGGCTGTACACAACAATACACAGTTGTCTCTGGAGATTACTGTTATGCAATTTGGACCAAATATGGACTCTCGTCAGATGCATTCTATGCCCTGAACCCGACTCTGTCTTCAAAGAACGATTGTGCAATCGTTCCTGGTCAAGTGCTCTGTGTCTCGAATACAGGCAGTACCCAAATGCCCTCAAAGAGTACGACGACAAGCACTACCACACTCAAGGTCACAAGCACTTCGACGACCACCACCAAAGTGGCCGGATTACGACCTAATGTCGTTACATCATCTGCCGCGCCTCTATCGACCGTGGGAGGAGCATGTCCTGTCGCTGGAGGAGCATGCGCAGAAGGTTCATATCAATGCAACGGGTATGGATATGCTCAATGTGTCTGGGGAGCTTGGGTCCTCAGAGCGTGTGCAGCGGGAACTGCTTGTGCCGGTTCTGGTAACAACATCTATTGCGACTGGCCAGGTAGTGCCAAGGTGACCTGCTCTGGAATCACGGGCAAGACAAACTCGAAGCGTGCCATTGAGGAGAACGACCTCAAACCAGAAGTCGAGACGAGCCTGAATACTCAGAGACTGAACGGTACGCACTTTGTCATCACCTTGAGAGCCAAAGCGATGGGTATCATGCCAATCACACCCAACTGGTATTTCACATTCGAGAGTGAAAAGGACATTTTGGAGTCCGATCTGGGAGTCCTCTACAGAGATGCCGTCGATGGATCTTACACAATCTCCGCCGACCCATTTACGGAAGCCGAGCCTACAAGAAGTCTCGTGATACACCTGACTGGTTCCTATCAACCCCAGAGGATCGCCATGGTGAATCACAAATGGCTCTGGTAGTCAGTTTCACGATCATTTTCGGAATTCCTCCCGCTCCACGTAGTCGCTCGCCAAGACTAATCATGTATCACCAACCGTTTTTTTATGTACATTAGTCCCCTCAAAAACTGATATCGATATTGGTAGCTTTATTGACATCCTTCAGAGAGCCTCCTCCTTCTCGTGGTTCTTCCTCACCCAGAGCCGGTAGACTCCAAGCTTCGATCGTGAATCTCTTCCGTGTCACCTTGAAGCTCAGATCAGCCTCCATGCTCAGTCTCTCCAGTTGTGGGACCTTGTGAATCTTGAGCAATCCTTGAGGGGCATTCTGATCAATTGGATTCGGAGGGAGTGGTGTCAACTCGACAATTCCATCCAGCAAAAGTTCCACCCAGGTCGTGCTCGATGTACTTCTCGGATAGAGATCTAGGGGAAGTGACATCATGGCTACCAGACGAGCAGGATTTGCGCGAAGCACAGCTCGCAAGTTGTTGACGAACTTGATCAAATAACGGGATTGTGAAGCAGCAGGTGGATAGATTGCCGGATTGAGGAGATTTGGAAGGACGCATCGCACGACGCCCAAAGTATTCTGCAGTGTTGTGACGAGAGAAGCCAGTAATGGGGCATAAGGATCGCCAGACCCAGCGCACGGTGGCGAAGAAGTGATTTGATGGGAGGGCGAGATTGTCATCCGTTTCGTCAGATCGAAAGCGTGACAATAAGGATCGAGATTTGCATCGGGAGCGGTTGATGTTGCCACCTGACGACCCTGAGACCGCAAACCAGTGCCAAAGTCACCGAGACTGCTGTACCGCCAAGCAATCTTCATACGTTCTTCCAACTTTTTATTTGACGTCTCTTCATCCATCACGGCATCCGTCGATGCAGGAAGATCTCTCGACCACGAGTCTCCCAGGCCTCCACCGATCCAAAGATGATGACCTTGTAAGAGTCCCTCGGCAGCGAAACAACGCAACAAGACGGACGAAAAGTCTGTCGTGCCGTTCTCCTCTATCAGCGTTCCGCTTCCGAGAGACAGGCCACCATGACCGGAAAGGACGGTATCTAGGGAAGTACAACCAGACGAGGTCACCGGCTGACCATTCGCTGCCGAAGGACGTATGCCCTTCTGCAGAGTTGGTGGCCCTGTGCCATTAGGCTTCTCGCGTCTCTTGAAGGACATGATGACGCCGATTTACTGCTAGTGCTACAGGAGCCGCCGTCCCAGACAAGCCTGAACTTCTCTGCCAAGTGGTCCTTGCTCTTCCAAAAGGACTTGTAATTTTCCAAGGTAGATATTTCAGCGGGATTCACTTCATAAATGCAATTTGTGTGTATCCAAAAGATGTGACAATGCGAGCAGCCTCCTTCTCCTCTACTTTAAGAAAGTCTGGCCAAAATAAAATTGCCTACTTCAATAAAAAAGATATCTCAGCCGCACAGTATAAAATGTTATCCGATACCCACGTGCTCCACCAACACCTGTCAATGTTCCAGATTTCGGGGATCGTCAATTTCTCAAGGGCCCGCATGGATCACCCCAGAGTATACAGCAACTATCAATAGAGCAATACATTTCTGGGCTCAGACCGCTTCAAAAATGTCTGTCACATTACACACGACCTATGGGGACATCAAGATCGAGGTCTTCTGTGACCTCGTGCCGAAAGGTTGCGAAAACTTCCTTGCGTTGTGCGCTTCAGGCGCCTACGATGGCGCCATATTTCATCGCAACATCAAGGATTTCATGGTTCAGGTCGGGATCCCCAACGCAGATGGTGTCGTCAAGAAAGGAATGTCTATCTGGGGTGGCAAGTTTGAGGATGAGATAGTACCGAGCCTGAAGCATGATCGGCGAGGAGTGGTCAGCTGGGCAAATTCAGGGCCAAACACGAACGGATCACAGTTCTTCATCACGTACAAAAAGCATGAGCATCTCGATGGAAACTTCACTGTCTTTGGAAAAGTCATTGATGGACTACAAGTTTTGGATGATATTGAACAAGTCGAAGTCAATGAGAAGAGTCGGCCAGTCAAAGAGGATATCAAGATCGAAAAGGTTACGATACATGTGAATCCATTGGCAAAATAAGAAAGAATTCGAGTTTTGATTAATGTGAAGCATGCGAGTAGTTCACCACGCGGCTCTCACTTCCGCAAACGAATTTCTTCTTGCTGCCATCCGAGCGCAACTGCTGCCCCTGGTTGGAGGAACTATGTCAAACTGACAATGACCTGGAGACTTGGGCATGCTGACGAAACAAGATCGTACTCTAGAGCCTCCTGATATCTTCCACGGCACTACAGTAACTTGGTTTGTCATGCTGTGAGAGGCGCTCGTCGTCGAGCTACATTCAACCGACTTGGTTCTTGTCGCCGTCGTGGCTCTGCTCCATCTTTCAATGGTGTCTAACCGATCGAGACGTCTTCCACTCGGCGATGATGGTACCTGAAATCTCTTGTAAAGTACACTGATGCTAGTGGCCCCTGTCGAAGGTCCCATACAGGTTGTCGTAGGAATCGCAGTCCTGACATTCAGATCCTGCGATATCGGTGCAATCAAGACTGAGTGATGGTTCTCTGCTGAGCTCGCTTTGCCTAGATCCTCAGGCCAATTATGCAGATCATCGCATCTGGGATGCCTGTACAGCTGCGTCTTGGCCGTAGAAAGAGTCCCGATTCGACCAGTCTCACATTGTATAGCTGACTCCTCCGGCACCGGCTCATGCAAGATTATCTGTGAAGGAAGTGATTTAGGTACATCTAAGCTATTAGACTTTCGTGGTATATGGTCATCCTCCATGGATATGCTTGAGCAAGTCCGCGACTTGTCACTGCCACGACTAGAGCTTCTTCCGCAGCTATTATTCGATCTGGTATCTTCCATGATCTCATCGGCCATCTCCTCTGGAATTGATGAAGTGGTATGATTCCGAGATTCAGTGTCACTGCAGAGACAGAGGTCATCGCTGGCCGAGGAAGTCTCGATAGAAGAACATCGCGAAAGGACGCTTGGCATCTTGGTGATAGGTATGTTATCCGGACAATGTTTCTTCCGAACGAGAGTTCTGTTGATGACTCCACACCTGCGGCTGGATGAACGCAGATTTGTGGAGTGTTGCGCTCGGTGACTAAAATTGGAGTCTTGCTGACATATTATTGGCTGTTGCAATCTGAGGAGTTCTTACAATTTCAAGCCTTGTCCGACTCGCCGGGATCCAATGATCCTGGTCGAATGCAGATATTATTCTTACTGCATTTGTAATCTTGGCGGTCCGATTGCACGGCACGGCACGAATCCGATGTTGGGTAAGCTTATCTTGCTTCCGTCGCCATAGCAACCGGTGTTGCAGAGAGGATATGGATGACTTTGGCGTATTGCGGTGCCTGCCTCTGTGCGAGGGCGAAAGGCGGGTACAGAGTCGCCTGCGATCGCTGTTGCACTGATGTTCCTCTGCCACTTGTGCTTCTAGGTCATCGGATCTCTGCTCTCCGCAAGAGGGGCTAGACATGCGAATAGGATCTACCATGTTACTGTGGATGACTTCGAACCGGACTTTCTCGTCGCACAACAGCATACCTGCAGTGAAGCTCAGACATGACAGCACTTTCAAAGCACTCGATGTGAATTGAGTTCCATGATTTTTCTGCTTCAACCTACTCATCGACATATCCGACAATTCAAGCGTGTCATCTGAGGGGCCAAATTCGAGTGTCCGTGGCGACTTTGCAGGTGTCGGTGTCCTTTCTGAGTCAAGCGAGTAATCAGTGTCTGTGGACTTGAGCCTTTCGGCAGAAGGATGAACTTTGTACGACTGGTCTTGCTTTTCTGGGGCCGTGTTTCTCACCGTAGGAGTGATCTTGAGCTTCTTTTCTAGGCGGTTCACACCAGTGGATACATTCTTAGCTTGATGCTTGGTTGTCCTCGATGATTTGTGTTTCTTCTTCTTCTTGCCGGTCTGCTCCGGTGCAATCTCCTTGGCGAATTCAAATTCGACCTCCGTGGCTACCATCTTACAGCTTACAATTATCCTCTAATGCACGCTCAATCATGTGACTTAATAGCCATTATGTAACACTCGATTTATTCTCTTCACAGGCGACGTGTTATGAAACGTATGTCGTCTATTCCGTTTTGAGTCAATCACTAGAGCGGACCATATGATCACCGTGCTTTGTGAGATCTCATTCAACTGATCACAGTGGCCTTGAGTGATCGTTCCAACCATTCATACCCTGCCACACGTGACACGTCTAGGCGCACGTCAAGCACTTTCCCGATCGCGTCTAAACCTGCGATTCAATCACAACAAAATGACGATGGCGATCGTACGCAAAGGGTGATACAATCACGACTTGTATCAACATTACAGCAGCTAGCAGAGTATGAGTGCTTCTTTGCAGCGAAGTTCCATGGCCAATCAAGACGATCAGAGTACACCGTTTGAGCAGCGTCGTGCACAATTAGTGAATCAGGTCGCGCAGGTCAGGGACCACAGTCTAGTAGTCTGATGTCCTCTTGCTGATTCGGGTAGACCTTGGAATCACTTATCACGAACATGAATCAGCTCAACCGAAATTTGGAGAGTGTGATCAGTCTTGGTGCCGAGTTTGAGAGTGTCAGCACCTTGTGGAGAAGCTTTCACGATGTCGTTGGTGAAGATGCCGGGGTTGACAACAAAGAGGGCAATGATCAGGACACGGAGGGCGCATAAAAAGCTCGAAGGAATGTGATCGTTGCAGCTTCCTGTGTTCTTCCATAAAAGGACTGCCCTATCCTGAAGACAAAAATGGGAAGACGACACTGCAACGTGACACCGCTGAATCTTGAACTTCAGGCGATATTCGCAAGCCTCCGGGGCGTGTGCTATAGACCGACAGTGACATCACGCGCTACGATCGGTTGTAGAAACACTTGTCTATGCATGCCCACGCTCGAGACACTCGCTCATCGGGTCACAAAATCTATCTAAGGAGGCATCAGACGACTCTACATATCTTCTTTCGTAGCCTCCTGAACTGACCATCGTTCAGGGCTAGATCGACGGCAAGCTCAAAGACTTGTCTGACTGATTTCTGATCATCCTTGCTCGAGCATTCAATGTATTGTGCGCCCATCTTGTCAGCCACTTCGGATGCTTGTTGAAATGTCACCGGCGTCAGTCCTTGGGCACTCAACAGCTCCTGGGCATTTCTGTTCCGCCTCAGATCTGATTTGAGACCGACTAGGAGTAGCGGCGTCGTTGGGCAAAAGTGCCTGACTTCAGGAAACCACTTGTCGACAATATTTTCGAGTGAGGGAGGTGAATCGATGGCGAAACAGACCAGGATGACATTTGATTCGGGATACGAAAGTGGCCGCAGTCGATCGTATTCCTCCTGACCTGCCGTGTCCCACAAGGATAGGGAGACTGGGCGTCCATTGTGTGTCAGGTCCTGCACATACGTCTCGAAGACCGTGGGAACGTAATTTCGTGGGAATTCAGCTGTTGTGTATACCGTCAGTAGACTGGTCTTGCCACATCCACCGTCACCCACGGCGATGAGCTTTCGCTCGATGATCTTCTTCGTTGGCATTCACTGGCGGCTTTGTTTACCGTGGCTCAGAGCTTCTGAAATCCTTCGGTCGGAGTGATGTATTGTACAGCTGTCTTGTGTGCACCTGAACTGCGTGTGGCCAGGGGGAGGGAAGACCTATATTTGTTGCAAAGATGTATTCGCAGACTACTCTTGCAATGGCCAACAGACCCGATACGTGCGGGTCGATGTCTGAGCCCTAGAGAATTGTCCAAGTCTGCGTGTTCCCCTGCCAAACACTCGGGTTGTTGTTTGGCTGGAGCGCGTATATGGTTGAGGCGTAAAGTTCACCAGTTGCTCGTCCCCGGACTCCCCACGCTCGTTCGATTTCCGATGCGAACGAGCGACCAGAAATGCCATGGGAAAAGCTTGCGAGATGATGATGGCCTTGGCAGTGTTTCCAGCACATATACTAGGCGTCAGTGTGTCTGCCATCGAGATCGGTGTGGTTGTGATGGCAGCCTACTGACCGTCATCCCTGGCCAGCGAATTCTTTTCTGAGATCTGCAGGTGGGCAGGCTGCGAAGAGATTCATGTCTCTTATTCGAGACCTCTCCAATTCGGCGACTTATGAGGTCCCTGCGTACCAAGAGGCTAGCGATGTCAAGGCTGCTGGACTATCTGTTGCCGATCATTACGAGACTCGTATGGGACCACTTCGATATAGATTGCGATCCTACTTGTTGCCAATAGTCCGAGCTGAGACTCCATATCTCGCAGCCATGCAGAAACGGATCAGGAATTACTTCTTGGACATGTTCTTTGTCTACTCGGCAAACCTGGGAACTCATACGGCGTTCTTGATTGGTCTCCCTCTGATCTTTTGGTTTGGCAGTTATTCGATTGCGAATGGCCTGATTGACGTCCTGGCAGCTGGAGTATTCTTCTCCGGGATGATGAAAGACTTCTTCTGCTTGCCTAGACCTCTCTCTCCACCTCTCCACAGAATCACCATGTCTGGCTCTGCGGCACTGGAATATGGATTTCCAAGCAGTCACTCTACAAATGCGAGCTCGATTGCTTTCTATGCTTTCGCCCTCCTGAATGAGTACGATGGTTCACCCACTACAAAGTTGATTCTACAATTTCTCTCGGGGCTGTATGTTGCAACCATCATCTTTGGTCGCTTATACTGTGGTATGCATGGATTTATGGACGTCATAGCAGGAACCTTGCTCGGCGTCAGCATCAGTTGGATCAGGTGGTCGTGTACAGGGATGATTGAGAGGTATGTCTCGGGTGCCACGGCAATGTCTTCTGCCATCTTGATACTCGTCATTGTCTGTCTCGTCAGGTTGCATCCCGAACCGGCAGATCCTTGTCCCTGCTTCGACGACGGAGTTGCCTTTTCTGGAGTCGTCATCGGGCAGTACTTTTCATTTTGGCGCTTTTCACAAGAACGACACGTCGACTCTCTCGTCGCCGGCCACCCTGGCCACTTCACCCTCGACACCTCCCAGATGAGTATCCCTGGCTGGTTGGGCAGAGTCGTCTTGGGCGTCGGCATGATCATTCTCTGGCGCGCAGTCGCCAAACCGATTCTCCTGACCTGCCTACCACCACTCTTCCGAGCTCTCGAGCCAATAGGCTTCATAATCCCCAGGAGCGGCTTTGCCTCTGCCCTCCTCTACAAAAAGGTCCCAAAGGACATTCCCGACGAAGTCTTGCCATCCATGAGAGAGATCCCCCACCTCGTTCGAAACTTTGGCCGCAGCAGGACGGATTCCGTCGGTCCTCAGAGCGCCGCAGACGTCTACGAGGCCGTGGCCTACAAGAATCGACAACGGAGACTGTCGAATCAGACCTATGACGATGCAGAGCGCAACAAGGACTCTGCGTCCCTCAAGCAGATGATTGTCAAGCCTCGAGTACGTTACGATGTCGAAGTCGTCACGAAACTCGTCGTCTACAGTGGAGTGGGCTGGATCGCGATCGATCTGGTCCCGAGAGCATGTGTCTTGGTCTTTGGTCGATGAAGCTTACCCACCAGAAACACTTACATCTTGAATAGATGTCCACTTTCGGATAAAAATTCAAGAATAGACATATATGTATATACAAATTTCATTCTTACTAAACTTTCTCGTCCTTGGGCGAAATGGTTCCTATGCTACGCTGATGCTATCTTGTTCATGTGTTGGGCAAATTGAGGGGGAAAATGTCGTGTCGGAGGATAAAAGAGATCTATTTGCCATCGACTCGGCGACGTTTCTTGATGGCTGCCACGTCTCCAGGCTTTGGCATCTTGAAGTGATTCGGCACATCGAGTCCCTTCGTCTTGAATCGCATCGGGACGACTGCGAGGTCGTCGTCTCTGTCGACTGCCTGGATGCCCTTGACGCCTGCCAACAGCCGCACCTTGTGTTCAAAGAACGGCCGCTTACAGACACGACAGTGGTGGATGAGTGTGGCCACGGTCTTTCGATCCCACGGTAGCTCGAGCAGTTTCATAAAGTGCGGACGTGCCGAGATCCAGTCCTGCTCCCGACTATAGCCCTGTATCATCATTGTCAAGATCTCCTGATTTGCCTTTCGTCGTTCAGACTTCATCAACTTCAAGTAAGTCTCGGCTCGATGGACCTGACCGAATTTGACGTATCCCTTGATGATGGTACTCAGCAGGATCAGACTTCGGTTCTCCTTGCGCGGATCGGACTTCTCCAGAGGGCCCTTGGATCGGCGGTCGAACCGACGCTGGACACGGGCGGCAATCAAAATCTTGCGGAAATCTTCATAGGAGCCCATCGCGACGCAGAGATTGAGGACGGAAGAGAGGGTGTAGTGATCGGGGGCGAATCGTAACCTCAACATGGCACGAAAGATGATCCATGCAGCTGCGTTTTGGCGTAATCTCGTCAACCTGCTAATCATGATGTTGAATGTCTTTGTGCTTGGCGGACAGGATGATTCGAGTAATGTCTTGGCTAGAATCGAGAGTTGTTTATCCACAGGATGACGCAGAAGGTCCTGTAACTTGTCGTCCAGGACGGCAGAGTCCGCCTTGATGTCGAACTTGGGGAAGACTGGAGTGCCGAGTTCTTTTGGGGCACTCTGCCAATTCGCCTGAAGACGCCGTAATCTGACTTCATATGCCGAAATTTTGGTGTCGAGAGACGAAAATGCAGGGTCGTCCACCTCTGCGCTTTCCTTACTCTCCATTCGTCGTGCCTTGCCTCGTTCGTGGTACGCAACGGTCAATTTATGCTTGTAATGTTGAATTGCATCGTCTACAGCGCACAGTAGTGATGCAGTAGAGCCGAGCCCTAGTTCCAGTCTCGTTGGATCTGCAGTCCAAGTTTTCGGTGCTGTCGTGGACTTGAATGAGTCGTCCATTCTGGTCATTTTCGAGATGGCACTCTTGGAAGTCTCTGTGCGTGATGTAGCGGGCCTCTCAACATGTACTTCCGGTTCCTCTTCAGCTTGCATCGCACTCAGGACACTGTAGAAGCGGGCATAGAACGAGTTCGTGACAGGCTTCGGTCTGCATAAGGTCGAGGAACTCGCCGTGCATCTCAGTAGAGACCTTATTATCATCCACACATGTCACTTATGCTGCATGCAAGGAGCAGCAAGAAGGGCACAGATCGGTTCTGGAGAAGACGGACAGTGAGCACGACTCCCTTGCTAGATAGACCCCTAGCCTCGTCGAATCTCTTCAAGAGCACATCTACTTCAATGCATACATCAAATTCAAGGATTTCGTGCGTGCGGCCATTTCGGGAGGCCTCCAGCCATCGGGAAGGAATTGCGAGGCGGCATTTCCCTTGACAACTCCATGGCAAGTCGACTCGAGCATGACATTCCAAGGAAGCAAAGGTCTCTCTGCAAAAGCAGGCAGTACTCCGAGAAGTAATCGGTAGTCTCTCAATGTCGCCATGAAAGTGTAGAATAGAGCATGATTTGTAGGTCTTGAATGGACCGCTTTGACACGCTACAGAGTTCAAGTCACGATAGCCATACCGATGGATCTGCCGACTCCTCACTCCTCGTCTTCATCCTGGACACGAATCCCTTGGCCTGGTCCTCGATCACTGGACTGACGCTGAATCAGGCACTGGCGGATATCCTGATCTTCATCAATGCCCATCTCGCGTTGTCCCATCAGAATGAGGCTGCCATTATCGCTTCACACATCGAGACGGCGAGGTATCTCTATCCCTCCCCGGCCTCCTCCTTCTCAACATCCCACCCGTCCTCAGCAGCCATCAACGACGACGACGACGACAAGACTCTGAGGGAAGCGAATGCCTATCGACCATTCCTCGCACTCCAAGACGAAGTCCTCTCGAACCTGAAACATCTCCTCTCCTCCACCTCCCAGGACTCCATCCGGAGACAACCCTCCTCCATGATGTCCGGTGCAATCACGCTCGCCCTGAGTTACATCAACCGCAAATCCCAAGAGAGACAGCTCGACGCCCGAATCATGATTCTCTCAATCAGTGGAGACCTCGCTTTCCAGTACATCCCCATGATGAATTGCATCTTCTCCGCCCAAAAGCAACGGGTCGTGATCGACATTGCCAAAGTCGGCGGCGACGCCGTCTTTCTCCAACAGGCATCCGATGCCACCAAGGGAATCTACCACAACGTCAGACACGGCGAGTCTCTCCTCACCTACTTCCTCATGCTCTTCCTCCCCAACCAACACCTCCGACAGTGTCTCAACCTCCCGCACTCTGCCAACGTCGACTTTCGAGCCGCCTGTTTTTGCCACAAACGCGTCCTCGACGTCGGCTTTGTCTGTTCCGTCTGTCTCAGCATCTTTTGCCAGGCACTTCCCAAGTGCATCACCTGCGATGCCACCTTTGACATGCAGGAAATGAAGGCATTCGGTGCCAAACCAGCAGTCCTCGTCAAGAAGAAGAAAAAGAGCAGCAACAACAACAACGAGGTGAAGAACTCATCGTCCACCCTCAACCACGAAGACAGCATTGTGATTGATTGAGAAAAAGCATACTTGGAGCAGATTTGGGGGAAGAGGAATGATTTTGGCTTTGCATCAATACACATGTCATGATGGGATTATGTATATTCTTCCTATGCACTATATAAATAATGACAATGCTACGCCTAAAGAAACGCCCAAAAAGGGATCTCCCGCTGTGCAGAACCAGAACAACGTCGACCCTCATTCTTCCAGAGCAGTCTCTGAAAAGGTGGCAACATAGTCGTCCGCCAGAAGGAGCTGTTCGGGATCGATGGGTCGACCATCATGCCATCTCAACGCACGACAACCGGACCAGATGACGTTTTGATACGCCTCCCGGACTTTTCTCAGGGCGATTCGCAACGTGGCACAATACTTTGCGTCTTCCTGTAGCCAATGTGCGAGGGCCTCTTCAGAGGCACGTAGCCCATCGAAATTGGCAAAGTAATCCACCTCGTGACGAGCCTGTACCGGTGCATAGAACTTCATCGTGAGCGGATTGCCCCGAACGTCCAGAGTCTTGAGTCGTGTCAGAGGTGTCAAGGCTTGTGTCAGCCTCTCCACCCTCGACAACTTGTTGTTCACCAAGATCAGCCTCTCCAGGCGCGTGAGACCCTGTAAGGCATCGATATTGCCGAGATTGTTGTTCGAAGCATTGAGGACTCTGAGGTTGGGGACAGTCGCTGAAAAGTTCTCGGGAAAGTCAGACATCCCGATCCCAGCAACCTCCAGGTATTTCAACGAGAAAAAGGTCGTTTCGAATGCAACCATGGGCATCTTGTTTCCGCTCAAGTACAATTTTTTGGTCTCGCAAAAGTTGTTTAGGTCGATATCTATGTGGGATGAATGCTGTCGTCGGAGTGAAAAGGATTCGATATGTTTCAGGGGTCGTGGTGCGTAAATATGCTGAAGATGATTGTCATCCAGGTAAAGGACACGGATTCGCGGGCAGAATGTTAGATCAATCGAATCGAGTGTATTGTTGCACATCTTCAGGACCTTCAGTCGAAGCATGTCCTGTGTAGGCTCGAACTCCTGCAAGCGATTTTTACTCAGATCCAGATGCATGAGCGACTCGAGATGTTCTACACCAGCGACTGAAGATATCATGTTTTCCGCCAAGTTTATCTTCTCCAACTGATCGAGCTGTGTGCCAGATTCGGGGTTGAAGAGATCGATTTCTGAGAGCATATTGGCTGAGGCGTCAAACGTGATCAAGTTGTGCAGGTAGTGTAGACCATCGATACACTTCAGAGAATTACCGATGAGGCTCAAGTGTCGCAAATGAATGAGCGGCCGGAAACAATCCATGTCCTCTAGCTGATTGCCGGACAGATCCAAGCGTTGAAGTTCTCTCAAGTGCGTGAAACTGATCCGATGTGAAGTAAGTCTATTGTCCCTTGCAATCAACGTCATCAAAGTATCTGGCAGGCCTCCTAGAGAACTTATCTGATTGTCGGAAATATCCAAGCGGCGCAAATTTGGAAAGAACTTTGCTAAATTGATGAGAGTCTCCAAGCCGAGGCCTGTAAGATCGAGATCTTGAATGGCTTCCCATGGTCCTGCTCCATATCGCTTGTTCACTGCTTGTAAGAGCTTTCCAGTCGACTCAGACATGGTCATCTCGGCAGCTAGATGTGACAGTTCCTGCTCGTATTGGGCGAAGCTCTCTTCTTGAACCGGACGCTCGACTTGTGAGTCGTGGTGATGGACAACAACAGAAGGCATATCCAAGGGTGATGTAGGGATACTGGCTGCAGATCCGGTCATGTCTGAGCATGGAGAACGATCTGTAGAAGGATTCGAGTCATTCTCGGCTGCTCCAAGTCCTCTTGACGGAGTTTGGAAAGACTGGTGCGGTGTCGAACCCGACGACAAGCTGAGATCTATTTCTGAAGGATATTCATCACTCTTGGACTCGAAACGAGAACTCTTTTTGGGAGAGGACTGTCGGCTTTGCGCACTATCGGCATCCTCGAACGGGTCGACTCCTGAGCTTTCCTCGTCAACGTGACGCCAATAGCCGGTCTTGGGATTGAAGATCATGTCACCATGACGCATTGTCTCCATAGCAGAGGGTGGAAAGTTCTTGATTCGTGGCGACAACTTGCGTTGAAGATCGGAGGTGGACGATGGCGACCGTGTATGTGTGCGGCGCACATTGTCTTGAATGGGAGCTGATGACGGCCTATTATTTGCCGTGATTCGTCCTGGGTTCTCCGTCCAGGTCTGCTTGACCGATTCGTAGACCACGCTTGATTTAATACTCTGTGCCGCAATCTCGTCGTCCATCGAGACTGGTTTCTGTGTGGCAGCAGAGACTTGCCGGCTATCGGTATTGGCTTCTGATTCCCAATCGCTAAACCGCGAGATCGAACTCGTCGTACCAAACTTGGCATCAGGGACGAATTGTTCAGCTGCAATCTCCATGTCCTCGAAACCGCTATTAGGACGACTCGTAGGCTTGATGGCTCGCTCCCGCTTCCTCTGTTGATCCAACCGTTCTGAAACACTCGAGATTCGTCGTCCCAGGACTACTTTTGTTTCATCGAGTGGTCGAGGGAGTCCCTTTCCTAGTCCACCGCTTTTAGCTCTCAATTTCGCAGCCATCCGATCGGCATTCTCATTGAAGTTTTGCAAGGTCACGCTTCCTTTCGGCTCATGCGTCTTGACTTTTTTGCGCTCAGGACCACTGTCAGTCATCTCCGACATTGCGGAAATGTTGGACTGGTGCGACTTTTGCGTTCCAGGTTGTGTGTCTTGCGCTGTTTGTGGAGGTATTGGCTCGGCAGCACTGAGCATGCCAATCATGCGAGCTGTATGATCACGCGTAAAGGTGTCCTGCTCGGAATGAAAAAGTTTCAGGGGAGATCTTGGCAAGGATGCAGTCATATCGGATCGATCGGCGTCCTTTCTAGGTGTAGAGGGTGCGACCGAGGTTTCGCTTTCATTTCGTCCTTCCTTTTGCTGAATTGGTGGGACTACTGCTTCTTGTTGCGTCCCAGATTCCTCGAGGTCACCATGCGTACTCTTCTGTGTTGTCTGCGTTCCACCTCGAGGAAAGGAGAAATTTGGAATGATTCCATCGGCTGATCTGGCAGTGCCCGGCCGAACAGTTTCTGCATCGCTCTGGTTGTCTTTCTCAATCTTCCTATCGCCAATCTCCAACTTGGCCCACGCATCTTGGTAGCTCTGTCTATCTCGATCGACAGGATCGCTCGCCTCATGCTCTTCCTCCTCCACAACACTGAGACCTTCAAAGTGGTCATTTTCATGCGTGACTTGAGCTGAGTCGAGCGAGCGCTCGAACAAGGAAGTCAATGGCTTGGTCTTTTTCGTCAATAGGTCATTCGTAGCTATACTTCGCACATTGTTCCAGTTCTGAGGTTTGTCGCTCAAGATACTGACACTTCCCGAGAGAGAAGCTTGGTGAGAGAGCTTGAGGGTCGGTGGTCGGTCTCGCTCGATCCAATCATCCGACAAGTCCGCATCCCCAAGGTCATTGAGCGACATCCTTGGGCCACTCAATCAGATTCGAAGGACGCCAGAATGAATGGCAATGACTAATTAGAGAAGACGATCCAAAGATCTCAGTTTAGTAGGGCAAGTGTGCCGGCATAGTCTAGTAAGCCGTGCAAGAGACACCTCGATGGCCGCTCGATGGGGCAACAGAGACAAGAGTTGTACGCAACAATCAAAACAAAATGAGACGGGCGCAGACACTGATGCACGTGCTTGGCAGAGTTGAGCCGCTCAAAATACTGTCAGTCTGTGGCACATTCAGGTCTTTTATCACGGCATCCTCGTGCTGTTTGATCCGTGCTCACTGGGTCAGTATTTTCTGGCAAGACGCTGTGTCGCCGACCGAGAGAGCCCCTTTGAGTTGGAGGAAAGATGCGTGCATGCCAAAGACGGGCTTGAGTCCCTCTCTTCTGTACTGATTCAGGAGACGGTAGGGTTGATTGCTGGCACTCTTCAAACCAGTATTCGGATCAACATTTGGCAAGAGACATCTGATACATTGAGCTGCAAGGTCAATCTCGATGCCACTTCGGCCGAGAGAGATTCTCTGCCAAGAGTCTTCGATGAAAGGAGGCAAGTCACCGTCGAGAATGATGTTTGGACGGAACCTCGAGACTTCCAATGGTGCCTCCCCTTCTGCCATCAAACGTCTATTGACATCCTTGATACTTGCCATGGTCGTCACGAGCAGTGGGTACTGATCGGGAAAGGCCACGTCGAGAGTCCTCGACTCAGAAGATGGACAAAGTTGACGAGATCCGGCAATCTTCCGTATCAAGCGCACCTTGCGACCTAGCCACTCGGAGAAGAATTCTGAGAATCGATCGCCAAGATCGACCCCCACAACGGTTTCCTTGTGCAACCTGAATTCGATTGTCCTTTCCTCATCATCACGAGTCATGTTTCCTGTCGACAGAGGTATACGTATCTCCCTCGCATGATCTGGTGCTCCTACAGCGTCGAGACTTACATGGAGCTGTCCATCCACAATCCGGGTCCTGATCATTGCCATCCGAGGTGTATTTCGAATCGTGAGCATCTTGTAGCTTTCCTGATCTGTATTCTCATCGTGTATCTCAGACAGCACGAATTCGCGATCATA
The DNA here is from genome assembly GCA_004000165.1 of Taphrina sp. SM11. Taxonomy (NCBI): domain Eukaryota; kingdom Fungi; phylum Ascomycota; class Taphrinomycetes; order Taphrinales; family Taphrinaceae; genus Taphrina; species Taphrina sp. SM11. The sequence goes on along the minus strand of RHDT01000331.1, from coordinate 148,910 downwards.
CTGAAGACCAGTCTCCGTGATTTGACTCTCCTGTATCGAAATTCCACCACAAGATTTGATAGGGTAGATGAAGAGATGGGAGATGTGAACTTCAGTACACATTCCGAGGCAGTACGGTGCCACGTTCTTCTCCACTCGGTAATGGCTATTGAGCCATCCTATACAGTCTTCTCGTTGTGTAGCAGCATATATCACCACGCCAGATAAGCAAATCGGGGCTGTATTCCCAGCCACGCTTGTGGGGTAGACTTGGCTCACGGAGAGCCCGTGGACATTCGATCGATCTTTTGAGCTTCGTCAGAGTCGTGTCAAGATGACTTGAATGAGGATACCCTGAATGATACTATGAGTTGGCTATGATAGACACGAGGACTTTCAAGGATGCTATTGCACCGGAAACTCAAAGGTCCGATGCAGACGTTGCTGAAGTCTCAGAAAGTCCGGCTCGTTGGTTGCCGTGATGATTCCATGTCTGATCATAAAGTCAATCAGGACGGCAGCACAGTTTGGTTTGAAGTTGCCAGCGAGCATTTCCTCCTTGACCTTGTCCATTGTCCACAGCTCGAATTGTTCTGCTTCACCGTCGTCGGGCTTGAGCGTCAGGCCCTCATGTCTGCCTGTCAATGGCAAGTCGTAGAGATATTGGACTTCAGGTTGAATCCATCCTTCCCCATCCTCGACCCGACCATCGACATAGATGTAAGAGATGGCACCGACACTGCATACCAATTCTCTCGCAACCTCTTCGGGGATCGAGGCCTCCTCGTCTGCTTCCTTGATGATCGTCTCATATGCAGAAAGTCCATTCGAAATGCCCCCGGCAACGCTGTTGTCGAGTTTTCCCGGAAACGTCGCCTTTGACATCGACCTCCGCGGACACCACATCCGAGTGAGCCTCGGATCGGTGGGGTGAGGAATGAAGACATTGAGATGGGCTCCATAGGTGACGACGCCAAAGAGACCACAAGCAGCCCTCTCCAACGTGAAGAGACAGGATCCATCCTTCGCATAGATGTTATACTGTTCATCCCTCCACCCACACAACACCTGAAACGCATCCCTCGATCGCCAAAACTGAGCGACCCCGTTCAACAATTTGGTCACTTCTTCCGTGCTGCTACTACCTCCGACACCACCAGCACCACTCGTCCCTCGCTGAGCTTGCTGTTTCTCACGCACAAAGACATCATAGGCCGATCCTTCATTTGGCAAGATGTCGAAATAGGCAGGAAAATCCGTCCGAAGAGCCTCGACCACAGAACTCCGCAGGTACCCGACAAGTTCTCCCTTTGCATAGAACCGACTCAAGCGAGTCAACGGACTGACGGTCGCGGGAAAGTTGTAGGGGAAACTGTCGCAGGCGTCCACGAGGTCCAGCAATGTCCTCCTCCTCTTCTCCTCTGATCCGGTGATGTGTTCGCCAGACTCCTGCATCACCACGGGATTCATTATGAACCCCTGAACAGCGAGCAGCTCCTCTGACGATCGGTTATTTGTTTTCTGAGTCTGCTTCTTCTCGTTGTCCTCCCTCTGTTCACAAGGGCAAGATCGATAGCTCCACTCGGAGCTTCCGGTCGACCATCATCTCACTGAATCGACGAGCCTGTCATTCTCGTGTGGCTGAACTTCACGCGAAATGTTTTGGAACGATTGAATTTACAGCGTCTCATGAAAAAGCTCATGCCTACAGTATGAAGGCAACATGATTGCGAATGACGAGATGCAATCTATGTAGGCAAAGCTATGGAAAGAATGTTTAGAAATCCGGATACATCTAATCTTCATAGTCCTTGTAGTTTTTCGGCTTTGGGAGTCCCTGAACGTCAAAGAATTTGGGTGTACAGGAGTAACCTCGCCAGTCGAAGGATTCATTGACATCGCAATGACACTTTTCACGATACTTGGGGTCGACGGGACAGTGCGTGAAGGGAACGTGATAATATCCCATGTCGCCAAAGAAGTGAATCTGGTCCTTCTCGGCAAAGAGGGCAGCACCGATCGAATGCACAGGGGCATCGCCCCAACGCTCGTAGAAGAAGCCACCGTTCTCATCCAGATGGTCAAAGTATTCTGCATAGGCACCCTTTCTCCAAAAGTCGAGCTTCGCAATCTCAAAGTTTGACCAGAAATGACATCGATTATAGGTCTCGCCCTTGTCGTCCGAGAGCCAGTCGAGCATGTTGTTCTTTGGCAGCAATTCTGGACGTGCCTTCATAAACTTCTTCGTCACCTCCCAGAGAGTCGGAATCGTCTCGATGTACTCGTAGAGGGAGATGGTGAAGCCATAGACCTTGTTGTTCTCCTTCATGAACACAAAGGGATCGTAATCGACGTCGCAAAACATCTTGATCGATGGCTCCACGCGCCAGTAGTACTCGTACTTCATCATGAGGGGATGACGGTAGAAGAAGCCTGATTCATATCGACACATGTAACGATAACTCTCCGAGTCTCCGTAGATGATCTTCTTCTGCTTCATGTCGGCACGCACATCGGCGGCCTTCTGCTTATCGATATGAGCCGGCATGCCCCAGTGCTCGTCCGGAATGAGACCATATTCGACGGGACCGGAGCACATGGCAGTCGTGACCCTCTTGAATTCATCGTCGAAGGGTTGATCGTTGAGGAAGACCCAGGGATAGTGGTAATTCCTGTTGAATCTGTCCTCCACATTCCTGATGGATTTGACAATTTCGTGCAAATCCGAGTTTCGCGCCAAAGTGACAAACCTGGATGCACATCAGCATGGACGCGACCTGTGAGCTATCTCTGACTTACGTTGCATTCGCCAAGGCATTCGGTACAGGACTCGAACCTTGCGTCGTGCCCGTCAAGGGCCCCTTGAACGAGCCAGGCAGGGCGTCGAGAGCGTGCTCTGCAATCTTGTGCTCAGAGACCTTATCCGAGACCTTTTCCTGTCCCGCAATCACTTCCTTATGAACATCCTTCTCATTGTCTGCATGGGCACGGGACCAGGAAGATTGCCCGTCCGAGTCAGAGCGGGAGGCACCGTACGAGAAGAGTCTGTAGAGCACAAAGACAGACACGATCGCCGTGATCAGCAGACGATACGAGCGTTGCATCTTGACGGCACTCTGATCGCACAGGCAGGGATGGAGGCTCTCGAGTGAGGAGACGTCAGCAGGAAGCAGTGCCTACCTGCTCTGTCGTGCAGAAGAAGAAAAAGGCAGCAGGGACGCGTGCTAAGAGGGCGAGTGTGAGGCAGATGGAGTCGAGGCCAGGGGAAAGAAAGTATGAGGTGCCAAGCAAGCGAGCAAGCAAGCGGCAGAGCAGGGCTGAAGAGAACGGGAGATGAGACTGAGTGAGTGACTGATTGAGGGAGTGAAGATCAGCTGCTCGGCCTCTTCTCTCTTCCCGGACGGGGACTGAGTCAGGGTTACCGGGAATGAGTTGGGGTCGCACAGCTTCGATCGATTTGGCAACCCGCCCGCATTCTCGTGCCTCTCTTGTGTACATCCATCTTCTCCCCCCCGTGCCATGCCTCCCGCTAATAATGCGTAATATACCGCTTACCGCGTGTTTTCCAATGACACCATAGTCATCGATCCACAGTATCGTTACAGCCTGTCAGCTTTGATCTATCGAACTTCCTCAGGCTCACTCAGGGACGATCCGAGATGCCGCCTAAATCACAGAGGCGCTCTGGTTCGAGTACGATCTTCGACTCCTTCAAGATCAGCAAACCGGTGCAACGGACGAATGTCAAGGCAAATGTAGGCAAAGCGGCTGTGACATCGCTGCCCGCGACGTTATCACGAGATCAAAAGAGCTCAGGGGAGCAAGATGAAGAGGCAACGGAGGTTGTGGACGTGCTTGTTGAGGCAGAGGCAGCAGAGACACCGAAAGTCGTGCGACCGGCACTGGAAGAAGGAGACGAGGCATATCTCAACGCCTCGAGGGCAATCCTCGGGGCTCGCAAGACACCTATCGTCCACGAACGACCGAATACGATCGAGATCATCCTGCGGGACTTTGACCTCACGGGCAAGTATGGACCATGTGTGGGAATGACGAGGTTGGCTCGCTATAATCGGGCACTCAAGTTGAAGATGAATCCACCGGAAGTTGTCGGCAAGATTCTCATGACTCAAGAGGCAGAAGACCGTTCTGCTTACAAACACGATGTAAGTGTCCATCATCATCCAAAGTGCACCTGATGAAATTGACCTCATTCTAGTTATTTTATGGACGTTTGTGATCATGCCAGAACGTACCGAGTCCAACCCCATAGTGACAATGTATTTATAGTACCGTGATGACATATGTAGAAATCTACAGACGAACAATTTTAGAATCCATACATTCGCCCTGCTCATTCTGACTCCATTCTACACGATAGCCTCGGCCTCCATCCAAGGCCAGCCAATCTCCATGCTTCTCGCCAGCGCGATGGACTGCCCAGCTGTGTCTGATGGATCGTCGGTAGACGGTCGCCAGCGTCGTCCGGTTCTCGATTCCCTGAGGAAGTGTAGAGGTATGATTGATGACGGGCACTTCCTCGAGGACGGACATCTCGTCGTGAATCACGAGATTGGCATGCATGGAAAATGCTGCGTCGAGAGCCGACGCGAATGTTCTCGAGAGACCTTGCACGGAAAGTTCCCCGGCTTCGCGATGGATCTGATCCATTCCCGAGATGGCCAGGATCCGGGGGACCTCCAACACGATGGATTCCTGAGAATCAGCGACACTCAAGTCGTCGTCCCGTTCTGCTTCTTCTCCCCCTTCTGCCGCTGTTGATCCTCTTGTTTTGCGAGACGATGAGGCGTTCGTTGTGACTTGGTCCTGTGGACCAGGATCCCTCGAGAGCAGGAGGTAGAGGAGTGCTCGGAGTTCATGTAAGCTGGTGACATGAATCACGTCAATCTCGTCTGCCGATTCCAGGAATTTACCCTTCGTAGTGCCCTCGCCACGGAACCAGGCAGACAGGGCGTTTCCTGGGTCGCTCAAGGATTCCTGAAAGAGATCCTTCGATCCATAACAGTTCAATACGAGACTCTTCTTCTTCTTCTTCTTCTCACTGTCTTGATTCGAGAGATCGCGGTGAGCAGCAGGTTGCCAGGCCGAGTCCTGAGAGGCATGATAGAGCAAGAGATGAGTCAAAAGGGACGCAGGACTCGACGAGCTGATGTGGATTGGGTAATCCGTAAACACTTCTCGAAACGTATAGACGTGTGGAAGCAGCAGATTCAAGGGCGGCCTCGACATGGCAACTCATCCTCATGATCTCTTTAGTATTCCTCATCCATCTCTCTGCTCCCCCCGTCCGTTCTCTTGTAGTCTTTGAAAGAAGGAGGAGCGAATGCTGGAGGTGATTACTCTTGGGACAATCGGGATGTTAAGGCTAGCGTCCTTCACCCAGATTACTCCACAGCGGATGCCGGAGCCTCCAAGGCTCGATACCACACGGTCCAGAAGATGGCCGCCAGCAAGACACTCCTGAGCAGTTCACTCCTTCTTCCATTCCTGCCGTGTTGGAAGAAAGTAGACATGTATACCACGGCACGAATACTTGGATGACACAACTCGATGCCATCTCTGCTGACCTCGACATGTCTCGCGATCCTCCTGCTCATCGGAATCTACAGTCTGACGACCTTTCTGTCTCCTGCCAGATCCACATCCGTGCCTAGCACTGCACCAAAAAGACACGTCCTTGCCATATGTCTTGGCTCGGGAGGACACACGACTGAAATGTTCTACATGCTGAGGAAACTTGACATGGATCCGTTTCATCGATGCATCTACTACATCTCTGCAGGTGACTCTCTCTCACTACACAAGTGCGAGACGTTTGAAAGCAGGAGAGCAAAGACGAGGGAGGGATATAGATACCGCACGAGAATCCTGGCAAGGGCGAGAAAAGTCAAACAATCATGGTTGACCACACCCTTGACGGCAATCTTGTCGCTCTTCGATGCGATTCGCTATATTGCACAAGACCGACCTGACATGCTGCTCTGTAATGGTCCAGGGACTTGTGTCATGCTCGTACTTGCCTGTCTACTACTACGTGTAAGGAATCTCCGTCTCTAGACTTTGATATAGGTGACTATGGTACTTGTCAACTGACAAACTTCAATAGTACTCTGGAGTGAAAAGGTGCAGAATCATCTTTGTGGAGAGCTTTGCAAGAGTCAAGCGATTGAGCCTCTCTGGCAAGATCCTGATCCATCTCGTCGACCGCTTTCTCGTCATGTGGCCTGAACTGGCTGAGAGATACGACAAGGCAGAATATGCTGGACTACTGATCTGAACCACATCGGATAACATCCTCTCACTTCTCTAATTGTCGGCAGGTTCATGTTGACTATCCTTACCAATGTGAAGCCAAACTTTTACACTGGAGTGTTGGATTGAGGCGGTCTGGTCGACGGTCTGGACATGGCCTCTGCCAGAATATCGATGGTCGATTGATCGAGACCTGCGAGAGTCGTGCCCCCGGTCTTGCGAGACCTTGCAGAGCTTTCCGACGCTGTGGGTAAAATTCCTTCTTCAGCAGACGACGATGCATCATCGAATTCAATACCATCGACATCTGAGATCATGTCGCCAGAGCTTCGTGTATCGAATTGATCTCTCCTGAATTTGGAATACTTGTTCCTCAATTCATGCTGCATGTCGAGTGGAATGGGACTTTGGTGTAGGGTTTCAAGATATGTGGTCGCAGAGACATCTGCCAATTTTGTGTCCATCGGTCCGTCTACCTTGTTGCTCTCATGACGAGGCCAAGGTAGGAAGACATTCTCGCCAGGCACCCAACGGCGCCAAGTCAACAATTTTTTATCCTTGTTGTAAAAAGTCTTGCCTCGATTGATTCGTTTGATTTCCACTCTCCTCGTCTGACCCCGTGGATCCGCTGCAAATGGTAACTCTCCCACAAGTTGAACGTTTGAGTAATGAATTGGAGCCGCATACTCGAACTTCTGTCCCTCGAGCCTAGATTTTTCCGCCAGAAATTTGGGCAACATCTTCTTCACCACATTGACACCCGAGACGATGATCTTATTTTGATCCTTCAGACATTCTTGCACTTTACCAATGGTCCCTTTCGATGGACCGACAATCACCTTGACCGTATCGCCCACTGCTATGTTCCACAACTTGATTCGATCCTTCGGTTTCAATGCCTTGACCACCTGCCGATTCATGATGGCTGAATCACCAAGTTGTCCTTCAGAGCAATAGATACCTCTGTTATTACGAGGTCAAAGAAAAGACTCGGTGCACCAAGGAAGCTCGCTTTGGTATTATTACTAGTCAATGACAAGCTTCGCAATCAGTCTCTCGTTCGTGGTAGAGTTTGTCATTTGTGTCAGAGCGACTCTACAAGTCGACAAAAAGCATCGTATATCTCGTGTCAGAAATTCAACGCTAGCGGACACTCCAGTGCATTCTCGCGCTGTGCTTCTCATTTGACCGGCCTTGACCAGCTCCGTTCACCTTAGAACGACTAAATCATCTGTCCTCTAGGCAATAAATGTTACAGCTCTAGGATTAATTTGAGACACATGAATTGATAATTGTATCTTGTAGATTCGTCAATTTTTACAGACCATTACAAACAGCCTGTAGCATAGCACGTAATTCTGATTTTTCGGACGTAGATAACTACTCTTGATGATATGGAAATATATACACTCCGAGCAACGCAACATAGATGGTGAGAGGCCAAAACTTGTGCCGCTCGGTACCGCCGAGAATGATCTTGCAAAGTAGCAGATGGTTGGTATAAATGTTGCAAGGTGCAAATTTTAGAGTCAATTATTGTCGTGCAGTATGTGTTGTAGAGATGGACTCAATATAGCATCAAAAAATCAGATAGATGCAAATCTTATCTCAGGAAGACTTGGCCTTATTCGAATTTGCAGAAGCACATGTAATTGATTTTCTAGCGTAGCACACTAAGATCAGTGGCACTAATATGGTTCGTCTCGAGGAAGAGCACATATGCTTGACTTGAAGAATTTTCTGTGAGAAGCTTCTTCAGCATACCCTGTGCATTCGGTGCAAGACCGATTCGTATGGCAGTAAGCGAAGTTGAGTGGAAAGGTGGTACAGTGCGATAAATTATTGTAGTAAGACTCGAACACCCATCAGCTCTTCTGCCCTATCAACTTTCCGCGATCAATGTCGAAATCATCTGGAACAGGTACCAGAAGAACAACACAAGATATGCTCCCAATTTGACAAATGACTCCATCTGATGACGCGAAACAGTTCGAAAGATCTCCGTAGCATCTAGAGTCGTGTTCTTCTCCAGGACCTTCTTTACATTCCAACCCACTATTGGAACATTGAGCAAGAAACTGAACCAATTACCACTGAAAAGTAGCAAGAGTGTCGTGAGACCATGGACAGCAATTTCTGGCAATATGTAAGGATTCAACTTATTGCACAGGTCGATCGGGTTGATATAATCGCAGGATAGATCCGAATACATTATTCTGCGAGTAGTCAGTAAAAATTCTTGCAAAATGCTCTCGATTTGTTCAATCATGGAACTGCTCAGCTCCCACGGAAACATACGTGAAAAAAACCTGCATAAATAGAGTTACAGCATTGAGAAGAAGAGCAAAGACAAAGACTTGTTCTGATCAGTACGCATACCAGGTGCTTAGAACAGATCTCCCTCACCCCATACTTGCAGCATATCGAATATATAACAGGAGATCTCGCTTAGGGTGTCGCTTAGGGTGTCACAAGACCGTGATAGCAATTGACAGAGCGATTGTCTACGATATCACACGGTCAACCTGGGCAATGGGTGCCTGTAAAGGTGAAAAAAATGTGACAAACCAATCACTTGCAATTGTAGCGCTGACCAGGCTAAAATTCAGCACAGTGCAATGAGCGAGTCTTTGTAGCCAAGCACTCCTGGAGTGGCAGAGTACGCTTAGGTCTGGCAGGCGATGCAAGGCTGATTGCTGATCACACCAGAATTCGTTTGCCCACCCGCGCTTCGGCAACGGACGTCAGACAGACAGAACCCCACTACTGTACGCTACTGCAAGAAGCCCTACAATATCGCTCATACCTATTGGGTTCTCGACGACCAAGGGACAACTGACCAGATAGTCCGAAGATTTCCAGAGTGTTTATGGCTTGCGCAGTCCTTCCTATGCTGCACTAATTTTGCTGCAATTGAGGACCATTGGTGCACACTCTTCTGCTGCTATATGTTGTGCGCTAGCTGAGATTCTACTCTGGTCTTCTGCAGGCGTTGTTATATTCTTTCAGTAGGCTACGGGGCTATCTTGAAGACAGCAAGCATCATGTCTCAGGCATCGGCTCCTAAGACTGGTCAGCCTGACTACGATGCGCTCGTGTATGTCGCTTCACCTCCACAAAGTCTCTACTGTCCAGTTTGCAAGAATGTCTTGGTAGATCCTGTACAGACTTCATGCGAATACAGGCACACACTCTGCGCTCGATGCATCACAAGAGCACTAGATGACAGGCTCGAATGTCCTGTAGACAGAAGTCCAATGCCAAATGGGGAACAGGACTGCTCACCAGCCGCCCGTTTGATCGTTCAAGTGCTTGACGAGCTGGATGTCTATTGTCCGAATGAAGGCTGCGGTCGAATTTTGCCTAGGCATACTGTTTACTGGCACATGAATGACGAGTGTCCCTTCCAATTGGTCCAATGTGATGATGAAGCTTGCAAGCAGTTCTCCTTACGAAATCAGAGCATGGTTGGAGAATGTACACACACGCGAATCAATTGCGATCATTGCGACCAGGAGATTTTGCCACAGGATCTGAATCGTCATCTGGATCAGTGTTCCGAGCTCTCTCATCGATGTCCACATTGTCATGAAGAATTCGCATCGACAGAAATGACGGAGCATTCCCAAACTTGTAATTCGAAACCCAGGGCTTGTACGGCAGTCGGCTATGGATGTTCCTGGCAAGGCACATATGGAGATGGAGCTCAGCATGAGTTGTCGTGCCCGATCAATCAATTGCGTCCATACTTCATGGCCCAAGATGAAAAGCTCGCTAAAATGGAGCTTGAAAATCGTGCTATGCGAGAAGAAATAATTGCCATGAAATCAAACAGTGCGAACGAATCTGTCATTGAGGTATCATCTGCTTACGAAAGAGATCGTACGTACCTGTTCCAGACATTGGAGGGACTATCTACTGGCATCGACCAACTTTCAGCTTCACTGTCAAGCTTAGATACACGGCAGAGTCACGTAATAATGAGTGAATCTCATAGGAACAAGGAAGAGATCACTATGATGAGAGGAGCCATACAGAGTCTGCGTGTGCAGTGGCATCACTTCATCCAGAATGCCAGAGGGCCAGGTCCTGCTGTTCATTTTACCACCAAGGTTCGAGAAGAGGAATCTCTAGCGTCTCGACAGCAATCTGCTAAGCAGACGGCCGAGAGTTCCAAGGTGAAATTGTAAGCTCGGGCATAAGTGCAAAAATTGCCCGATCGGGACACCAACAGAATTTCGGAACACGAACGCTCTTTTCGTCCCCAATCGGTTGTGTCTCCTAACGGCATGAGATACGCCGCCCGAGGAGCGAAAACAAAGGTGTCCAGTCCTAAGAACGGTGTTCTTTGTCTGTCTCAGCCAGTCGTGAACTCACTCGAGCGACTTGCCGGAATACGTGGCTCGCGTGTGGTTTGCTCATTACGCAATTACTTGCCCTGAACCAAATTTCTTTGCCGGGTAAGCTGCTCAGTTGGCTGGTTGAGGCTACCATATCCCATATGCTTTATGCTATTCGCAGAACGCCACTGCTCGAGTAGTTGAGCACTCATTTCTTTGTTTTCTCATTCATACGGTTTTCAGGCAAATGGTATATCTGATTCACATGCGGATCGTCTGCATCATCTCTGTCTCATCTCTCCCCGTCAGGACAGATGGTATGCCGAAGCCTTTCCGAATCAGCTTGTGATACGTCGTACATAAGAAACACGATTTTCCCAATGTGAATAGTGTAAACATCAAACACTTCAACTCCGAGGATTACACTCATGAGGTACACCAGTGAGTCACATTGCAGACTATATAATGCTCACGAGACAGGCCCTCAGACTCGATTTGCTCCTTCATTGGCTGCATCCTTCTCGCTGGACATGCTCTGTCGCAAGCTATAGGCTCAAATATGGTGCCTCTCGGTGGGAGATCTGTTGTCATAATTTGTCCGAATGGGAAATACATGCGATTTATTTCCAGAGATGGCTACGATGCAATGTATTGTGATGGAACAACTTCTGATGATCTGGGTCCTTTCAATATCGCAAATGATTTCAATATTGATAGCAACGGGACGGGGTCTGCAGCGGATCTGACTCGTGGTGGAGCTTATTACCTGAACGTGCAGGGTCATTCCGCTACAGAGTTCATCACAGCAACACCATATAACAGACCTAATACAGATGGCTTGTATACACTAGTCACGAGTAATTATGGTGGGCCTGATGGTCGAGGTTTTCATAACTATGAATGTGCTCTCAATTTCTATATTCAACCAGATGGCAGATACAAGATCCAAGCGATTGCGAATAATGGTCCATATAATGCTAGAGCGATGCCCATTTTTAATGGTCCAGACGTTGGTTATTGGCAAGTTCAGGCGGACAACACTATTTTTACTCCCAACACTGTCAGTAGTGCCACCGCTGATTCTTTTGCGATCGTGTTAGCACCGAATTCTGCCATTACACAATCATTCGCTCCAGAAGATCAGGTTGACAATTTGCTGACTTTCTATATAAAGAACAGCTTTACTCAACAATACTGGACATACACAGATGGCATATATACACCAACGGCCGCAATTATCAATGCTACTGTCTTTCGCGTGGTTAATTCCACTCTTCATCCAGGGCTGCACAGTTTGTACGATATACAAAGAGCTCAGCTTGTGAGTATTCCTAACGATGTGAATCCAGCAACAGCTGCCAGTATTGAGGTAGCACGTCAGACAGAAGTCCTGTTAGTACCTGTTGGGTCGCAGTCTTATGCTATATGGACACAGAATAGTCAGGGTGCCTTTCTTTCATACGATGCCGTCACAAACGGTCTGCTACCTGTTGGAGCATATCCAGAGATCAACAATTTTGAAACTGCTCCTACCTCAATAGTATCCAGCGCAACTGGCTCACCTGCAATCACTTCCAGTTCTGGGATTGCCTTGTCCACCAGTTCTAGGTCATCTGACAGTTCAACCACGAATTTTTCAAGCATTAGACCAATCACCAGCACGTCAACTATCATCGATACAAGTTCCAAGGGTTTGCTTGCAAATACTACAGTGTCCTTCAAAAGTTCAAGGACTGAATTTTTCAGTAGCACGACTGAAACAAGCACGATATCCATGGACTCAAGCATCTCCAATTCCAACATCTCATCCACAGTCACTTCGGATGCCGAGAGCTCGAACATAAGTATTGCGAGCAGAACTTTGATTTCTCCTGGATCGAGTCTTTCAGCAGTATCTTTTGCTTCTACCAGCATGGCTTTTATGAGTTCAGCATCCCCCCAGTCTATCATACCCACATCAAGCTCAATTACTTCCTCCTTGCTGTGGTCCAATGCAACTCTCTTCTCATCTGGTGCTGCAATGGTCAGAAGTTCCTCAGCCCCAACTCCATCGAGTACCTCTAGCAGTGAGTTGGCAGCTGGTACGATTCCAAGCACAGTCGCTACCCCCGGACTACCATCAATTAGTTCAACCGCAAGTGTGACCTCTGCAAGCGTGACCTCTGACCATGACTCTAGTACGGATGACCGCCAAATTCAGTACACGACTGCCTCGTACTCGATGGCAGCAGGTGTAAGCATTACAGTTGATGCAATCTCTTCATCGGCTTCATCAAAGCAGATGGGGCTGTCGAGCGTCGCGCCTGATTCAATGACCAGCAACGGGCTCTTAAGCTCTCTTCTTACCCTGCTAAGCAGTACAAGCACATCAACGAGCAAGGCGACCGAGCCGATAACAGCTTCCAGTGCTCCTTCTGACAGCTTGGGTCATTTCGCTGCACCATCCTCGGTACATGCCACTGGTTCTAGTGATTCGATTTTTACCTCTGCAATCGCCACTGTAGTGTCGCAAGGACAGAGCAGCGCAAAGGTCATAGATTCCGGTAGCATGACCATTACAGTTATCCTGCCAACAGACACAGGAAGAAGCTCGATCGATCCGCTAACGCCTAAGAATTATACCTTGTACATGAGCAGCACAAGCACAGATCTAAGCATCATGAAAAGTGTTCTTCCAACAAGCCTTTCCACATCGATGGGCTTGGATTGGACATCTCCAGATCCGTCGAGTTCCAGCACACCGACTATTGTAGCGACAACTACGCCACATCCGCTTAGTGCGACTGCTGAAGAAGTTCTGTCGATCCAGCCGTCGTCTTCAGACCAAAATGAGAATATCCGTGTTATGACCACTCCAGAAGTGGTTAGTACTGGAGTGATTAGTATGACTGCATTACCGGTTCCTTCGTCTCCCGCGACTATACCAAGCGTCCAGAGATTTATCGTTCTTGAGGGCTCGGACGATCAGCATAATGACTTCTCCTTTCATGTTGAGGACAGCGGTGTTGTCGAATTCAATCGAGCACCAGACAATGACTCTACCCAGGATTCAAGCTATATACTCGCAGTGTCAGTAAGTGGTACCCGGCTCATGGACTCGCATGGTAGGATCTTGACGATTGATGCTACTCAAGCCAATGAAGGCACTTCTATCATAGCCAGGGGCACGGTTCCATCTCGCAAGCGGTCTAATCAAATCCTTTCCAATCCATTCGTCTACGATGCATCAGATAATGGATCCTTAATTGCACCTGGTTTCAAATTCTATATCACAACTGGCGGATCGCTAGCTGTCTACACCGTACAAGCTCCTCTGCCGCTTGATGCAGCTGTCCTGCTCACACAGCTCCGAGCTCCAAGTGCTCCTATCTGTCAGCCAGATGGCACGAATTGTCCGGTCGTGTCTTCTGCCAGTCTCAATCCCAGTTCTGTGAAGACAACCTCCAGTAGATCCTTGGCATCTCTGCACATTTTCACGCAGCCTACACACTCCACAGCCAATCTTGACGAGATTGAAAATGCAAATTTTTCGCATGGATCAACCACTCTAGTCGACTTTCAGCCTTCAAGTGTTCCATCAAATCTTGCACCGGCACAAAGTGGATCGGCTTCGGTCGCTTTCAGCAAAACCGAACTGGGCGAATCACCGAGTCATCGTGCTTCACAAGGTCAGGCAGGCATGCAGTCGATCATGCCAATAGCAATTGCTGGAATTTCACACACGGATGTCACCTCCATTACTTTACTGAATGGTAGTCAAAGGACTGCTACAGCCAGAGTGCCAGCCAATCCATCGTCAGAGCCTCAGTCGTACGTACCGGGATTTCGACCATCGAGGACGGACATTTTGACAGGGCTCAGGAGTGCTAGACCAAATCTCGAATCCGCTGTCCAGAGTTCACTGCCAAACGCCGCGAGCGCAGTGACGCAAGACGATCACATGAATGTGTCCGGCGTTTCAGCAACCTCTTCCACAGTCGTTCAGGACGCGGCTGACCACACATCGGCTATGCCAAGTCAAGTGCATCTACCTGATGCTACTTCGAACACAACTCGCACAACTGTGATGACGTTGCTCGCTAGTTTGACGAGTTTGATCTGCGTCCTGATATATGTTTGAGCCCTTGGTATCATTACATAAGAGCATTGTATTACGTTCAATAGTCCTGTCACCTAAGCCCCGCTTGCCTTTGAAATTAATATGTGTCATATCTCCCTTTGAAGACGGTCTTGAGAGACCTGGAAGCGCAGAATTTTTTTCATGATGATGTCATTCCCTATATGGGGATTCCAAGAATCATGGACACCTTGAAACAATGTCGTATGAGTTTGATGAAAAATGGAATTATTATGGAAAGATCCGATACTCCCAACGAACGCCTTGATTCTCTGTATTTGCAAGCTGCAAGCTCTATTCCTATAATCCCATGCCTGCTCTTTCTAGAGACAGCGACTTTCTATTTACCACAAGATCGGCATTTGCTATCCTCCTCGCCGACCTCCGACGCACGACGAGCATTCATAGCGAGCCATGCTCCTTGGTCCATCCCTGGTGAATCGGGGTGCAGACTCGGATTCATACCCTTAGGATTGAGTTCGATGAATCGCCAGGTATCATCGCATGCATCTTGCAATGAAAATTGTGTTTTGAACCCAAGGTCTCGCTGAGCCAGATCGCACTTTGCAGTCAGATTCAAGACATCTCCAGCTCGTCGTGGTGCTATCTGATAGGGTATCTCGCGTCCGACAGATCTATTGAAGGCATGCACAACCTCCAGGACTGTAGAACCATGGCCAGTGCCTATATTCCACGCTGTACAGCCCTTGTGACCGTTTGCGAGCTTCTCCCACGCTTTAAGATGCGCTACACCAAGATCGACTACATGAATATAGTCACGGATGGGTGTGCCATCGGGAGTGTCGTAGTCGGCCCCAAAGATGTTCAGATATGGTCGACGTCCAACAGCAACTTGTGCTAAGAATGGAAGAAGATTATTGGGTACACCTAGTGGATCCTCTCCAAGCAGACCAGAGGGATGTGCCCCGGCCGGATTGAAATATCGGAGAAGCGCTGCAGACCAACCATTATTTGCGCTGCAGTGATCCCCGATTATACTTTCTATTGTGAACTTTGTGCGGCCATAAGGATTCGTAGGTGCCAATGGGCAGTCTTCGGGTATAGGTATCATGTTGCTATGTTTTCCGGCGTCACCATAGACAGTTGCGGAACTTGAAAACACAATCTTCTTCACTCCGTGGTCAGTCATGGCTCTTAGCAGCGTGATAGTACCGCCGACATTGACTCTGTAGTACTCAAGAGGAATCTGCGCACTCTCGCCGACAGCTTTGAGAGCCGCAAAGTGGATGACGGACTCTATGTCGTGCTGAGCAAATACCTCACTTAGAGCTGTATAGTCTGTTATATCGCAGAGATGAAATCTTGGTAACACGCCTGTAATCTGCTCGATACGTTTTAGGGATTCTGTTGATGAATTGAACAGATTGTCCAGGATAACCACATCTTTTCCAGCTTGTATCAGTTCAACGACGGTATGTGAGCCGATATAGCCAGTGCCTCCCGTAACCAATATCGAAGCCCGTCTGGGTGACTGGGATCTGTCCCCATTGGAGTATGTATGCAGTTGCATCACTCTTGGTAATTTCCCGATTGGCAAGTTATGAATCTCTGCTCGCTGCTCTCAGATAGCCCAGATTATTGCCGAAGATTGCCGCACCCACAGATCCTTGCGGTAGCTGACAACGTGAGAGGAATGAGATGAAAGAGTGTGATTCAATATGTTATCGATGGTAAGCTTAAGCACGCCAACGTCTCGCCCTAGAAGCGCAGTAGAGGTGCTTGGACTTCGATGGGCAGCACACTAGATATTGTGAACGAATGAGAGGATTATGCTGGTGCTCAGTGCTTCTTTGCTGGCGATTCTGGCTGATCGCTCTGAAGCAAGAGTTTCTCGTGTGATCTCCTCCTGCTGTTCCTTGTCAAGAGTCGACGTGTGAGTGGAAGCGAGTCTGTGCGGGTGAAAACAACGCTGTTCGGGAGGAGAGAATCTGGAGGAGAGGGCTGAGAGGAGGCGCTGCAGTTTCAAGCGATGTCAATCAGTAGAACCACGCGCAGGCTCAATCAGGCGTTGCTCGTTCAATCCCGAGAAGGGATTCTGTCGCCCGCTCTGGCTTTCGCTGCCCTTGCCAGCCCTGTTTTGCGCTTCTCGATGACATTCAGCCCAGCCTCAAACTCTCGGCTGCGGCTGACGTCCCACACGCGATCAATTGTAAGCCAGAGTCTGGGACACGAACATGACCAGATGTATCCTGAACAAGTGCATATCGGTCGTCAGCTGAGTTACAGAATTCCGGGAATGACCCCTGATCTCTATCTGCAAGCTCGTAGCATAAGCCAAATACGCTTGGACGTCTCTGACCATGTTTGGAGCACTCCGTGGTTTATCATTGAGTAAATGGAAGTGAGACTTGATCATCACAGGTTCCATGAGATCGTCCATTCTTATTCACGCGGTGACATAAAAATATTCACATAAGCGGGGATAACTGATCATTCGAGAAGGAGTTTTTCAACTCTGCGATCAGGTTCCTCCATTCCGAATCTATCTAGTTACACAATATCTCTTCTCTTGCACTAGCTTAGATTGTCCGCTGTCATCGATCCAGCTCGAAGAGCACCGTAAGGGAACAAAGGACTTCTCTTTCAAGTCAATGTCAGTTTCAATCTGTATGGAATCCATTAATCTCCTATCTGAGGCATCTAGTGGATGACTATTCAAGAACTTCCAAACATCGATAGGAGCTATCTACAAAGTGGACAGATTGTTCCTGATGTCAGGTCCATTGTCAAGGAATTGATTGAGAACAGTATCGATGCCGGTGCTACCTCGATTACCATTATCCTTGAGGGACAAGGTCTCGACCAAATTCTGGTCCGAGACAATGGTCATGGAATCAAGGAGGAGGATATTGGTTCAGTATGCAGACCTCATCATACAAGTAAGATCAAGGATTTCTCTGAACTGAGAGCAGTCCGTACATATGGGTTTCGTGGCGAAGCTCTTGCCAGCCTATCAGCTTTATCACAAGACATCAAGCTTACTACTCGTACAATGGAGGACAATGTGGGCAGGATGTATCAGACTGATGTGCAGGGGCGCCTTCGTTTCCTGAAGACTACTGCCGACCCTCTAGGTACCACGATGGCTATCATTAGGCCATGGCACAAACTTCCAGTTAGACGAGAGAAATTCCTCAAGGAATCTTTCAAAATTGCTGCAAAAATCAAAGATATTGTCGACACATATGCTATCATCCAATACAAGCGCCGTTTTCAACTTATCATCAAGTCCGTCAAAAGAGCCGATCCACCTTGCATCCTGACAAAGCTGCCACAGCGCTCTCTTGAGGATGCTCTTAGCAGATATTATGGCTCAGATGTTGAGCCATCCCGCAATCGACACCATCTGGAAACCCCGGTTTTCGCACTAACCATATACTTATTGGCCAGGCCAGCATCGTGCTCGAAAATCAAAAAGTCCCATTTCTTCGTCGACAGCCGACCTATCTGTCAGACCAGAGGTCTGCCCAGAACCATGCTTGAGCAAGTGAGACTCAAATTTCCCAAATTCATGCAGAATCAAAGCTCCCCTGAATTTGTTTTTGTAGACTTACAATGCAAAATACCATGTTATGACCCCAATGCCGAACCCTGCAAAGATATGCTACTGTTCGAAAATGCAGATATAATCCTGGCTGCTTTGACAAAAATGCACCTCGGAGTTTGTGAAGAGAACAATGATAAAGGGAATCTAACTTCTGACGAACAAGTGTTGGACACACTGGACTCGGCGCCAACTTTGAGCATACGAAGCAGATCATATAAAGCTGTTCGGGAACCGGTAGAGTACAGTGATGCTTCCAAGCAATACAAAGGTTCTTCTGATTTAGTTGAGCAGAACTCTTGTGAGGTGCAGGGTGGCGAAGAAAGTGTGTATGGCCATTTTATGACGACTTCAGACACAAATGCCAATTGGAATCACAGTATGCTTGATGAAGACATGAGTTCCGAGGAGGATCACCAGACGCCAGATGATCTGACATACAACGTCGATAACCCCATGAGAATGACTTCGCCACTGAACCACTTTCAGTCGACGAATGAGATGGATTACGTACAGGATGTGTCCAACCTCTACAAGTAACTGCTCTCTGAGACTCCCTATACGCCTTCATGCTAACAATCGTACGCAAGTCCTTGGACCATTGCGAAGCTGACCACACGGCCGAGCTTACTGCCATGCGAACAAAGCGTCCCAAAGCAGCACAATCGGAAGACTACGCCCATGCATCGATCACTTTATCGGCCTATTGCCACTGTGAATCAAAGTGAAGTAGATGTCAGCGCTACTCAATCGAATGGAGCAAAGAGTGACAAGAACATGGCAATTCGGAAGAGAAAAATACCCCGACTAGACCATCCATCAACCACTTTGGATCATTGTGGTACAAAGAAATCTCGAGTTGGCGCTAAAGTTCTGGCCGAGAAGCATCAAACAGATCTACAAGGCTTCTTGACGGCAACTCTTCCACGGCCTTCCTCTGCACATATTCGCAAGACACGATGCACACGAAGTACGATCGCTCATGGTCAAAATGATTTCGGCAGTAAGCGAACTGCTAGATCATTGCACCCCGTCGTGGCAGCCCCAGATACTCCACTCCTTGCCGGACATGAGCTTCCTATTCAAGGACTGAAGGAATTTGACATCGCAGCTGACCAGGTACACGACTCATTTACTACCATCCGAGTAGATCTTGATGGTCTGCTCCAGTCGTGCCGAGTTTACTCATTGCAAACAGAGACTAGCTCAATATTTTCTGCTCATGGAGGTCTCAACGACGTTCTAGGCTTCACCTCAGTATGTGCGTTGAGTAGTAAAATCAAGTTGATAAAAGCTATGGACCATAACGATGCATTACTGGCGCTATTTGCCAGCATCGATGGACCACCCGAACCATGTAATGGACCAAATGGAACAGTAGGTCTGTCACCTTGGGAAATGACTTGCGATAGCGTTCGTAGTGTGCGTCTTTGCTAAGGTGCTCACATCAGAATTCCTGATAGAGCATGAATTTTATGAAAACCTCCTGTCAGTGCGTGACATGCACGAGCACCATGTGAGACGAGTCTTTTCTAAGCTCGCGCATGAGATTGAGTGTCAAATTCCTGCACAACTGTCTATTCTTCGAAAGTTATACCTCAACAAACGAGTAAGCTGCCTTGAGGGCATCAAATTCAGTCATCTTATCGCTTAATATGCGCACTAATGAGTGATTGGGAGCAGTAGCAGTCAGCTTGTCGTGTAGCTCTGTTGTGTCTTTGCCAGTCAGTGTCCGGAGAACGATCATGTTTGCAAGGGCATCAGGAATGTCCACAGAATCTTTATGTAGGACATTCTGTAGAGTGCTCTCGGCTTCGTCGTAGTGTCCAAGTTGTATTTCTGCAGCTGATTGAGCTAGTAGCATGCGAGTCGGATTACCCGCAAGATCGGCAAACTCTTGAGCAGTATAGAATGAAGACTGATAGTTATCCATACCTCCGAGCCTCATATTCACCCACATTTCTGCTAATTGGATGAGTTCAGCATCTTGAGCCCAAGACTTGGCTGATTTGAGCGTTGCTTGAGCTCTGGCCAACTGGTTATTTGCCAAACATATTTGAATGATAATAGCTATTGCTTCAAGATTGCTCTCTATATTCTCCAGAATATCTATTGCATCATCTTGTGATTCGGGCTCGTGCGCAAGCACACTTGCTACGATGATCTGCACGTCCGGCTGGTCAGATATACTTGAAAGTTTCTCAGCAATCTTAAGTGCCTCCGTGGTCTTTCCTGTTTTGTATAGGGCTAAGGCCAAGGCTGCTTGACTGAGAGGATCCTTCTTTGATCTCAGGGATGTAGCAGTCTCCGAGGGATCTAATTCCAGTCTTGCGCGAAGGACTAAAGCCTCCGCTCCGCTCAAAGAACTCGCCTCGTCAATCACACGTTGATACAGTCCCTTGTAGAACGCGTTCTTTTGGTTGAAAAGAGGATCAGAATCGAGACTCATTGGGGATTCGTCCAGCCACTGCTATCAGGAATTGTCTAGCTTTAGTGAGAATTTAGTCGATTCGGGAAAACCAGAGATCTGTGAATATGTAGCTGCCGTTACTGCAAAGCAATGAGTGAGAAGTGCATGTATACATGCAAACGTTGGAAGTGGAGCGAATCTGTCAGTGCGCCCAAGCGCAACCAACTTGGGGCAGGACGGAGCTCATGCTACGGTATGCAGCATCTGACGATTCTGATTTCCGATCACGGCCACCACTGCCTGCGATTCATGCACAATTACTCCACATGAGAGCTTGAAACCCATACTCTGATTAGGCGACTCTAGCCTGCAGTGAGCTTGAATGGTCAATGATAGAGCATCTTATGGGATACTTCAAGGATAATTCATCGAGCGCAACAGCAGGCTGATGGCAAATATGTTGTGATTCATAATCTCGAATATGCTATACTCGCATGAGAAATGGGCAACACTAGTTCCTCTATCACAGGAACTGCAAGCTTGGACTCGTACATCGAGGAATTGGGCGATATCACCTTCGAGAAACCCCTGAGCTCGTCTCGCTTTCTGAAATGTATCAGAGGTAGACATGTCGATTCGCAAGTGGTGGTGAAGTTGCTCGTTAAAGCGGGTGTTCTCAATCTCAAGAATGCGAACAAGCAATTGAATACCGAAAACGAATTACTTCTCAATATCCCTGGTGCACTATCTTATCAACGAGTTCTTGAGACTGACCGCGCGGTCTATTTGGTCCGACAGTACATTGCGAGCAATTTGTATGATCGAATCTCGACTCGCCCTTTCCTGGAGGCGATCGAAAAGCGATGGATCGTCTTTCAACTGCTCTCTGCTGTGCGCGATTGTCATGCCCAGGGGATACATCATGGTGATATCAAAAGCGAGAACGTGCTGGTCACTTCTTGGAACTGGATATATCTGACTGACTTTGCATTCTTCAAGCCTACATATCTCCCGGAGAACAATCCGGCAGACTTTTCTTATTATTTCGATACATCATTTCGCCGCACCTGTTACGTGGCTCCAGAACGCTTCTATGCCACAAGTGACGCAAGAACTGGCACGATCACTGAAGCTATGGATATCTTCAGCTTGGGTTGTGTAATTGCAGAGCTCTTTCTTGAAGGCAGTCCCCTTTTCGACCTTTCTCAACTGCTCAGGTACAAATCCGGCGAGTTCGATCCTTCTACGGTCGTCGAAGTGATCGAGGACATTGAAGTGCGAGCCTTGATCTTACACATGATTCAGCTTGATCCAGAGAAGCGTTTGACAGCTGAGGGTTATCTAAGCAAGTGGCAGAGACGTGCTTTTCCAGAATATTTTGCGACCTTCCTAAGTCAATATATCGGTCTGATCACGGATCCTCAACGTCACCATTCACAAATACCATCTGCTGATCTTGATGAGCAGCTAGATCGAATATTCTTCGAATTCGACAAGATATCCTTCTTCTTAGGGTTTGATCCAGGGGAGACAGAGGAGACCTGGCGACTCCGCAAAGCAGGCCTCCCAACGACCAGTTTAAGTATACCAAACTATCAAAGAGTAGTGATCGACAATGCTACTCGTGCCCAAGGCGAAGATGGCGCGCTGATATTCCTGAGTCTCTTGTTGTCTGGGATTCGTAACACGACTCGACCCTCTACCCGGGTTCGAGCTTGTGACACGATCCTTGCCTTGACCGAGCGCATCTCAGATGAGGCAAAATTGGATCGTGTCGTCCCATCACTTGTGGCACTACTGAACGATGAGGCAGTAGAAGTCAGGTGTAGCGCACTACGTACTTTGTGTCAAGTTCTCTCAATGGTGACCGTGCTGACACCGGTCAATGCTTTTATATTTCCGGAGTATATATTACCAAGATTAACGTCCTTCACGACTGACTCTTCCGTATTGGTACGAGTAGCTTACGCTCAGAAAGTAGCTCTAGTAGCTGACACTGCAACGCGATATTTCGAAATGGCTCAAGCTCTGCGTTCAGCCGGTTTCTTGACACTAAACGACGACACTGAAGGTGAAGTTGGCATATCTGAGGAAGTCAATTTCAAGCGCCTTTTCGAACTCGCCCAAATCGACCAAAAGAGTTATCTCCATACACATGTCATCACTTTGCTAACCGATCCTGACGCACATGTGAAACAATCTCTCTTGAAGAACATTGCCAAATTGAGCAAATATTTCGGCAGACATAGAGCTAACGATGTGGTTCTCAGCCACCTGATTACATACCTGAACGACCGAGACTGGCTACTCAAGGCGGCCCTTTTCGACAATATTGTCGACCTATGTAGCTTCCTTGGTCAGTCGTCTGTGCAGGAATATGTCGTCCCACTCATGGTTCAATCACTCGCTGGTAAAGGCTACACCAGCAATTTTTCTAGGAACTTCCAGAACTGACGCATGTAGATCCTGAAGAGTTCATTATTGAGAAGGTATTGAATGCACTCACGACTCTGTATAAGAAGTGTTTGATTGAACGACAAATCGCTTTATCCCTACTGACAACTCTTGTTCGGTTCTTTCTTCATCCTAATCTATGGATACAAGAGGCAGCTACAGGCTATGTTGTGGCTGTCAGTGAAGGACTGTGTCTAGCTGATGTTCATTGTCTAGTTTTACCACGGCTCAAGCCCTTCCTGCGAAGTGAAACCAGGAGTCTCGATGCTGTCTCAATTTTACAAACTCTGCGCCGCCCCTTGGGTCCTCAAATTTTGGAGTTGGCTCTTAAATGGGCTGTCAGTAGTGGTGCAGGGATGAAAAGCCAATTCTGGGTAAAAAATGGCAATCGTGCTGACAGCGCTAATAAATCGTTGCAAGCACAGCCGAATCCTAAGGCAATTCAGACAATTAATTTTTGGCCTTTTACAGAGGACTTGAAAAACCCGCATTCCCAGAAGCTACCAGTGCTAAAATACAGTGAGGATCTCGCATTTCTGACACGCTTGCGCAATGCCGGATTGCGGCCTGAAGATGATTGGAAACTTCTTTGTCTCCAAAGCTACATCTACCGCGTCTCCTATATGCGCCTCGAGGCCGAGAAGAACTTGCAATCCAAGAAACAGGATAAATCCAGCGTACAACACCCAGTCACTATCTTCTTCGATCACATCGATGCCCCGGAAGCTGTTCACGACAATAATGATCTGCAAAAAGTCCTAAAGGGCGCTTCATCACAACTCCAACATACCTCCATATCTAGGGATTTGCGGAAAGTTGCGTCGCAAAATTTAATACTGTTCTCCGGACCGCTGTCAATGAAATCTCATACACAATCCATGTCCGCGACTCCTGTGGTTGATAAAGAAGTTAAGAATGGCCAAGATCTTCATAAGCCGCTTCAGCTTGTGAACAGTACAGAGGATAATGTTCATCAGGCTCGCAAATCAAGCAGTGCAGTTCATCTGCCAGGTGTAAGCTCCAAAGCCCTTGCTGCCACCAGCACAACACCGGCTTTTGCTGTCGGTTTGGTTGAACATCAATCCAAAATGCAAGAAGTACATCGATCAGGAGGCAATCCCCAAAAACATGTCTTAGCGCAAGGTAGTCACACATATCGAGGCTCTGACGAAGTTGTGTTGCGGATGCTTGATAAGTCTTATATGAAAACCTTGCCGCAAGTGTCTCAAGATTTTGGTCCGACTGTTGCACCAACTCCGCCTACCATTCACGAGACCCTTGATACATATTCATGGCAACCACAGGGAATCTTGGTCGCTCACATTCACGAGCATACAGCAGCAATAAATTGTGTCAAAGTTTCACCTGATAGTCTCTTCTTTGTGACCGCTTCCGATGATGGCACCGTCAAAGTGTGGGATTCTGGCAAACTTGTAAGCAATGTAGCAAACCGATCAAGGTTGACCTACAGAGGATTCGTCGGTACTCGCGTGAAGTGTATGACATTCATGGAGAATTCACACTCCATTGTCGCATGTTCGGATGCCGGTTCAATACATATCATCAAGATCACATGTACTAGAAATACTTCAAGCATAACCAAGTTCGGCAGTACTACTGCAATCCGTAAACTTCAGCTTCCAGATGAAGAGATTGCACTGCAGCTGGAGCACTTTGTGCAGGAACAAGCTTCGATTCTGCTTGTCGC
This sequence comes from Taphrina sp. SM11, assembly GCA_004000165.1. Lineage (NCBI taxonomy): Eukaryota > Fungi > Ascomycota > Taphrinomycetes > Taphrinales > Taphrinaceae > Taphrina > Taphrina sp. SM11. The sequence continues at coordinate 124,064 of RHDT01000331.1, read as the reverse complement.
GACAAATCAGTGTCGCATTCTTGCTTATGATGTTTCGACAATGACTTTGATGTACTCCCTGCAAAATCCGGTGGAACATGGTACTCTCACATGTTTCTGCCTAGACAAGAAGAAGAGCTGGTTGCTTCTAGGAACATCGCGTGGAATACTCGATCTTTGGGACCTGCGCTTCAAGCTGCGTCTGAAGGCCATCGGAATTCCAAATTGTAGTCGAATAAGCAACGTCCTCTTGCACCCTAGCAGAGGTCGTGGACGCTGGGTCTGTGTCATGAGTTCTACGAGTACAGAAGTCACCGTCTGGGACCTTGAGAAATCCCTCTGTCGAGAAGTTTACAGGCTCGGTAGTTCTGAGAATGTAAGACCGCAAGATTACATATCCTGGGATGTGGATGAGACGAAGTCGGAAGAACTCCTAGCTCTGTACACCAAAGAACTATCGCTCAAGGTTCCAAATGCGCACACTAGGCATGGTAGGATCAGTGCAGCAACTTTAGGCACTCTCTTTACTCATCGTCGGCCAAATACAACGTACCTCTTGGTCGCAGATTCCAGCCAGAGTATTCGCTGCTGTGATATGACCAAAGTCGAACAGAGTTTCATCATCTGTGGTCCTCAGAGTGGCGAACCAATATCCTATCGTTCCAAGAATGTGAACTCAATGATGGTCTTTGAGGAAGTCGAGAATAAGACTACCAACAGGGCTTCCAAGAAAACAAGCAAGGCTCAGATATTGGCCACACAACAAAATACATTGCTGAGAGATCATATGGACACGATACTTGACGTGGCATTCTTGCAATGGCCATACAATATGGTAATCAGTGTGGATCGGAGTGGCGTGCTCAAGGTTTTTGCTTGACAGGCAACTGCTAGCCAGAGGTATGGTTGCATGATAGTGAGCCCTAAACTTTCCATACATGGTATGTTGTCCTTCTGTCATGATCTACTACGCTCAAACAGTATGAGACGCACACGGCATGTTGGTGTGATTCACGTGATACGCTTCGAGATCGCTTTTTGATGACGTAACGGGCAAGCCTGCCGAGGACATCTCAGCCTGCGGTGTATATCCCCACAATAGGGCAGATGTCATTGAGCGAGTTTTTGACGTGTCTGTGTACATCGGGACGACGCTCTCTTATATCACTCATAAATTTCTACTCAAATAAAGCTCGTTGTTGAGATGACGAAGCACGACCAAAAGGCATGTCTTTTTGCGATCCACTATTTTCAAGTGCGCGCGTAAAAGACCGTTTGCTGACGAGAGGATAGCCAGCCAAGTCTGATGACGGCCACAAGACTTCAAAATCGGAAGACAGGGTGAAGCCTGCTGTATGTCATCTACATGCCTGCCGATATCGTGGTTTTTGCGCTGACGAAGGAATTTAGGATCAGAGTTCAAAGGAGCAAGATCAACGATCGAAGAAGGAGATTGAGGACACGGTAGGTCCCGCGGGAGGAAGCAATGCTGCAATCAATCCCAAGTTGTAGTCAGTGTCGATGAGAGCCTACGTAGATTCGGAAGCAGAGGGAAAAATTCTACTCGATAAAACAAATCTACCCAGTTTTGTGCTCGTCGTGTTGGCCTTTTGGGTGTGTGAGATGGAAAGGGACTGGATTGTTGTACAAAGGTCAAGAAATGCTGGAATTAATTTCGAGCTATCCTTGGGGAGTCTGTATCTGGTGGCATGGGAAGAGGGAACTGACGGATCTGTTGGGGGGGCGTCTAACTGATTGTTCTTCTCGCAAATCTCGATATGAGAGCATGGTGTTCAAGTGGACGCGGAAGACACGAGATTCGAGAGGACAGCTTGATCTGGTGAGTCAAAGTCTTTTACTCTCACTGTGAGAGGTGTCTGTATCTCGCGATAGAGCGATGCAGGGATTTCTCCCCTCATCCGACACAACAGATCATAATCATCTCCCAGGATGAGTGTCGACCCTCGGCATGATTGGAAGGAGGAGAAATCCGATGGGCGTGCGAGAGAAGGCTGTTTCTCTCGTGTATTCATTCTTGCCTGATTCCCCCAAAGGAAGGCACGTAGTGGCCAGTGAAATTGGAGAAATAAACGTGCGAGGCGCCACGAGTCTTGTCGATTTGTAAAGATCTGCGATCGGGCCAATGACGGCGCCTCTTATCTGCGCCTATCTCTTCTTCGTCCCCCCAAATACCAACTTTCCCTTCTCCGGCCTTGGTAAAGCTGATTTCCACTGGTGTGGAAGCAAAGGATTGTGTGGAATTGTAGATAGGCTCTTGCGGAGTGCGTTATCTGCCGATCAGACGGCCGCCCCATGGAGAAGAAAGTCTCCGTTGTTGTCGGCTGTGGTGTCCCTTGTCCATTCCTGCTAAATAGAGGCTCGTTGGCACCTTGTTGAAGGGAAATCCTGCATTCTCTTGTAAGCGGTCTTCGGAAGGAAATTTAGAATGTATCACGATTCCCATGGCAAGATGGTCACACCACCAGTAGTCTCGGCCTCGTCCAACTTCTTCTCCCCCAAGGAGACGACGGAGATGATTTGTGCCGCCGGGGTGGCCAAGTCGAGACAGTCCTATCTGGAGACTCTCGTCCGCTCGATCCTCGCCGGAATCTTTCTCTCCTTTGGTGGTCTCTTCCTGCTCGTCGTGGGTGGCGGATCGCCTGGTCTGGCGACCTCCTACCCCGGCATTCGCAAGGCAGTCCAGGCCCTCGTCTTCCCGCCCGGCCTCGTCTTCATCGTCCTCTTTGGGGCGGAACTCTGTACGTCGAATTTCATGGTCATGTTCATCTCGACGATTCATCGCAAGACGTCCATCCGACACCTGGCAGAGTCCTGGGTCATCACCTGGATCGGAAACCTGATGGGTGCTCTCCTCTTTGGCGGCGTCTTTGTCTATTGGTCGGGTGTGATCGAGACGGAGCCTTACAAGACCTATGCCATGACGACGGCCGTGTCAAAGACGCACGGCGCGGCTTGGCATCAACTCTTCCTGCGTGCGATTGGGTGCAACTACCTCGTCTGCATCGCCATCTTCCTCGCAACTGCTTCGAAGGATGGCATCTCCAAGATTGTCTCCATCTATCTGCCCATCTGGCTCTTCGTCGCCGTCGGGTTCGAACACGTCGTGGCAAACATGTTCATCATCCAGATGGGCATGTACTACAAGGCAAAGATCTCCGTGGGCTACTACATCTGGCACTCGATGATCCCAGTCACACTCGGCAACATCGTCGCCGGTGCGCTCTTCATGGGTGTCGTGCCCTGGTACCTCTATCTCTACCCAGACACGAAGCATGAGGGGGCCAATGCCGCACAGGGCGGAAACGACATGGTCCTCAATGGGGTCGCCTGCTCCGAGCCCTCTTCAGACACGAATTCTTTTGAGAGGGGCAGACGACAGAAAGACAGTGCAGACGTCGTGTAGAATTGATATGAAATTGACTTTTTTGTAATTTAATCTCTGAAAAATGTCAAAAATCTCATGAAGAAGCTTCTCCATCGAGTTCCTTCTGAAAGTACTTTCTAAAGTGTAATGTATCGCCAAGTCGATCGATCTCTGCGACGTCTTCCTGACTCAATTCAAAGTCAAATATTTGCAATTGCTCCTTCATCCGCTCAATCTTGCCACTCGTCGTCACGACCACATTTCCTTTCTATCGAGGCATATTAGCGGGATTACTTTCAAGCTTGTCATGTCATACCTGTAGATTCCACCTCAGGAGGATCTGTCCCTCCGTGCGACCATATCGCCCCGCAATCTCCTGTAGCGGTCCATCGAGTGGTCCATCTGTCTTGTGCACGAGGGGTGCGAGAGGTGCATAGCTCTCACCCAGGATGCCGTGTTGCTTCATATACCCATGCAACTCTCGTTGTGCGTTGTATGGGTGATTTTCGACCTGGTTGGCAAAGATGGGTTCCTTAGCAACGGCCCTGATTCGATCGAGTTCCTCGACACGGAAATTGCTCACGCCAATGTGCTTTGTGAGCCCGAGGGTCTTGCATCGTTCGAGCGCCCGCCAAGTCTCCTCCAAGTTTCCCTCGCCCTTCCAGTCGAAGAAGGGAAAGTGGATGAGGTAGAGCTCGACTTGGTCCAGCTGAAGTTTCCTCAATGAGGTCCGTAGTGCTTCGACGGCATCCACGTCTTTGCCTGGCAGCAGCTTAGTCGTAATCCACAGCTGTTCTCGTGGGAAATTTGCCTCTTTCAAGGCAATGCCACACTCTTCCTCGTTTCGATAGACCTGGGCATTGTCAATGTGGCGGTACCCGACGCTGATGGCCGTCTTGATGCCCTCGACAATCTTTCGGTCAATGTCGCTCGGCTCTTTTTTGAACCAGGCCGTTCCTACACCATATGCAAGCTTCTGAACACTGTTCATCTCTCGTCTCTTGTCTCGCGGATGTGCTTCGTATTGGCGTAGAAGGTGTGCATATAGTGCTTGGTGTTCAGTCAGAGGTCGAGAGTAGTCATTTTGTGGGGTTCAATCAGCAACAGCAAGGGGCAACGTCATTTCCCTCAAGAAGTGACCAGAAAGGAAGCCATGGACGGCATGGCTTAAGGATGGCTCATCATTGTTCCTTTCAACCACACCTGCTTTGCCAGTCTGTGAGGTAGCTATAGGAGGCCTTTTGCCAGAGTACTTTAGCATAAAAGGCATGCGATACGTGATGGGTCATACGACACTCCGAAGGGCTTTTAAGCCCTGAGATTGAGCTTACCGACCGGCACACGTTGGCCAGAATAAATGAGTGCACGTCTTCTGATTGACAGAGTAGCTTGAGTCTTCACTACAATCGTCACAGAGCACTTCTGACCTGGTCTGATGTTATCTGTCGCAGCTCTTCTTCATGCCGAACTTGGCTGGAGTTAGAAAAGCCTCCAATGTGACTATTGGAAGACGAATCAATACTTTGTACGAGATATTCTTCTCGAGCAACATTGCCACTTGCTCAATACTGTTGATTCCAAGTCGGAATCTTATCCCTACAAAGGAGTACAAGACAACAGACGCATCCTCAGCGACGTCAAGCGCATAGCTGCCAGAGCGTGGTTAATGGTCCGAGTAATCATTGTCTCTCATCGCTATAAACAAGACATTATCGAAACATCGATCTGCAATTCAATCTCATGCTCAACCTTGTCTTTAACGGAGCTTACACTGCAAAGCTGTATTATCATGCTCAGTCATTCACATTCGCGAGCGATGCCTGCATCTTCGGACTTTGTCTCATCAATGGCGCCAGATGAATTGGACAAGCCTATAGCCTCAAAGTACATGTCCAAAGTCAGCTCTGCAATTTTGTCATTATTCGCACATGTTCAGCAAGCTAATGCCGGGGACATCAAGTCACGATGGACTGCACATCTTGCTCAAATGATGAGTGAATTGGCTTTTGATAAGAATATGGATATTTCGATATATCATTGTTTTGCCTAGTAACTTTTTCCTTGTGTGCAATACCATAGAGATCTAGGCTGATTATACATTCATGTCTTGTCGTTTTACTCTTTGACCTCTTCGAGTGCTGGCATTTCATCATCGTCAGAGTCTGCACCTTCAGCTTCATCGTCATCCTCAGCACCAGCGCCCATGCCGCCTGCACCACCTCCCATGCTCTTCATCATCTAATCAAGTCAGCAAGCCATTCCTTTTGTTTTATATGGTCACATCGTGAGAACTCACCTCTGCAAAGTCTGGAGTGCCGCCTGCACCACCTCCCATTCCCGCAAGCTTGGAGAAGTCGAGTCCGCCCATACCACCGGCACCACCTCCCATCATGGAGGCCATGTCTGGACCACCGCCGCCTCCCATGCCACCGACATCTGGAAGTTCTGGCTGCTCGTCCTGCTCATCCTCATCGACCCATCGGTCGAAATCCGTTCGGACGTTGTGCAGTTTTCCCTTATTTGCACTGAGACGTGGCCAGTATTCGGCCTTGTCCTCCTTCTTCTGCAAGATGATGAATAGGTTCAAATCTGTGTTTCTCTGTTTCGTTGCCTCTGGTTCGATTTCTGCAAAGAGATCGAGGTCCAAGTGATATGTCTTTCCATGCTTGTCTGAACCCTTGACTGTCAACTTCTTTGCCTCGATTGAGATTTCAGGCTTGACGATATCGGGAGTGACGATCGTCAGGTAGACGAGATTCTTCTCATGTTCAGACTCGGAAGATCTCTGTGCCCAACGAACTTCTGGAACTTGAGGTGTCGACATCTATATTTTCTATATCGCTGGTTTTGACAAGTACGCTGTGGTCTCAGACTGGTGTAAAAGAAGAAAGTGACGACTTGGTAGACGGTAGCAGCTCACCTGGGAAGGACGTTGGATGAGCGGGTAGTTAGGAAGCGGGAGCATGTGGCCGATTAGTCGAGAACTTTCGGTCAGGCGAAGCGGTTAGAACACATTCAAGCCCCGATAGCCCACACACGAGGAAACAATTAATTACACAAGATTCATATCAAATATATAGCAGAACACAGGCATTTGATATGGTGTAAGGCTAAGGCGTAGCCATGTACCCTACATCTTGTAATCATCCCGAAGCGAAGAAATGTACAATTGTGCTGCGAGGTTCTATGTAGTCCTCTCACCAGATGCGATTACTGGGCAGACAATCCGGGCTGCAACCGGCAGCAGATTGTGTATCAACTTGGTCAGCTCTGCGGCATGAGACACAAATATCCTAGATTGCGTACACACGCCAACATGAATAGTTGTTGAGTGATTGTGTTCGTGCTCATGCAAAGTCACCCGCCTTTGCGACGACGAGGAGACCAATGATGAGTCCGAATAGACCTAGAATTGAACCGAAGATTTCCACAACCAAAACTTTGACGAATAGACTTGGGTCTTGTGCATCTGCCAGTGCTGCGCTAGATCCCGTGATGCCGACAGCGACTCCGCATGCAAGGTTGCAGGCACCAACGGTTAGACCTGACCAGAACAGGGAATAACCAGTGAAGAAGTTGTTTTTTGAGTAGAGGTCCGGCCCAGAAACAAAACTGAGCTTCGAGGTGAACACAATGGACATGATCAAACCATAAATTCCAACGACCTCGCAAAAGATAATTGAGATCAAGTTCTTCGTCGTAATCCGGCTTGCACGGACACCACCTCCCAAGATTGATGTACCAGTGATGAAGATACCCCAAGCAGCGCCAATGACCGATAGTCCTATACATAGTGCGATTCCACTGTTGAAATGTGTCAGAATATGATCAAATGGAAATCGAAATCCTCACATAAATCCCCAAGCATAGGGCGACGTTTCCGTCAGGAATTTGCCAACTGTATCTATCAGCAGCAGATCAATAGCTCACGGTCTTCTCCTATACCATCAAAAGCCTCCCCATCTCCAGTCAGGACCATATAGAGACCCACAAGAAGCCTTTATCTTGATTAGTGTTTTTATACATGGTATATCACACAAGATTATTCGTACAAGAATGCGAGAAGCCATGAGCTCAGACTCGTCAGGATGCCCATGTTTGGTCGGGCTGCGCTTCTCAACTTCAGGCGCTTGCTCTAAAGGACTATCTTCCTGGATGCTCAGCCAGAAGGAGACAACGAGGCCATGATGTCGTATCTCGAATCTACTTGCGAGGATGAGATTCAAGCACAGCACGTGCAGCATTGTGCTTGGCTTCAAAATTCGGTTGATCATTCTCCATAATTTGATCATCTCAACCAAGCACAAGTGTATAGTTTGCGCTAAATAAGAATGCATCGTCTACTTTGTCCATGGCAAATTCATGGAAGCTCAAGTTGACTATAGACAAGCTAGAATCACGGATGCTGGCATACCTATACATCACTTTAGAGCATTGAACAATATACTTGGCACAATATGTCATCGAGAAACATCATCAAGGCAGACCTGCTGAGGATATTACCAGGTTACAATGAGTCGCGCCTGCCCCCTGATCTCATTGCCCTCTCTGAGACATTCATCACTCAAGCGCAGCATCTCTTCATGAACCAATCAGAACTGCCTGCGAAGAACTTTGTTTGTGCGCACATAGCATGTGAACAGTAATAGAAGAAGGTTGAACTTCAAGTGCCTCCAAACTGACCTTGATAGACTGTCAACTAAGCTCTCCCTACCGGAATTGAATATCAAGAGTGCACCGATACCACCGGCAAAGTACAAGGCACTGTTCAAAAGAATAAGATCTGAAGCGACATTCAAACAAGTTCGCGATTCGGGCCATAGCACGATAGATACCAGACGACGCATAGCACGAGATCATGCCAAGGAAATTTGCTCCAAAATCGGAACGATTCAAGTTGCTGTGATCCTGCAAATTTTAGACCACTTAATCCCCACCTACGGTCCCTCAGACATGCGTGCTCTTGTGGCAGCTGTCTACCTCATCGCGTTGCAATCAAAATTGCACGCCAAGACCACGCCAAATACAGTCATGCGCGCGCTGATGCACGATCTTGGTCTCAGTAAACAGGAGATCGAGAATGAAATGGATTATGTACTTCGCAAAAGCCGTGGGACAAATTGGTTTGAGGTCTCGACTCTCAAGAAATTGAGACTCATCGATGGTCCAAGTAAGAAGCGAGCACGCATCACCCAGACCAGAATGGTGAGATTACCTTATTCCTGTTCCTCGAACGGCGTTCCATGAACAAGACAACCTAGTTATACTTGGGTTTACTGATCGTAGTAGATGGCCAATAGCATCAACTTTGAAAGCGAGACTTATCAAGCAAATTTTCAATCCTGGAAGAAGGAGATGCTTGCTACCCTTCAGACAAAACTTTCTGAATTGCAAGAGTCATGATGAACTTGACACTCACTAAAGCAAACACTGCCAGAAAAGATTTGTGGAAAATATGAAAACGCTCGTGCATGTGTCTATGTTACGTAGTGGTGAGACTGCTTTCCACCTTGCAAATTCTTGCCATGGGCAGTTCATACAGATTGATTGACTCTCCATTGGTCGACCAAAGGTGGGGCGTGTTTTGGCTTATACTTTGTTCTTTCCCAACTTCAAGGCATTGTCGATGGCATCCTTGGAGTCACGAACAAGTGTCTGCTTGTACTCGGAAATGGACATGTCGAGCTTGATGACATGCTTGTCTTTGACCTCCCACAATTCCTTTGCGACTTGACCGATGAGACGGAAGTCGTGCGAGACGAGGACGACACCACCTTCCCAGTTCTTGCAGGCGGAAGCAAGAGCATCGATGGAAGCAATGTCCAAGTGATTGGTCGGTTCGTCGAGGAGCAAGATGTGAGGTCGGTCGAGTGCCAATGTGCAAAAGACCACACGCGATTTGAGGCCATCGGACAGAGTACGGATCTCGCTGGTCTGATGGGATCCAGAGATACCAAATCGACCGAGCCATGCTCGCCAGTAGGAAACTTCTTGGTTCGGGTAGTCCGGCTTGTACTTGCTCTGGACAAAGTCCAGGGGTGTCTGATCATACGGTAATTGATCCGCCGAATGCTGAGAGTACTTGGCAATCTTGAGACCTGCATACTTTGAAACGGAACCCTCCACGGGGGAGAGCACACCGGTAATGAGGTTCAACAGGGTCGATTTACCTGTACCGTTCTTACCCACGATGGCGACTCGGGAGTCCATGTCGATACCAAAGTCGAGGTTCTTGTAGAGGGCATTCTGAATCTTGCCGTCATAGGAAAACCCGACTTCATTGAAGGCGATGATTGGAGGTGGCAATTTCGAGGTCTCCTGGAACGCGAATGTGATGGAAATGTCCTTGGCGACCTTCTCCACGAGACCGGCAGCCTCCATTTTATCGATGATCTTTTGTTTCGATTTGGCTTGCTTGACCAAGTTGGCATACGTACCTGCCGAAGCAATGAACTTCTTGATATGTGCAATTTCTTCCTGTTGTTTTTCATAAGCTTTCATTTGGTTCGTTTCATTCTCGCTCTTCGTTCTCATATATGTTGAAAAGTTACCACCGTAGTAGACGAGTTTCTTCTGTACAGTGAGATCCATGATATTTGTGCAGACATTGTCCAAGAAATCTTGCGAATGGGAGTTGACGACGAGGATATGGTTGTATGTGGAGAGGTAAGTTTCGAGCCAGACGACTGCCTCGAGATCCAGATGGTTGGTGGGCTCGTCGAGAAGAAGAAGGGAAGGCTTGATGAAGAGAGCCTTGGCGAGCGCGACTCTCATTCTCCAACCTCCAGACATGTCTTTCGTGGCCTTTGCCATCATGACCTTGTCGAATCCGAGACCGTTGAGAATGGCAGCAGCCTTGGCTTCGAATGTGGCAGGGTCGAGACCTTCGAGCTGTTCATATTTGGCTTCCATGAGCAAGTCATCGACTTCATCGGCCATGGACAACTTTTCAATTTCTTCCTCAATCTTGGCAACTCGCTCTCGAGCAGATCCGATGATGTAGTCGACAGCGTTGATTTCCAAGGGTTCTGCTTCTGCGTTGAGGAGATAGACATCGATATGTTCTGGGATATCGACATCTCTGGCAAAGAGAGAGTTCAAGAGCGTCGATTTACCGGATCCGTTGGCTCCCAGAAGACCGTAACGTTGGCCCCAATTGAGTTCGATCGTGGCATCTTCTATGAGGAGACGACCGTGAAAGGAGAGTGTGAAGGATTCAATCTTGATATCTCTCGACATCGAGGCCGACGTCAAAACTCCCGTAGCAGTTCGCTCAAAGGTGTTGGAATCGGCAAGCGCGGCAGCTAGGGCATCTGGTGTCGCCGTAGACCCTTCGCCTACCGGTGTATTGGCAGATTTCGGAGTGCCTTTCTTCGAACCCTCCTTCGAGCCTTTTGCAGAGGCCTTTTCGGCACGAGCTGCCTCTCTCTTGAGTTTGGAAGCCTAGTTTCATGAGCACAGATCTTCACGAGATGGGATCATGAAATCAAAACGTACAGATTTCGAGGACATGCTGTGTTACAGGTATGTGCTCGTTGTGTGGTTGAAATTTATTTTTGATCTTATGTGGTACCTTTTCTTGAGGACAGAATGGCGAAGTTGCAGCTTCTCGAGCTTTCGCACCCAGCCAGTAAGAAACGAGGGAGGCATTTGGAGTCGGTTGAGCTTGTCTGAGCACGTGGCTTCTTTTATATCTTCTTCTTGCCGTGCCATGACACGAGATTGGCGAGATATGGATCACGACTTATCGGAGGTCAAATCCGAGGGTTCATAACAACATTCAATACATATCTACAGGCGGTCACTGAGTGTTTGCTGCCTTGTGCCGAATCTGGAAGGACTGGAGAAGAGCCGACCACATCTAAAGAGTCATGCCCTCCTCACAACGAAAGACATCGCGTCCGACGACCCCACTGCGCCGCATCGAACGCGGCAGTCTGTCTGCGCTGAGTCAGTCGCGTTCTGGCAACGAGGATGCTTTCCCGTTGGACAGTCTCGACGTTGCATTCGCAGAGCTCTCTGATTCTTTTGCTGATTTCTCGGCAAACATGCAACAGATTGTCGAATTGGGACAAGGAATCAGTCGCTTCAACGAATCATTTGCGTCATTTCTCTATGGACTCAATGTCAATGCCTTTTGTGTAGACTTTGCAGAGGTAAGGGGTTGGGGAAATCTGCTCAGTCCTTTCTCAATGTCGTACTGTGGCTGATGCATGATTAGGCGCCGATAGCAGAAAGTTTCAAACGGTACCAGGAGAGGCAGACGACTTGGCAGCAAGAATACAAGCGCGAGATTGTGAGCAATAATCACGAGAATACCTTTCTGACAACGGACGATTCCTTCGTGGAACGACCACCTCCCAGAAAGAGTACCGAGGGATCGACACGAGGAAACGCACCTCGAGGCAGAGGCAGGGGAGGTAGGAGAATAAATGTCTAATATACACGACCATGACTATGATGCTCGTCCATCGTGCGCCATACATGCTCTATGCTCAGATACGCGCTATTGCTGGTCAAATTATAATCTAGTGATGTGTTGAAAAAGACGTTTGCAGATTTGCGCCTGGAGAACTTCCCTGAAGTACAACAGTCATTGCTTTCGTCTTTTTGTGACTGGTTGGAATCCATCGTCGTCATCTTCATCATCATCATCGGAAGATACAATGATTGATTCTTGTCTCGATGCTCTAGTGGCCGGCACTGGAGTCGAAGTAAAGTTGAGACGGGCTTGTCTTGTTGCAAGTTTCCTCGCCGTTTCTCGGGGCTTTTGCTGCTGCCGCTGCTGCTGGGCTCTTGTTTGCCGTACCAAAGGTGTTCGGGCTCGTTGGACATGAGCGTTGTCGTCAGACGAAATTCCTTCTCCCTCTTCTTCAACCTCTTCCTCGGCGTCTTCCTCCTCACTGACAGGGGCATTGCGTCGCGGAGCACGTCTCGCTGGCGCTTTTTTCTTTGCTGCTTCCAGAGCCGTTCTTTTTTGTGGAACCACTGCTCGCGTGACAGGCGCTGGCCTCGAATCTTCTGCGTCCGATTCGAGATCTGATACTTGCGCAGACTCTCTCGCCCTGTTTCGCTGTGCAATTTGTTCCTGACGAACATCGAACTGGTTTGCCAAAGTGGTTTTGCTCTTCTCAATCATTTCATTGATATTGTTTTCTGCTGTAGACTTGTTGGCCGTCATGATTTGGACTTGTGCTTTCAGATGATCAGCAACAAAGTCTTTGACCGCATCCTTGTCATCCTTTTCGACGTATTGCGCCACTGCATCACCAAGCTCGTTCTCTGGTAAACACTGTAGAGATTGTTTCGCCAGATATTGCTTGACTAGTGCAGACACTTTCAGTCCGGTCAGACCAACTTCGGAGAGGTCCGGTCGCTCGACAATGGCAACTTCTCCAGCCTTGCCCTTCCGCTGAGCAGGGGATTTGCGTGTATAGAACTGTACGATATCATTAGCATTCGCTACACGCCCCAGAAACCGCTGTGAGAATCTTTGAGGATTCTCGAGCTCATACTGGCCTATGACTGAAGTATAATTGACACGTAAGCGTATCAACGGTAGTGGAGAGTCATCATCTTGAGAGTCATCTGGTTGCGAATCGAGCCATTGCTGCTTTGATTCTAGAATGGCCTCCTCAACTTGACCGATGAGATACGCAATGACATCACTCTTGTTCTTCTTCTTCGGATTGATCTCCCTGACATCGGCGAGCGTGAGGTCACGAAAGACAAAAGGTCGAACAGACTTTAGTGGAATCTTTTGCATCTTGAAACTTCTGTCCCGAATGCTCAGAATTCCGACATGCTTCTTCACAGCTTCACCGGCACAGAGACTAGTCGCCACGGATGAACCAGGTTGACACACATGAAAATCTTGCTCAGGATTCAGCGTGGGATCGATCATGCATTCGTGTTCGTGACCCCACACAACAAAGTCAAAAAAATTCTGAATAAAGTTCTCGGGCAAGTAATTTGTTTCGGAATGTCCATGGTGATTCTGATGGACCGCAATCAAGTTGAACCATTCATCCTGATATAACTCGGGACGCATGAACCTGACCTTGTTGTGACGAAATGATCGATGAAGTCGCTCGTCCCGAACATTAGATATTCCATATAAAGCAAGTTTTGTGGTTCCCTTTTGCAGCAGGACAGGTTTTACTGTGATGTCGTCATTTTCAGGTACACGACCAAAGTAGTTCAAAAGGCCTGCGACTTGAAGTATATCGAGAGCACACAGGCGTCCTTCCTGGTCTTATCAGTGTTGATCATTTTCGCAGTGTTCGACATACACCAGAGGGATCATCGTGATTGCCATGAATGGAAAAGACTGGGATGGCCACATTGATCTCAGGATCCTCATAATTGATGTGCATCACGGCTGTGTCCTCAGTCGCTACAGATTGATCTCCGAGAACTTCGAGTTCGCATGGCCTATTACCGAGACAGTTGAGGCGTAGGGATCGCATGGCCTGATACATGGACTTTCTGGAGGGTTTGTTTTCATGAAAGAGATCGCCCGCCAACAAGACCATGTCTACTTCCTCAACTTTTGCGAGTTCCATCACCTCCCTGAATGAATTGAAGGAATCCTCGCCACGCACCGCATCACGCTCGGCGTAACCAAGGTGATTGTCAGAAGCGATGAGGATTCGTATGGTCGACTGTTCTTGTATCGATCGAGGATCTGCCCTCATAGTATCGGGAGAAGACTCTTCCTCCAGGACGTCCTCGACCCTCGATCGATCTGCATGCCGTGTCCGTGGCATGTTACAATGGGATGACTCCACTCCACACCCGGTTTGGATTTTGGCTATTATCAGCGAATTTCTAGCATATAGTCAATCGTATTTAGCTCCCAGACATCTCTTGTGGCCCTCTTATTTTGCTATACCATGATACATATCGATCTCTTTGTATTGGTAGAACGTGATTGTTAGGATGAAGTAGGATTAGGAACATGAAGAACGCCAAGTCTACTATGGACTTTAGCAGCACGTGAAGCACATCCCCACACATGTCAGTTATGGCATTTCAGAAGTAAAAACACATTTAAAACTGTCAGAACTATCTCCATTCTCAAGCAAAGAGAGCATGTCAAGTTGCAGCCAACTAAGGGACACCCTAATTTATGAATTGTTCTACTATCGGGAGTGTTGCCAATCTGGGAACGTCGCTGTCAGGTAGCCTAGGTCCCATCCTCATTGAGGGCATTAGGACTTGATGTAATTGCATATTCTGTAATGAATACATATTCGATTGTATCAGGCAAAAGCTCGAGATGTTGTGACATCAGCTCACAAAGAAGATCCGATACACCATGTCAGTTCTGATACATTAAATGTTGGCTGCATGAATTCAATTTCACGAACCTGGTACCGGCAGGTTTACATAGGTAGTGCTCTCTTACGATCTTTCTGTGATCGTCTCTTCCTCTTCTTCTCCAAAAATTTGTCGAGGTTCTTTGAGTCCTTCATCGAGTCAAACTTGTCCTTCAGGTAAAGTTTGTTCTTCTCCGCGGCTTTCAGGTGATACGGAATCTTGCCATCTTTCGCAGCTACACGTTCCTTGTGCTTGAATTCTGTCAGGACCCTCTCTCGGCGCTGCCTTTCCTTTGCAGCTTGTTGTCGTGATTGCATGGATGCCAGCGTCTTCTCCATCTTCTCTCTGGCCGTGACGTCCTTTTCTTTGGCTATGCTTTGCTTCAGTAATCGCATTTCATCCTTTTGATAGTCCTCAAGAAAACTATAGTTACGCTGCGCACTCCCATTCAATTTCTTGACTGAACTTGTCGAGTCCGGATCGAACCGTGGATCGCGTCTCTCAATCTTGACAACCTCGACTGCCTCACGACTCCGACCAACTTGTCGCTTTGACGAGATCTCCATCGGCGCGTGCTTATTTTCCCGCTTGCGCTTTAGAGGCAGAACCTTGCCAGAACCTTTTGGATCATGGATATCTCTACTTTCGGACCCTGCGTCCTTATGTGACGCCTTTGGTTTTGCCAAGGACGTGCGTGCTTTGATCAATGCATCAAAAGGCACTTCTGCCAAATCTACAGACTCTCATCAGCCTCGATCGAATCAAGAGCTATCGCTACTGACCTTTTCTCACGGCACGCTCGGTATCAGATCGATTGTCACTCTCACTGTCTGTTCCATCGTCTTCGGCCGACTGGCGTGCGTCCTCCGCTTCGCTATCACTAAGATCTTCGTCGCTGAGATCTTCGAGAGCGACACCACCATCAGAAGTGTCCTCACTATCATCAGACTCGACCTGGACACGTTCGAGTGTCCCCCTGGCAAGACTCCTCATGTCTCACGCTCTCTAACGCAGTCCTTTGTCCAGCGATTAGCAGATTAATATTGTCCTTGTGCAGAAGTTCATGCCAGATGCTCGAACAAATCTCTTGCGCCACTCGATCTACACTAGCCGCTGTGGCTTGGTTTGTCATTTCTTCGTATTGAAAAGGAGCTGAGGTTCGAGGGGGAAATGGAGTTCAAGAGTCGATAGTGTTCATTATGTTTGTATTCTATATTCTTCATCTCTATGCACACTAGCTTTCCTGCAATGTTGCACGAATCAGCTCCTTGGCTCGATCCTCGCAATCCGATCCTTCTCTCCATGTATACAATTTGAGGCCTTTTGGTAGACTAGCTCTTGCCTTTGCTAGTCTGACCTCCCAAGCATGTGTCCTCTCTTGCGCCTTGTTAAGTCGTCGGCCCTCGCCATAATAGGAGCTGGCTGATGCAGTGCGCCTCAGCGAAGGTCGTCTCATAGTGCTTGCTAGTGCTGGCAAGGTGCTCTTGAGAGTCGCCGCGATAGGTTGACTAGCAAGCATATCCGGAAGCTGACTTATATCTTTTGGATGATCATTCTTCGATTGCAGGTTTTGCTCGTGTTTCGCCCAGAATTTGAGCGCTGTCGGCTTTCGAGGCAATTCGGGACGGACTTTGTTGACTGTCGGCTGAGCAGGAGCTTGTGAGGCACCAGAAGACTGGGAATCCTGCTTCACCAACTCTTGAGCTCCAGGCTCCGATACCAAGGTATCACGAGATGATAGCATGCTCCGCATCTCCTGAAGATAGCCAGCCCCCGGTATCTGCGACTGTTCTCCGCCTTGCGACAATTGGTTCTTGTTCAAGTCTGTCTCAGGCTGGTTGTCGAGTCCGAGGAGATCAGCAGTCGCTGGACGCTCATCGACGAGGTTATCCGCTTTGCCAGCACTGAAAAAGTCTTCACCAGTCTCGCCTGTGGGTGTCGCTGCTCCCGATTGGATCGAGGTACTCACATCTCTTATGAAGATACCTAGAATCTGCCTTCTAAATTCCGACTGAGCCAGCTCGGTGTAGAGCTCAAGATCTTGCTCACCAGAATCTCCTATGAGAATGAACTTTCGATCAGGAAAGTCCATCAAGATCTTCTCTACATTGGCTCGCTTCTTCTCCGCCGCTGGTTCAAACATGCCCTGCAGAAAACCGGAATACTGTTTCAGATGTATCGAGCCAGCTGGCAAACCCGCTATCTTGATGAAGGCTGCGAGGCAGGGCCATAGTTGGTAGGGTGCATTGGAGACGTAGTGAAATTTGCACCCCATGTCTTGCATATTTGAATACCATGCTCGGACTCCTGTTACCTCAAGCGTCCGAAGATCACGAACGAAAGCATTACGGAAGGCTTCACGCATACCCGCCACGATGTTGGTATGCTTGATCGTGTCGTCCATGTCCGAGATGACGCTAATGCCAGCAGCATGTACTAGGTGAATCTCGGTCGTGGCAGACAGTCCGCAGTCCTGTATCTTGGCCTCTAATTTCTCGATGCGAGCGATATCTGTCTCCGAGGGAGTGACCTTGATCGTTCCTCTGAAATGTCCATTCTCACCCGTCATGAACTTGGATGAGGCTACGACTTGCCCATTTGCCAGGATCTCGCACTTCAATGATTGTCCAGCAATAGGTTTGGAGAGAAAAGGCGAAATTCTTGTGGCGAGATTTGCATGACAATTGACAAGTTCATGATCAGAATAGTGTCTCGAGAGTTTGCTCGTAGAGCTTTCGGTCGAGTCTTGCCTCGTCAGACTTTTCTCCAGGCTTGTACTGCTATCTTCCACGACCTTTGACATGTATGGAAAAGGATTGGAATCGAAGGCCAGGGTACTTGGTGTTTGGGGAGCCGAGAGATCAGAATCATCTGTAAGATAATCACGCATATTTCCATTGTCGTCCATCGGTATCGAATTATGCCTCGAATCCTGAGAACCGCTGGTTGCTGTCGAGGCAGCCGTGCCCGGTCTACTGTCCTTTCCAGGGGACTTGATACTAGCCAAAGAGATTGTCGAATCTGCCGAGTGGAGAGAGGGCAACGCGGGCAGACCGGCAATGCTCCTGGCCAGCAGCATGGTGTAACGATTTCGACGAGATTGCTTGCCAGCAGGTACGGGACTGTACAGCCATCCGTGTATATTTACATTGAGTTCTACCGTAGGTCTTGTCAATTTGCGGGCATATGAAGGAAAGAAGACCAACTCGAGAGCATTCGATGAAGCTCTCTCGACAGCCTCGACATCGACATCCTTCGTGCCCGTCTGTGTGGCGAAACGCGATCCCTTCGACTGGACTGTGCTTTTGAGATAGCGAAACGCTCTTCGGTAGCCAGACTGGTTGATCATCTCCGCGTCATTCATCTCATATCGCTAAAATCTATATGTCAGATGCCCCATCTTCTCAACGATAGCCAAAGATTGTTGATGTCTCGACAGCCGAGCTTGCCGAGCCGATGTAGTGTAATTGCGATGCGGACTTGATGCTCGAAGCTGAAGACACAACACGCTCTCCTGGACGACGAATTCAACGTAATGAGAGCACAACGCGGTATGCATGTGATGAATTCAGTGAGGCTGTCCTGCCACTCGCCAAATCTGTGTAACCTCATACGGTTGTGCACGGGGCGATGCGACTCACACGATCAAACGAGCAGAACGATTTTTCTGATCCAGTCACGTGTGAGTTCTGCGGCGGAGGGAAGGCACTCGAACGGGTCGTGGCTGGGCAAAGTTGCCAACCCGGATGGATGCGCTGCTTCGATTGGCCCTGAGGAGATGCAAAGACGCGACTGGCTCTCCTGCCGGCGTTAATTATAGAACTGAGTAGCCAGGCCGCTCTGCTCTGCTCTGTCGATCCCCTCTGACACTTTCGGGGCCTCAGGGACAGTGTCGCTTTCCGGAGGCTCGTCCTTCCTCGAATCCTCGCCAATCTCTCACGACCATTCTTCGTACGTCCTTCGGGTTACAGGTATCTGCACAGTCTTCTAGCACAGTCTCTCAGCACAGGCTTGCTCATTCTCTGAACTGTACGCTTCAACAACGACTAGAATAGTCTTTGCGGGCGAGCCTCACAATCTCTTACCGTCAGTATATCTGCGAAGATGAAATTGTCCTTGACTACCCTCTTCTTGGCCATGGGCGTGGCACATGCTGCTATCAGAGTTCGGCAGGTCACAAATGGCAGCATCAATAGTACGAGCGCAAGTCCGGCCTCTCTCGCCTCGACCTCGACCATCGCCAGCCTCAATGCGACATCTGCGCCCGTCTCATCAAGACCTGTGTCGTCGCAGCTGTCCAGTAACAGGGCATCGGCCACGGTTTCTGCTGTCCCAAGGAGTTCCTCAGCGCCGTCTTCCACGGCTCCGTCCTCGACGACGTCTTCTTCATCAAGCACCTTCTCTTCATCTTCCTCATCATCCTCGTCCTCTTCCTCAACTACTCAGTCTTCGTCGAGTACTATCGCTGCAGTGGCACCAATCACCATGACGACTGTGCTCCCAGGCTCCGTTGCCGCTCGAGGCACGAGCACATTGCTAAACGTCGTTACCAACACGAATGCCATGGCACAGGCAAGTCCATCCACCACTGCGAAACTTAACAATGCTGAGCACGCTGTGCCTGTCTCTTTCGGAGCCTTGGCAGGCGCATTGGGTCTTCTATTGCTCTGAAGAGGCCAAAGGTGAATCATGTCTCACAAACTAATCTTTGTATTCTAGATTTTAGTATAATGAATTCTTGCATATTGCTCGGAATAATCTCTTCTTTGTATGTCTCACGAAGAGTCCATCAAGTACTTCGAAAAGCTTCTGGTCCGCGATTGTTCGCTGCTATTGCTCGAGGGATTGGCCATTCGAGCAGGGTGTCTGAAGATGGCAACCCTAGATTTTGCCCCAGGAAACCCCCGTAGCCAGGTTCAAGAACTGGTGAGCCAAACAATTTTGTCCTTTGGTGTAAGGAAGTATTCATTCCTGTGTTACGACTCTCAAGTGCATCAAGGCATTGCTTGAGTGGGATCGAAAGACACTCCTCCTTGTCGTCATCCTTCTTGTGCAGCACCCACCAGGAACAAGGCGACATCCGGCACTATGGCGCCGAAAGGAACTCAGATGGAGAAGAAGTCCGCAAAGGTGAAGGAAGATAAGACCTTTGGGATGAAAAACAAGAAAGGTGGAAAGGGTCAGCAAGAGGTGAAGAAGATCAAGCAACAAGAATCCGAAGCTGGTAATCCCAAATTGAGGAAAGAGGCAGAAGACCGAAAACGGGCCAAAGAGCAAATGAAGAAGGACCAAGAAGCTCGCAAAGCCGAGCTGCAGGAATTGTTCAATACAGTTCAGCCGGTCCAAAAGGTTCCTTTCGGTGTGGATCCAAAGACAGTCTTATGTGCCTTCTTTAAGGCTGGCAAGTGCGAAAAAGGTGCCAAGTGTAAATTCAGCCACGATCTGGACGCCGATCGTAAGACCTCTAAGAAGGATGTATATACAGATGTGAGGGATCAAGAAAAGGTCGATGACACAATGGACAAGTGGGACGAAGAAAAATTGCGCAAGGTCGTGCTCTCAAAGACAGGCAACCCAAAGACCACAACAGATATCGTTTGCAAATATTTCCTGGAAGCAGTCGAAACACAAAAGTACGGATGGTTCTGGATCTGTCCGAATGGTGGTGACAATTGCCAATATCGGCATTCGTTACCTCCAGGCTTTGTGCTGAAATCAAAAGAGAAGAAGAAGGATGACAAGGAGAAAGTATCTCTGGAACAATTCCTGGAAACGGAGCGTCACAAGATCACAGGCACAAAAACACCGGTCACCTTGGAGAGTTTTACAAAATGGAAGAATGAGAGGGTTGCGAAGAGGGAAGCCATTGAGGCAGAAGATAGGAGGCAAAAGGAGCAACGCCGCAATGCAGGTAAGATCTCTGGCCTCTCTGGCAGAGAAGTCTTCACCTTCAATCCTGAAATGCTGGCGGATTATGACGATGATGATGACGACGAGGAATTCGACCTGACACAGTATCTGAAGGATCGAAAATCCGATGCAGAATCCGCTAGCGAAAGCGATGACGAAAGTGAAAGTGGTGACAGTCAATCGATCGTCGGCAGTACAACAGGATCAACAAAAGTCTGAGTCCACATTCGCTATACTTGAGTGATCAATATTTACATAGCGGGAGACTCGTAATCTCCAAATGGCCACCTGAGTCAGACACTACTAGGAATTATCTCGCCGCTACTCTCGGATGTTCATCTGCGAGGAATTTCCTTCTCCAGATCTGCATTCGACTTGGCCAGGACCGACAACTTTCAGGTAGAAGCAGGCTTAGGAGACTCGAGCTTTGCTCGTTCATGTGTACAACATGCTTGCAGGAGTTTGTGCTAGCATTCAGCAAGACAGATTGCGAAGCCCGATACAGGGAGAGGCGAGCTTAGGCGTCAGGTCTAGATTGATAGATGCATTATAAGAAGAGTCATTGAGCTCTGCCAGAGAAGATCTTCTAAGCATTCAAATCATCTTTGCACGTGAACCATCGTCCATGACGACTGTGCCCCGCGAAGTTGGGCGGAAGGTTGCGCGTCTACTGATCGGCATCGTGTCACTTGCTGAGTGGAGATCAATTCCAGCACAACACGCTAAAGCTTGCCCTTCGTACGCAAGGCTCTCTGCCTAATAGACATCTTTGTTGTGCCGAGACGCCGAGGCACGGCAGTTTTATAAAGTTCCGTTGTCCCTTCGAAAAACCGTCTGCAGTAATCATATCGACAGGGACTCACACGAGCAGGCAGATGACGGAGCCACTCAATCCAGCATCCTTGTGCAATTTGGTCAGAAAATCGATCGATGCAGAGACTGGCTTGAAAACCCCGTACGATGGAATTGCATGTCTCGTTCATGCCTGTATGCTCAGTACTGGGTTCAAGTTCATCGGGCTAGGGGAAGATCAGCGCACAGATAAGTCAATCACGGCAGACGATATAAGTGCGTTGCCGTCGGACTGGAACACTTCTACCAGCGCGGCCTATGCATTCAGATATACACATACACAGTCCTCGATGGAGTTTGTCATTCGAGTCAGCAGATTGGGCAAGAAGACAATGGTCTATGGCATAGCTGTTGAGGATGACAAGACGTGCTCTTTCGATGTGACAACACAAGACTATACATCGGAGAACTTCTATCCCTGGAAACCATCAGAGGATGCAGAGGCTCTTGCCAATGGTTACATTTCGCTCTCTAGGATAAAAGACTTTTCGAGCTTATTCAAGCTCAACCTCCTGCAGAAACTGATTCCTGGTCTGAACAAGGAAGGTTACACGGAAGAACATACGATGACGTCCAGAGACACTAGAGATCGTCCGCCTCGTTCTGATGGTCCGTCCTTCGATCCACTTCGAGATCAACCAAGGGCTGGCTATGATCCTCTACGACTGCCATCGCGGCCAAATCCTCGACCTTCTGACTGGCCACCGGAATTTGAGGACGAATATGAGATGCAAGGATCGCGAGGAGGGTTCCGACCACCAGGCACTCTAGGATCCATAGGAGCTGACGACCTCCGTCCACCAGGGATTGACACGATGGATCCCTTCAGTGGGCGCATAGGAGCCGGAGGACATCGGGGCATGCATCCGACACCTGAGGACATTCTCTACCCTGACCGTGGTAATAGTCGAGGATACGGGACTCCAACGTTTCCTTCACCCGGTATGCCGCCTGCTGGAGCACGCTACGATCCAGTCTTTCCAGGCGATCCCAATGCCTCTGGAGGGCGGGGAGGGCGCGGATTGGGACGCGGCGGGTTCTCGCAGCATGGCAGCTCGAGCGAGCCAATGGATCCTGCTGCCCGTGACTCTATGTTTAGCTAGGCAATAATAGTATCACTATCATTGTGTAATCTGAGTGGATACGTGCCGACAGTCAAGAAGAATTGAAGGAAACTGCAGATAATTCCATGCATGCGCCACATTTCTCAAGTCTTTTGTCACTTGTGTGGTTTCGGAGGTTCCTTTCATGACTGAGATGTTCACTTTTGAGCTACGCGTCTCTTTTGTTGGGAAGGGCTATCAGAGGGAAGCTATCTGGGTCCCAAGGCGAGAATGTTGTCGAACAGGGTCTGATCATCTTGTGACGAGCTTCTCGGAAGTGGTTGCCCAGGAATTGGACTTTTGAATCATTCAGATGGGAGAATCAAAGGAGGAAGGGACGACGAGGATGACGACGACGACGACGACGACGACAACCACTGCTCCAAAGAGCATGACTCGAGCTCTGCTGGTACTGGATGCCATTCTGTGCGCGGCAATCTTGTGGAGGGTAAACTATACAGAGATTGATTGGAGGGCATATATGCAACAGGTCCAACAGGTGCTGGCGGGTGAGCGAGACTACCGACTCATCAAGGGCGACACTGGACCGTTGGTCTATCCTGCGGCCCACGTCTACTTTTACAGCCTGCTCTACGGGCTGACGGACGGTGGGAGGTTGGTCCTACGGGCACAGGTCTTGTTTGCGGGACTCTACCTGGCTACCGTGGCAGTGACGATGAGCACCTACAGACGGGTCAAGAGTCCCCTGTATGTGTTTCCCCTCTTGATTCTCTCGAAGCGGCTGCATTCCATCTACCTGCTCCGACTCTTCAACGACGGCGTCTCTGCCTTGCTCCTCTCCCTCGCCACGCACTCTTACGTTGGGAAGCGGTATACCCTTGGCTCAGTCTTCTTCAGCCTCGCTCTCGCCGTCAAGATGAACGCTCTCCTCTATCTCCCTGGCATCGCCATGATCTTGCTCCAAGGTCTCGGTGTCTTTGGCGGGATCCGGCAGCTGCTGCTCATGCTGCAACTTCAAGTCCTCCTCGCGGCTCCTTTCCTCCTCCAAGATCCAGCTGCTTATCTCGCCCGAGCATTCGAATTCTCACGGACGTTCGAGTACCGGTGGACCGTCAACTGGCGCTTCCTCCCCGAGCCGACCTTTCTCTCCTCCAACTTTTCGATCCTCCTACTCGCCTGCCATCTCCTCACACTCCTCCTCTTTGCTGCCACCCGATGGACGAGACCGTCGAGAAGATCTCTTCCCCAATTGCTCCTCACAAGCGCTCGCACTGCACTCGGAGTCCTGTTTCCGACGGGCACGGACGGTCCGATGGCCGACATGACTCCCTGCTTCATCCTCACCACACTCTACGTCTCCAATCTGATTGGGGTCCTCTTTGCGCGGTCGGCACACTACCAATTCTATACTTGGTTTGCATTCAGTATCCCGTACCTCCTTCACAAGACTGACATCCCAATCGTCCTGCAGATTGGCCTCTGGACCATTCAGGAACTCGCCTGGAATGTCTTTCCAAGTACCCCGACAAGTTCCGCCATTGTCGTTGCAGTTCCTGCATTCATACTCCTCGGTGTTTGGTCCTCCTCTGCAAAGGAGATTGTAGCATTTGCCTCTCTCAACGAATCAAAGACGCCGGGCAGATCAAAGGTAAAGGAAAAGTCCCAGCGTGACAGAGCGAGCAAGAACATGGCTCACTCCAAGAGTCCCTAGCATCATACTTCGAACAGCCATTCTGAGCAATCCGAGATGACTTGAAAATTTTGATAATATTTGGTTACATAATCAGATCTATCGGGCAATCTGCACACTACGTCAATTCTTCGCTACAATAGCTCAAATTGCCTTTACCTTGGCTGCATCGGCCTGAGCTTTGAGACCGGTCAACCTGGCTTCATTCTGCTTGTTTCGGTATGCATGGTAAGATTTGTCGGTTCCGAAGAGGTAGTCCAGATAGCGGAACGATGTGCTGTAGCAGTTGACAAATCTATGAGGAGTCAGCAATGATCAGTGAGACGAACTTGTGGTAATTACTTTTCGTGATGAAAGTCGTGATGATCGGCACCAGACCAGAACGGAATGAATTTATTGAGAGACCAGGGGAAATCATATCCAGAATGAGCATCAATTGCTTGGAAAAGTCGCAAGACGATCCAGGTGTACATCGTGACAAGGTGTAAGTTTTTCGTCAATGCACAGTACAAAATTGGTGAACCGACTGTGCCCATGCCAAGAATCATGACCTCGAGTGGATGCGCATATTCTGCAGCTAGTCCGAATGGTGCAGAATATTTGTGGTGCAATTTATGAATGTGTTTGTAGAATGGACCGTAATGCAGTCCACGATGTGCAAAGTAGTGGAAGGCATCCTCCATGACGAAAAAGAGACCGATCTGTCCTGCCATCTGCCAGAAGCTCGGGAATGGTACTCCTGTACTCAAACCAAAATACACGCACATTGGATGAAATAGCCAGATTTGTGGTAATTCCACTGTGAAGTGAGACAACAACACTAACTTGGTGCATTCCCATTGCTCCGCTGCTGACGGACGCTTCCCTGGTTGCAGCTTGTATTTCTGAAACATCTTCATGTTATCGATGATGATCCATGGAAGACACCGCCCAAAGTAAACAACTTCGTGTAGGACAAAAGACATTATGCCTGTTGCTACGACATCGTTGTTCATCCACGTATAATAAGCAGACCATAGGGACTCGAGATAACCTTCACACATGTAAGCAGGAAGATCATGTAGAAGACTAAGGAGTAGCGCGCTTACTCAATTGTGGCATTGATTGCACAGTCTGCGACAAGACCTCTGAGTAGGTGGAATTCAACATGCTCGCGACTCACGACGCTTGAGGTATTGGCAGATATCAACACGTATCAGATATGATTCTTGACTGGGTCACTATCAATCGAAAAGTGGTATGGTCGATAGTCGAGAGTGTCGATTTTGGTTTTGGGCGTCCGACGGTGAATCGAAGCTCACGATCAGATCACACCACTTTCCCAAACTTTTCTGGCACATCTGATCGCCGAGGGCAGAATTGCTAGTGCCCTGTGGACCGCCACTCCCGTAAGCTGTCGAATAAGCCCAGCCAGGCGGCAATTCCTCAGCATTTCAATAGACGGGCAGGAGAATTTTTGCCACAGATTGTGATCGCTTTCGAATCTTGATCAGCTCTCCCGAGATTGTGGTCGAAGCACAGGCTGTCAACTAAATAAAGATGCTCGTCGAGCAGTATTCAAAACAAAGTCTGAAGACCGGATTGCAGCTCACCCTGAATGTCAAATGATGTGATGCCTGCGTGGTATAGCTATGGCCAAGCAGACTCAGTGACGGCAAAGAGCTCTTGCTAGTGAGGCTCAACGCACAGGAGACGAGTTGTCTCTTCCAGGGAAATCTGAACTGATCAGTAACCTGATCAGTTTCATGGTGCGGCAATTTAGATGGACAAACATTCAGAGTTCTTACCAGTCACCTGCCCCCTGAAAAGCCTGATTGCTCGTCATAACCAAGGGAAGATCAAGAATTCTCGTTGAGATGGTCAGACTTGATCAAGAGTCCTACCGCATTCTGACCGGAAATGTTTGGCTGTCCTCTAGTGCGTCAGTGATCTAGGAACTCTATGTAGTCGCGGGGACTGGGTAGCACTCTTCATATCCACGGTCTCCATGCCTCGCTACACTGAGAGCGAATTACTCAAGTTGAGAGATTATGCTAGAACAAAGACCCTTAATTTTAGTCCTTGCGCAAGTCAGCTCCATCTGGTTACGGGATCAGATATCACACCTCAGCAGTTCTCGTATGAGCATGATCCTACTTGTTGTGCTTCCCTGTCAAGCTTCGTTCCAGGCGACACCTCAAAGCTTTTCTGCAGTACTGAAATCACTTCAAGCGCTAGTGCAAAAGGAGTTGTGAGAATTCGTTCTGATAAGCCTCTGCCGGAACCTTTGCTATCTATGATGCAATTTGAAGCACAACAGCTACGAGCACAAATCATATGGCAGGAAACTGGTCCGCGCTCTCTATTGCGACCAGATGCTGTCGAGTTGAGACATATGTCGAAGGAGCAAGGATGCACTGGATTAGAATGCCAGGATGATTCTATCATTTGGCCGCATCAGGCTGTTGATGTTCGCTGCAATCCTAGTGATTCGATACATCGTTGGAGTGAGACAGACGAAGAAAAAGTCATGGTTGTCGAACAATTGCCGCACACTAGACCTGACAAGTCTACACAAAATCGAGCCATGATTTTCAAAAGAGATACACAACAAACAACAGATTGTGAAGCAAGGCAGATCATGGAAGACAGCGACTCTAGGCTTGTGATGGGAGTGGAATTATCACGGAGCCAAAATGATCCAATTTGCACAAGCGAATCAGACGTGCTGGAATTGAACTTGCTGCATCGTACAGCGAAACGAACTGATCTGGAAACCAATAATATTAGACGGCCATACGGAGCCTCTTCCTTTGGGCTTCATGAGGCGGAAGAACATGCAGAAAGCAGAGACCAAGCTGTCCTAGACCTTGCCTCCTTCACGGACATCCTTGCCATGACCAGCGTTATCTCATGCGGAGAAGATGTTGCAAACTCGGAGGGCTCAAGGGAAGGTACTGGAGAGGGAGCAATGCTGAGGAGCTGCTCAACTGAGGCAAACTCCTTGTCTCCGGAGAGTGTGAATTCCGAATCAAGACAAGTTTTGAAAACCAGTCCTGCCATTGAGACCTGTACTTGGCTTCGCGGCTGGGGATCCGGTCCATCAAACACAGTAGACTGGGCTGCCACACGGCCTGGCGAACTGCCAAGACGTTCTCATGATGTCGACCATTTGCCATCGGCGTGGGATTGTGCAACTTGGACGACTAGGCAAATCAACCAAGACTGGGACAATATACAAGCTGAACTAGGTTTCACTAATGACACACGAGTACACCAGTGGCTGAGGGATGTGAATTCATACGATTACATGCATGTATATGATTGATAGGCAAATTCTGATGACGAAGAATATGTTTCAGAGGTGTATTACAGAAAACCACGCAGGCTGACTTTTGAGTGCTGTTCCATGAGTCTGATCAGACACAAGTATGTTTGAGCGTCAATCACATGCACAAAGTGGGCCATTGTAAGAAATAGACAATCTGGCGAGTTGAGACCACGGCCGCATTCATGTCCTCTAAATCTTTGGGAAGGTCGAATAGGGTTGCAAGTGCTCAGGCACCGACGCTGGCCTCCTTTGTGGCCATTTTCTCCGTTCGTGCTTTGCTCTTTATGACGTCCTTTTCGTGCTCCTTTATGCTGGCCTCTGGGTGTTCTCTGTGCCACATGTACGCTCTGATGAATTGATAACCACCGCCGAGCCCGACAGAGGCATTGATGGCTGCGAGGGCATAGTTCTTGGGAGTGATCACGAAGCACCAACGAGTCCAGATTGAGCCGGTGACCATGAGCGCACCTTGTTGCGACATGGAGATTTGATCTGCAGGACGAAAGTAATCTGCGAAAGAGGCACCGGCCACGCACATCTTTGCGACGGGAGCCCAGAAATGAGACGCTAGAGAGATGTCAGAGCACTAGATTTATGGATCAGATGAGCTTGTGCGAAACGTACTCTTTGGTCCCACAGGGGAGTTCAGGAACGAGCTGAACTTGGAAGCCATTGTGCAGCCTGATGAAGGTAAATTAGCGGCAGTCGAAGCTCTGTCGATACACTAGAAGTGCGTGACACTTGTCGTCTATGGCTTCCTGCTATAGAGATGCTGTGATAGAGCCTATGATGCTCAACTCTTGGGACCGTGCAAGACCCAATCCCACCGACGCCTGTGGGAATCTGAGGAGCAGCGCGTGCTGCACGAATGGAGAGTTGCTCCACGATCAGCGCAACAAGGAAACGCTCTTCCTCGTCTTCCGGAGTTTCGGGTCGACTTGCCTCATCGGGAACACGCTGCCGTGTCTCACGTGCATCTGAGTTCAGTCCCAGAATGAATCAACAAACTTCCCGTGCATCTTGACCAGCACTGCCCACACCGAAGGGCGAATCACTCACTCAGTCAGTGTGGACGACTGAGTGAGTGATTGGCTGAGCTGTTGGAGCATCGGCCAAGGCTGTCCCAAGCACGCACCCAGTCCTCCCTCCCAGACTCCCCTCCCCCCCAAGCACGTTCCAAGCAAGGAAAGGCACCCGCTGGGCTCAGTCACTATATCGTTTATCGCTCAGTAAAAGTTCTCGTGTCGTCCTCGTCCCCTGCACAAAAGTCATCTCTGTAAGTAGCCTTGCCTGTCTGAAGGAAAAGCACTTTGGTCTGCTGTCTCTCGATTCCGTTTGAGCGAGTACGCCCATCGTTGAATTTCCTTGGACGACCAAGAAGGAGACGAGAGGCTGATATTTTTTGCGTCTAGTTGTCCATTATATATACCTCCTCAAAAATGGCCAAGATCTCACACGATGTCACGTCTTCACGACGCAAGCAGAGAAAGGCACACTTTGCTGCTCCTTCCTCTGAGCGACGAGTCCGAATGAGCGCTCCTCTATCGAAGGAGATGCGAACGAAATACAACATCAAGTCATTGCCTATCCGAATCAACGACGAGGTCAAGATCACCCGTGGATCGAACAAGGGCAAGGAGGGAAAGGTCACATCGGTCTACCGAAAGAAATATGTCATCCACATCGAGCGTGTGACCCGAGAGAAGGTCAACGGTGCATCCGTCCAGATTGGTGTCGATGCCTCGAAAGTCGAAATCACCGCCGTCTCACTCAACAAGGACCGATCTGACTTGATTGTCCGAAGAGGTGAGTGACTGTCATAAGCACCATGTACAAGGACTGACAGACTTTTCTAGGAGGAAAGAAGGAGTAAAGGGAAAAAAGATCGCTTGCATGTGTCCCTGAGATTGTGGATGAATGAAGAGTGTTTTTCACACAGCGTTACTTTCGAAGCATCTTTTTTACATCACGAATTCATTCATTGCAAAACTCATATTGAGCCGAAACGACCGAACGAGATCTGCACTTTGCATGACACTTTGTTTGTGACACCATGATGACTATGAACTTTTGTAAGGTTATTGATGCTGGTGTTCTCGAAAAAAGGATTCAGTCAACACAGGCAGGTGGTCTTTCTACTTTGTGCCACTTTGATACGTCTCTTGCTCATGGCGTCAGAATCTTCACTTCACTCTTTTGAATCAGACCTAGGATTTGATTGAGTCAGATTGGATTACCTCTATCACTAGACAGCAGCGCTATGATCATTCCGCAGTATGCTGTCAAGCTCATGCTGAAATGCTACTTTTGCCCATGTGCTAGACCTTACAGCTTTATGCAAACAATACCAAAGCATGTGCCCTCGTCTCGATTCCCTGCACGCCATCGACTCTCTTTTATTCCCGAGATTAATCAGGTCACTCTTTTTCATCGTCGTCGTCGTCGTCGTCTTCATGGATGACGGGCTGAACTTGATATTGTGCCTCGCAGTCCCATCGACTGGCTCCGGCTCGTACGGCGACGTATTTGGTAAAGGAGAGAATGCCGGGTTCTCGCATGACGATGGTCATGGTGTTCCAGGTGGCCTGACTAGTCAACAAGACTCCCCCGTCCTCTTCTCCTTCCTCGTCGTCGTCCTCTTCCTGCTGCCCGTTCGAGGGTCCTGGACGGCGTGAGGTGGCGGTACGGTAGATGGCGGCATCTTCTTCGTCCTCGTGGGGGGCCATGAAGCACGAGTACCCGCCGACTTCACCTTCTTCCCAGAGATCCGACGGCAGGGTCATGCAGAGGTTGACCTGGATCAAGGTCTGAGGATTGGAGGTTGCCAAGGTGTAGTCTAGCCCAGGTCTGAAACGGCGGGTCTCCGTCGTCCGCCTCAGAGGGACGAGGGAGGTGACGATCGCGAGCCACTTTCGAAATGCGGGCGAGGCGAGACAGCTCTGGATGTCGTGCAGCAGGACATTGGGGGTTGCATCCTCCTTCTGCTCCTCTCCCTTATGCTCCAATGTCGAAGAGGAGGATGGCTTGACTAGTGTCAGGTATCGATGTCTGTGAGGCGGACCCTGAACTTGCCAGCCTGCTCCGACCCCGGTGCCATGGGGAGTCATCCTCGAGTCCACGATGCCATCGTCCTTGTCTTGCTGGTCCAACAAGTCATGCAGCCGTTGGGCGACATCTCGCCTGAGAATGTCGGAGAGGAGGATGTGTGAGTCTTCGCAAAACTTGTCGTTGACCTGGACGAGGGTCTTGAGATCGAGATACTGCTCGTTCAGGATGGGTCTGAGCACCTTCAGGTCATCCTCGGAGAGTTCTTCAGCTTGACTCATCTCTTGCTCATAGGCATCGAATTCCGCCTCCTCGTTCGACAAGAGTTGCTCCAGTGTCGACTTTGCCTTTTCCTCTTCCTCCCTCTCCACCCGATTGGCGTCCTTCGAATGGCCTTCTTCGCCTTCCTGGGCGACATGGAACCATCCACTGATACTGAGCCTTTCCCTGTCCTTTGCGACGACCTCCTCGACGGAATGAAAACTGTGGCCCGGTTGGACGGCGAACATGATGAATTGGTTCCAGCTCGGAGGCAGCGTCAGGCTCGGTTCGTCCACGGGGATCCCCTTTGTCTTGACGGGGTACAATTCGAGTGCTCCACCGTATTCGGGCAGCCAGGGTTCATCCGGATCTGGCAGATATAGAATGTAGCTGACGCTTCTCGTTCCAATGACATCGTCGTGATTCAAGAGGTGACAGCCCTGCGTGTAGTTGTTGATGGACATGTCAATCTTCTTGCCACTCAGGGGACCCACGCCAGTGACAGTCCGTAGAAAGCTGCGAAATGCTTCCGAGTAGAGGGCATCCCGAAGCTTCGACAGATTTGCCAGTTTCGACAATTCATCCCCCTCGAGACCATCGAGATTTGCCAAGTCACCAGTCTGCCTGACCTTGTAGATATCCGTCTCTTTTTCGGTAAAGACGAGATTCTGCTTGATTTCATCGCGAACCTTGCGCACGAGAGAATCCTGAAAGAGCTGAGGGATCAGGGAATGGCGATATGGTGTCGACTGCTCGTATGCTTCCGTGTATCCTGCGACAGAGCTCGAGTCCAAGAGGCCGTCCACAAAACATGCACTCGGAGAGTAGTCCTGTCCATCATTTGTCTTGATTCGTTTATTTGGCCTCTCCATCTTTCCTGGATGTGCGGTCACCGAGGGCATGTCTGATACCTCCTGTTCAGAAAGAGTCCTCTTCAGTGATACGACTCGATCGAAGCACGACAAGAGGTCTCGTCATTCCAGCTCAATCTCCAGAACAATAGATGGGGCGGGTACCTGAGCCACTTGACGGCCCGCATCCCGTCGCTTATTCGGACGTGAAGGGGCTTCGGGTGATGCAAAGCAATAAATTATTGTTGCCAAGGAGTTGCTTGGCCAGATTGTTCAACAGTATCTCGAGAGGCAGGTCGTCGGTCGCCTGGAAAGTTCTGTAGAGATGACGCAACCAGAGATTGAGTCTCTCTTGATACAGGCTCGTCAGTATGTCGACAACCTCGATTTCAGTGATGCACAGGATTCGATTGTGGCAGCTCTGAATCTGGACGCAGACTTTGCACCGTCGTATGAGCTGCTCGGAGAGATATTCGTGGAACAGGATCAACTGGAGAATGCACGAATTGCCTTCAACAAAGCCATCGAATTGGACAACGGGGATGGGGAAGATGTCATGACGGGGTATGAAAAGTACCTCTGGATGGGTCAACTCTGCGAAGCTGGAGGAGAAGCAGCCATCGTACTCTACAAACAGGGCGTCAAGCGACTCATCAGCATCATTGCAAGGACGAATGAAGCTGATCAGCCACCTTTGCGAGCTAGGCTTGCGAGCGCCTACTCGGCCATGGCAGAGCTCTATATGACTGATCTATGCATGACGGAGAATGCGGAGCAACAATGCGAAAAGTATGTGACAAATGCCCTCTTGGCAGACGACAAGTCTTCGGAAGCTCTGCAGACGCTTGCTTCCATGCGTCTGTCGCAGCAGCGAGTCGAGGAAGCCAAGACTACGTTGGCAAACTCGATTGCCATCTGGAAAGATCAGGTCCCCGGTAACGCTGGCTTCCCGACCTATGCCTCTCGTCTGAGTCTCGTTCGTCTCTTGCTAGAATGTGAGATGACAGCTGAATCCTTCGAAGTGCTCCACCAGCTCGAGAATGAGGATGAGGAAGTGGTCGATCTCTGGTTCCTGTTCGGGTGGACGTATTACCTGCAAGGGGAAGCTCAAGCAGAGGCCGAGCCTCAGAAGAAACAAGAGTCATGGGAAGATGCCCGCGACTGTCTGCACCGCTGTCAAAAGTTGTACAGAAATCTCAATTGGGATGATGAAAACCTGAAAGAGCATGCCAGTGATCTGATGGCCAATATCCACGCAGCTGGCATCTCCATCGAGATGACCGAGGAGTCCGAGCCTGCGATGAATGGAGAGGTCGATGGCGAAGAAGAAGCAGAAGAATGGGAGAGTGACGAGAACGATATGGAGCAGGACTAATGAGCTCTAAATACCGATTGTTCGTACCTGGTCTACTGGCTTGGAGCCACTGTTGCTTTCAGGACGAGTCTTCACTTTACGCTTACGTTCGCGAGCTGCCTCCTTCTGAGCTTTCTTGGCATGCTCCTTCTTCTCCCTTCCCAAACCTTTCCTCTTACCTGGCAACGATGCGTTGAGGGGTTTCGATCGTGGTGCAGCATCATCGACATGATCGTGTTCTACACCGAGCTTCCGTTCATCCCCCTGAAGGCTCGTGGTCGGAGATGGCGCATCGCGCGAATGCGACTCTTCTTCCCGTGAGTTCGAGATGGGCAGAGCTTCGATGGCGTCCTGCTCGCATTGTCGTTCGAGCAATTGGTCGATGGCAATATTGACATTCCCTCTGCAAGATTTGAGAACCTCGCGGACTATGGTCAAGTCCATAGTCGGGACACTCGCCATGCAAATCTTCTCCAAGTCGGTTGCCGGTGCGTCCGCTGACAACTCCTTCAGAGCCGGAATATCAAGCTTGAGTGGTCTGACATCCGGAGGTCCATCGTGTGGACCATCTTTGTTTCGAATTGAAGAGTAGTGTTCATAAGAATGATAGACAATATGCAACATGCCTTCACTAGTTCCACGTCCATCTTCAGGAGGATTGATGACATAACTCAATCCTGGCTGATAGATACACACACTTCTGTTCCTAACCCTCGAAAACGCTACGATCTCCATATTGTCACCATATACGCCATCCTGAGACATTCTATCGACATATCTGTCGTAGTCCTCCTCAACAAACCCTGCAAATTCATTCCGATTGCGTCTCAGAAAGTCCACGACGTCGTGTCTGATCTGTGCATGTGTACCACTCTCGCCGAGCTGATCGGCAAGTGATCGAAAGAGACAGTTGCCATCACCGGTAATCTCCTTGATGTAGAGGCCCTGGGCAGCGAGCTCGTGCTCGATCTGCTTCGTTCCATAGTCAGCTCCATCGATGGCAATGCTGGTCCTCGAGCCATCTTGTCGACGCCGAGAAGATCTGTCATGCTTGCCCATGCATGGTCCCAGGATGGTGCAATGATATGTAACTGTCAGGATGAAGTGCTTTAACAACAACTGCTTTACTTTTGAAACCTGTAGCTTACCGGGAATTCCTCCCTCGCAAGGTGGAGCCGATGCCCGCTGAACTCTCCAAGGGAGACGCGTTTAGGATGACTTTCGCAGGAGAACTTCTCAACCACTCTTATCGTTCGTCTTTCCTGGAGGCATCTCTCAGTCTCCCTCATGGTCGTCCTAGAGAAAAGTATGGTCGTTGGGAGCATTGAAAGGACGATTTTGGTGGCTCTGCAAGGTCTTTAAGTTGCGCTACATTCTCCTATCAGAGATGTCTGGAGGGTGAGCATAGTCGGTCATCAGCATTGCGAGATCTTCCTGCTCCGAGTGATGCATCGACAACGTGCCAGGTATTCTGAATCTCAAACCACCACTTCACGTAACACGATACGACAATTGAATGATGCTCTCGACTTGGAGACTCTCGTACCCATTCCCAGTTGTGCAAGAATTAATCACAAGAAGTCTCTCGGACAGGATTTAATTACACGACCACGACACAAGCAAGGACAAACAGGCTTGAGACCTCTGAGAGTCATCACGGCGCAGCTGCTAGCACGCAGCGTGGAGAATATTCCATTTAGAGTCCTCTCTCAGTTCAGCTGGAATCATGTTGAGCTCATCTGGCAAGAAGTCCTTACGCAAATGTACGACAATTTGGCTACATTCGCAAAGTTTGCCACGGCATTTCCGCGCGAATTTGCAGCAAGCAAAGTGCTCAATATCGCTATAGACGGTATACCGGGCATCCTCTCAAAATTGATCGAGGCTTCGCAAATGAGTTCAGATCTCATGAAAGATTGTGAAAGTCCACCTTGGGACATACACTTGGACATCAGTCATGTTCCAGTCCCGAAGGAGATTCTCCTTCAAATCGGGGCTATTCCTGGTCTGACATCACTCAAGGCTAATGATTCTGATATCACGCTGGACATTGTGAGACACTGGGCAAGATCAGAATCGGTTGGCAACTTTTCACGTCTGAAGTTATTGGATATTCGGTGTAATTCAAAAGGGCGCACAAACCAGCTGGACTGTATCGATAAACTGCAACGTTTTCGTTGTTTGGAGCTTGTACGCTGTGACGATTCAAGTGGTGCCTTTCCTCCCATCACATATCCACATGCCCCTTTGGATCGTTGGAACACGATACAGAACAATAGTCGCATTGCCATCAAGATCAGTGTCCACCTAGGATCGTCAGCTGATCGAAGACCTTTTAGAACCAGCCCACCTGATGTCATACTCGACATTCCAGGTGTGAGAAGGATCGCTGCACGAATTGCGGAAACAAGGTGTGCCAACAAGCATGGTAATCAGACCCAATCAACTCAAACGAAGAAGAGGCAGCGGAGGATAGGTACAGCAGATAATATATGGAAGGATGTCCTGTAGTAGTGTATGCATTCGATGCTTAGCTCACTCATTCCGATAGTCTTTGAAGCAGAGACTTCTCTCTCCTGCAATGTGCAGACTTCCACCAAGCATTCATCCCAGTGTTGCTAGCACAGCTTCCACGTGTTTGTTTAGAGCACGAGAGGCTTACAGAGAATCACGAAGATGACACGCCAAGATTGTCCCACAGCGTCACATAGCTCGCAGTCGAGTGGAGGAAGAACGAGAGGACGCTACTGCCTGTAATCGCGTGCCACAGCACGGCATGATCTCCTTCTCTTTGACCGCATCAGAGCAGTCCCTATGCTAGGCTATGAAATTTGCGGAAATCGCCGATTCAGACGAAAGTGATGCTGCAAACGACACGCATGATGACATTTCTTTCGCAACGGAGTTCAGCTCCGGCATCGGTGAAAGAGCAAAGGATCGTTTCAGAGAGAAGAAGAACATAGACTACAGCAGTGCATCGCCACTGGACTCTAAAAATGTGACTGCCAGCAATATCAAGCAATCAAACGATACCTTGGCATGGGACGAGAAACGGCTGCACCGGACGCCTCAACAGGAGGAGAAGGATGACATTGCAAGCGATTCCCATTCCCCTCATCTCAGGCGATCCAAGATGCCGAAAGATAGAAAGGAAAAAGCACAGAGCAAGATGGAGAAGAAAAGACACAAGAAAGTCCGCACTCTCGATGAATACCATATACCTGAGGCTTCAGACACTATGGGCAAATCCCCTAGGAATGGAGACAGGAAGACTACATCTACGCCCAGATGTGATGTCCGTGGAGAGGACATGAAACCGAGCTCTCTCATTGAGCCGACGCCAGATCTGCCAACTCCATGGTCGGCACCGCAGATGAGCGCGCATACTTCAGCGTCCAAGGTCGAAGGAATGAAGAGGAGTACCGTAGGCGATAGTCAATCGACTCAAGGTACGACGCCAGAGTCACAGCGTCAACAGCACAGGCTGGCTGCCGACACCGGGAAGCGTCGAAGAATTGACTATGATGACGTGAACACCATAGAAGATGATACAGACGAATTGGTACAGGAAAGCACGTCCCAAGTCCTTCCTCAAGAGCTGAGTCGTACCCGTCCCTCGTCCGGAACAATGTCTGTAGGACCCATGGGCGATGAAGAGGAGACGTCCAGAGTACATATGACAAGATTGACCAAAGGTGCACAAGCTACGCCAAAGCCAACTTCGTCAAAGAAGAGCTCGAGGGCCACGAAAGGGAAAGCGGAAAAGCCCAGAGTAAAAAGAGCTGGGAGGCGTACTATCATAGATTCTGACGATTCTGACTCTTCCAATTCCAATTCCAATTCCAAACCAATACTCAACACAGAGGTGGAGGCCAAGCCCGATATAGAAGGCTCGGATATCCCACGGAAGGAGATGAAATTAGAGGAGACAGTCAAGTCTGAAATACCAGAGATGTTAATACAAGAAAATTCAGGTGTATCGCTCGCGCAGCTCCCGCTCCCAGGATCAGTTCATGCAGCGAATGCGAAGCAAATTTCGACTGGAAAGCTTGTCGTAAAAGAAGAGACTACTGCTACAAACTCCGTCAGTCTTGATCAGACGGGCCATCTGGTGGATGATTCGGGAAGGGAGCAGAAGGAGACTGCAAAGGTTGTCAACTATGCCGCCAACTCTAAACCGATATTCCGAAGTACCCTTCTCAATTCTGGCCCTCGTCGACGTGTTGGACTGTCCAAACGGACACGCGTGGAGCCACTGCATGCGAATCTAGTGCGGAAGTAAATTTTGTGTTGGATGTTTAAACCTCTTTGGCGACGGCGACTGCAGAGCTTACAGTATATACAGACAATACAATGAATGCTTCTTGTACTTGGACACGCGGAATGACAACGTCAGTCTGCAGTTTCATCTCCATCCTCCTTCTTTCGTGGTCGGTATTTGTAGACTACATAATCATGCTCTCCCAACAGACCATTCGATTTCCGTGATGGAGACCTCTGCTCCAGCCGAATCATCGTAGTCATACCATTCGCCTTCTGACAGGTCAACCTTTGCAAAGACTGTCTTCTTCTTGCCCTCGCTACCATGACATCGCCACTCGCCATCTGCCCTGAATCCGACGAATTCGCAACCACGAGTCTCAAATGTGAGGATCTTTGCTCTCGTGCCCGACTGATCGAGGTTATATGGTGTTGGAGGTCCATCTATGTTTGCAGAGCTTTCGCGTCCACAATTTTTGCATTTCCAGACAAAGTTTGATTCACCCCTCGATCCAGAGTGGGCAGAGAGTTCATGGCGACTGACACTGACATGATTGGGATGAACTTCGCGGCATGACGTGCATTGTACGGTGAAGGCATAGTAGTATTCGTCCTGCGAGGACTCATCCACATCAGGCTGCAGAGAGGTCACACCATCCAATGTAGCCTTCAGAAAGAGTGCCAACTTGACCATCTGCTCTTCGTGAATATGCTGTGTGAGGTCGTGGTCCAGGCAGGATAATTTTCCCTTTTCATGACAAGACATGGAGTCGTCGGATTCGATTGTGGAGCTCTGGGGTTGCAGAGACAGTAATGCTTGACCTCCATGATGCGACTATTCGCGAAAGCACCAAGAGCTGTGTCTCTCGTCATCCGTGCCTCTTTCTTCCTCGGGCTCTTCTCGAGAGTGGCTCCTTGTCTTTGTGCTTCTGACGGCAGAGAGACAGGACAGGGCATGCGGGAGACATCGGTCCAGGCATGTTTGCCCTCTATCGCGGACAAGATCAAGTCTTCAAAAGTGCTCATGGTCGGTGCAGGGGGCATAGGCTGTGAACTCTTGAAGAACCTGGTTCTCACTGGTTTCGGCGAAGTACATCTTCTCGATTTGGATACAATTGACCTGTCGAATCTCAATCGACAGTTTCTCTTCCAGAAGCAACACATCAAGAAATCAAAAGCGCTAGTCGCAAAGGAAACAGCAGCAAAGTTCAATCCAAACGTGGTTCTAGAGGCCTACCATGCGAATATCAAGGACGCCGAGTTCAATGTCGCCTGGTTCTCCAAGTTCGACATCGTCTTCAATGCCCTCGACAACCTCGATGCTCGACGTCATGTCAACAAGATGTGTCTGGCAGCAGATGTGCCGCTCATCGAGTCCGGTACCACGGGCTATCGAGGTCAGGTCCAAGTGATTGTACGCGGCCAGAGCGAATGCTATGACTGTAATCCCAAGGAAGTGCCCAAGAGCTTCCCGATTTGTACCATAAGGAGTACACCCAGTCAGCCGATACACTGTATCGTCTGGGCAAAGTCGTATCTCTTCAGTCAGGTCTTTGGTGTTGATGAGGATGACAGTGTGCTTGACCACAATGCCGATAGCGATAACAAGGACGAACTCGATAATCTCAGGAAGGAAGCGAATGCGCTTAAAGTCATTCGAGAAGCTATAGGTACTCCCGAATTCCCACAACTCATCTTTGACAAGGTCTTCAAGGATGACATCGAGCGATTGCGAGGGATGGAGGACATGTGGAAATCGAGATCTCCCCCGGATGCCCTTTCATACGAAAAACTAAATCAGCAAGCTGAAAAGGTCAGTCATAGACCTTGGACAGACGACCAATCTCTCTGGAGTCTCGAGGAGAATTTGAAGGTATTCCAGAGCAGCCTTGAACGTCTGAGTACGAGACTCCTTGAATTACAAGCGAACGCTACCCCCGACTCTGCTCAGCCTACGCTCTCCTTCGACAAGGATGATGCAGACACACTTGATTTTGTGGCGGCCGCTGCAAACATCAGAGCCCACATTTTCAATATCGACAAGAAGACCAAGTTTGACATCAAGCAGATGGCAGGAAATATCATTGCAGCCATAGCTACCACCAATGCCATCATAGCGGGAGTCTGCATCTTGCAATCGTTCAAGCTATTGAAGCAAGATTTGCAGTCGACCAGGACCATTTTCCTGTCTCGTCGTCCAGAGCGGGTCTTCAACAACGAGTCGATTGCCAAGCCGAATCCGGCTTGTTCAGTCTGTAGCGTGGCACAGCTTGTTCTTCAGGCCGATGTGTCCAGGATGACACTGCAAGATCTCGTGCAAAAGGTGCTCATCGACACACTTGATTACACGGATGAGATGAGCATCCTGACTCAGGATCTCATTTACGACCCTGATTTCGACGACAATGTGCACAAGACACTTTCAGAGTTGAGCATTAGGGACGGCACCTTCCTCACAGTCGTGGACGATGACGAGGAACACGATGAACCAAGAGTCAATCTCAGTATCATCATTCAAGCTCACCAGTCAGCGACCGAACCATTCATCCTTCCATCAAGTATCGAAATTCCTCGTCGCCCGAGGATGGTCACCACTGATCAATTGTCAGACACGATTGTCCCCGTCACGCCGGCGTCCAACGGCACGGCAGAAAAGAGAAAGCGGGCGAGAGATGAGGCAGCAGGTGAGGATGAAGCCGACAAGGAAGCAGGTGTGGACACGGCAGAACACAAAAAGCGGAAAAAGACGGGCGAACGGGATGAGGATGAAGTCTTGGTGATCCAGGACGGCGAAGAGATTCTCATTGATTGAGAGGGAAGACCATCCACAACGACATGGCATAGATTCATATAATGTGTAAATTATAGAAAAGTGTATTTCTGGACTCTTGTTGACTCGTGTGAGTTTGCAAGTCTGACCAAGCCTCGTCACCACCATTGTGCAGTCATCTTCACCTTTAGTGTCTATATCTACCCGTCCTCTCCCATACAACGAAATCATAATACAGGCACGCAATGGAGGAGAGATTTAGCAGGGACGGATGAAATCAAGGTCGTCATCGTCATTATTGCAGCATATAATCTAGGATTTCTGCGTCATCGTCATTATACTGTGTTACGAGATCTCAGGCAAGTGCCTCTGGATGTCGCTCCTCTTCGAGATGGTCGTAAGCTCGATCGACCAGCTGTCTTGCCGTAAGTCCAGTCTGTCGCTCGGTCTCTGTCGCAGCCACCGAGTCGTTGCCCCGTCTCGAGCGTTGGGCTCGCGGAGTACGAGCTCGTGTGGTGGAGGCTGCCACGGGAGACGTGACATCTGTCGTCACCTCGTTCGTCGTCGTCGTCGATTCTTGGACATTCTTTTTCGCATTCTTCTTGCCACGAGTGCGAGGTTGAGCGACCTTGGGTGAGGCTGCGGATGTCTTGGGCTCAACGGAAGTTGGAGGGGTCGGTAGTTCTGCATCACTCTCTGGTTCGTGTTTTACGGGCTTGCCTCGAGCAGGACGCTTCTTGGCTGGGAGACTGTCTTTGACTTCACTCAAGTTGCCATCAGCTTCCTTCTTTACGACCTTTCTTCGTGTCACTGGAGTCCGTTTGGGAGTGGTGGGAGTTTCCTCTTCGACTTTTGCTTCATGCTCGTCATCGTCTTCCTCTTTCGTGGGTGACTCACTTTCCTGTTTCACTCGTCTCTTTGGTTTCGGTTTCGGTTTGATTTCGTTGCCCTCGGAATCATATTCCGGTTCCTTCTTCACCCTCGTCTTGGTGACTTTCAAGCGCAATTCCTGGCCTTCTGGCCAGTAAGCCTCGTCACCCTTGGCACCTGGCCCGTCGCCGACCACTTCTGGAGGCAGAGGTGGATTGTTGAGCTTGTAGGTCTTGGATAATTCAAAGACAGCTTGTTCTTTGTCTTTTGCTTCAATCATGATGTCCATGTCATCTGCACAGGGTGGGAGATGGTACACTCGAGCCGAGTGAGAGCGGCGTTTGGAGGCGAGGGGATGGTTCGGTAACCTGGCCTCGC
Organism: Taphrina sp. SM11; assembly: GCA_004000165.1. Classification (NCBI taxonomy): domain Eukaryota; kingdom Fungi; phylum Ascomycota; class Taphrinomycetes; order Taphrinales; family Taphrinaceae; genus Taphrina; species Taphrina sp. SM11. The sequence goes on along the minus strand of RHDT01000331.1, from coordinate 82,763 downwards.
TAATGTGCATCTTTTGTTTGATGCCCTTCCTCGTCCAAGTCTCTGCGATCGCTGGCAAGAGGGGCAAGATGTCCAGGGTGCCCTCTCGGAAACGTTCTTCATCGTGGAGAATGTTGTGATGATGCCAATCCAGTACAAGAGGGATGTTCAGCTCTTGGCAGAGCGGTAACAGTTCCGTCACGTTCCAACTCATGTCGTCATTCTCGAGCACCATACGTCTCTTGACTGGTTCCGACAGCTTGGCATAGTTCGTCCTGAAGCGCTGAAGGGTGGCCTCCTTGTCACCGTAGGCGCCGCCAAGGTGCAGAATCAGCACTGCATCTCTGTCCCGCTGTTCTGGTTGTAGCCGCATGCGAGTGAGGAGTTCATTGTGGAATTCCAGATCCCTCACTGCTGCATCGAAAATCTTTGGTGTCGGGCTCGCAATTTGCTAAAGAGCTGTCAGTCACGTTGGCAACTGCACCCTAGATCTTGCTTACGGTGAATTGGCCGGGATGGCAGGTGACTCTATGGTCATACTTGTTTGCTACTGCACCAGCGGCTCGCAGCTCTTCATCAGCATGCTCCAAGTTGTAGAGGTAGTCTGCATGGGACGCAAAGGGGAACATTTCAGAGGAGAGACGGAAGAATCGGATACCATATTTTTCATTCCATTCGAGCATCTTGGAGAGATCCGCGGCATTCTGCTTTCCAAGTTCATAGACAAATGCCATTCCCTTATCCTCCTTCGCTATGGTCGCAATGCGTGTCGTACGGGAGCAAAAGACAGGCTCCCTTCGAGACCGGAGGATGGTGTTCAGGCAAGCGTAACCCAACCGTCCTTTGAAAGGCACAGGAACATAGTCAGAGTCGACAGTGGGAGGCCTCTCGGCAAACTCGAGATACTTTTCGGCGGCTCGAGCATCCCTTTCTCTATACTTGCTAGCCTTTGTCGGACCTTTCTTCTCGACGGGCTCTCCATCGCTATCATATTCGACCTCTTCGTCCTCAATCACTTCCTTCTTTACCTGTTTCTTCGCTGGACTCGAGGCCTTGGGTGTGTCGACGCCTGTTTGTTTCGCTGGGGATGTCTTTTTGCGCTTGACTGCAGGTGTGACCGGTTTGACGAGGGAATCATCGCTCATCTCGTCATGGTCGACGTCCAGATCTGAAGGAGGCTCTGAGAGGTCGTGTTCCGACGGAGGCTCACTCAACTCTGAGGTCTGATCTGGCGAGGCCTCCCGGTCGAGAGGATCCTCGAAGACATCTGGATCATCTAGCAGCTCTTTATGAGCATAATTCTTCCTGGGCACTGCTCGGGAAGATCGCCTCGAGGAGGTGATGGACGCGATGGAAGCTGGAGTTGATTGAGGAGGAGTCAGAAGGGTCGATGCCTTTCGCTTCGGCATGTGAGAGATTGTCTGTCTACACACAAGGAAGCACCTGCGCATGCAATAGCGCAACGTCGTCAACCAGGTCTTGTATTCAAGTGATAATCTCTCGAGCACTGAGTCCCCAGCTTGCCCTGAGGGCGACAGAACTCTGTCTCGTCTCGCCAACCTACGCGAGTTCTCGTGAGAAAAAGGCGGGCGATGACGTAAGAACGTGAACTGAGCAGATGCGATGCGAACGAACATCACACGTGACAAGCTCACGTGAAGCTAATTTGGGAAGCAATTCTCCACGTTGAAAAGCTGAGCTGAAGTTGGGCTGAGGACGCTTTGGCATCGCATACAAACACAAACACAGACACAAGCATTCATCATCTTGGTCAACTTCGTTGCATGGCCTGCTCCCGGGTCAGTGGTATATCTACCAAGTAGACCTTGTCGATCTTGTAAAGAACCTTCTTCGTCCGTGGTACATGCGAGGATATGCAGACGAACGACAGGTATCCTCCGCGAATTCCAGACAAGCCGCTGGCCTACTCGCGCTCGAGTAGCGATGTCACGACAATGGATCAGCTTCTTACATCGCTGAACATCGATGACGATTACTCTCTACTGCCACGACAGCAGAATCTTGTAGCCCATGAACAGCTTGGCAGGGACGACCAACGTCTAAGCGCCAGTCCTGTGCCAAATGGCTACGGCCATCACGAAAGCGCGGTCCCACGCAATACCATCGGCAATGAGTCGACATCAATACAGCAAATCGCGGCCGACACTTACCTGCCAGGTACAAGAGGCGCGAAGGTTACGATCGGTAGGAAGAGTGTCGACTATGGCTCTACAGAGCGAGAGCCATGGCAACATCAGGTCAGTCACAACAGTCCGAAAGGTAGTCCTGGAGCTCTCCAGCCTTCAGAGGCGGACAGAAATGACAACAGAACTCCAACTGGTCTCAAGCGCCCGGTACGGAAACCAGTAGTCCTTGAAAAGCCTCGGAGATCATACTTCTCTCCCGACGATCTAGATGAGCTTGTTTCGGACCTTTCGATACAGCAAACCATACAAGCACGAAACTCCCAGCAACCACAGGACACAACTCTTGTGCAGCAAGCACAGAGACCGCCATCACAGGCATTCCCATTCGATTCTGGAGTTCAGGATGGCCAGGCATTCCGACGGATGTCGGACGTGAATCGTGCATCTCTCACACAAAGCCCCTATGACATTCACTACGAAAGAGATAGGCGTAATTCTACGGCTGGTTATATATCGCCAATTCCGCCAAATTATGGTAGTCCTGCTATTCCATCGGCGTCCACTCATCGGTCTTCAACGGGGGACTCATTCTACAAGAGCAATCCGAGATCAAACGAAAGTATACAAGATCGTCTACCACAATTCAATCATGTGCCTTCTGGAAATATGGGCTTTGGGCCTGGTCCCAGTCTCCGTCAGATCTCTCCCACTCGCAGAGATCAATTTGCACAACTTCCCCAGCTTCGCATCCCGTCGCCGCCAACACGTAGAGACAGTGCACCTTTGACAGAGTGGTCAGCCCATGCCAGTCGACCCTCGACAGCCTTCCTGGAGCATCCAGATCTTGCACCACCAAGTCGTGCTTACGGCACTTCCCAATCGGACTTCTCGGCATTTGTTCCTCCATCACGCCAACCTACAGCGCCTCCACGAAGCATGTCATCCTTAAGTAACAACTCCCAGAGATCGCCCGAGAGACAACTCAGACATCCCATCCTCGACTTGGAGACGCAATACGGGGGTCGAATTCCTTCACCGGATCGCACGGAAGTCTTCCCGGATCTGCCACCCATGTCACCAGAAGACAGAGAAGGAGCTGCTTCTGTCCTCCCCATTTCTCAAATTCGCAGAGGGCGACAGAGAGGCGAGCAGGTCATTGAAAGTGATCTCCCTGCCATGCCTCCTTTGTTTGCCCATCAAGAAGATCAGCCATATCAGCAATTGGCCCTAGCTTCGACACCTTCACTTCCAAGGCCAACTCCTCCCTTGTCTCCTGTGCGATCACCTACAGTGACACCTCAGATATTCCAAAGACGATCGAAATCCCCAAGTAAAGAGGTTGACCTCTTACAAAGTGTCAAGGTATTGCCCATCAAACCCATCAAATGCCCGCCTCTATGTGTCGAAGAGCGGCATCACCCTTTCGCTTTCGTCAAGACAAACAAATTCAAGATCAAGGTGCGCATCGATCAGCGGGACTTTGTTGCAGGTGGCGAAGTCTTTGGTCACATTGATTTCATATCGGACGAAGGCTTCCGTGCACAATTTGGTAACACACAGGTCCAAATTGGTGAGCTTGGTGTCGAATTTATAGGGTATGAGGAGATACACAATCCCGACACTGGCCATCAACCGAGATCCTTGACATTTCTCTATGGGCGCAAGATCTTCCAGAAGGTTGCTGAAGTGCATCCCATCCGTGCTGAGGAAGAACATATTCTGACGAGTGCGGTCCTCAATGAGCCGCCGCCAGATCAAGATGGGTATCGAGCTGCAGCCAAGGGTACGAATTCCTTTCCTTTCGCCTTCCCTTTACCCGTCGATGTGCCATCGAGCGCAGACATGCATGTGGCAAAGATCAAATACTTGATCACGGGTTATGCTACAGTGAAACTACAGGGCTCTCAGGAGATCATAGCCACGAGTGAGTCTCTACGAGTCGTAGAGGCTTGGGATATTGGCAACCCTGTCTACACCGAACCAGTCGAAGCAGCCCAGGGTCGGGACATTGCAAACTACCAGGAGGTCGCTGCTGTGGCCAAGATTCCAAAGAGTCTGTATATCGAGGGTCAGACCATTTCAGGCACGGTACGACTGGCGAATCATTCTTCAAAGAAGGTCCGTGAGGTAAAGTTCCTTCTCGTGAACAGGGTGACTTTCTTCGGCGACAAGCGTGGTCAAGACAAGGATCTCAATCCGGTGCAAGATGCTTTCGTTGAACAGACTGTTTCCGGCTTTGCTGAGCCTCGACAAATTCTGCGTGGGGAGGAGGAATCTTGGATCTTCAACGTACAGATCCCTGTCGACCGGTGCATCAGTGTCCGCAATTCGGCTCTCTTTGAAGTGACCCCAATGGTCCTGATCAAATTCTCTACGGGACCACTCCAAAAGTCGACAAAGCTTTATATACCCCACATCTCGATTGCCAATGCAAAGTCCATGGTCGATGGGGAAGACCGTTTAGCTCCCACATCGGAGTTGCTCAAGTGGTCGAATCTGCCGTCCCTCTTTCGCTACCAAGTGGTCGTCAACCGTCAACCACAAGAAGTGCGAAAGGGATACCTGGAGCTCACTGAACTGACCACTTATATCACTGCACACGAGCGGGTCGTCTTGCTTGGTGCCGCTTAATGAAATAGATTTATTAGATTCAATGACATGATTCATAGCATAGCATAGGCAATGGAACGTGTAGAAAGGACAAGTATCGACAATTAATCTGATGTTCAACGATTATTTTGATATGCAGACTATAAAAGAGGACAGAGCTACTCGCTGACGCTAGCAGAAACAATGCAGTGTTCTTGTCTTTTCAGTGGACCGCGACAAATCAGACAGACTTTTGCGAATTGCACAACAATAATTTGGCTGAATACGACAATTCCTGTATGGGAATTTGCAATTTTCAAGTCGCAGTCTCGCCTGGTTTGTTGCAATTGCAAGCAATAATCTTGATTCTCTCGGCCGTCAAGTTTTCGTTTTCGAATTTGAAGGAGGCATCTTTGATGATGAAGGTCCAGACTTCGTCGCAGAACCGGTAGGTGTCCAGGTGTCCCTTGAAGGTGAGTCTTGCTTTGACCTTTTCCTGCAGAGCCTCTGCCGCCGCCCGATCGTAGTTTGTAAGAATCTTCATGGCGAGTTGAGGGGCCAGACGACCTTCTTGGATCATGTCATCTAGGGTCTCTGTCAATGCGCCGCCTGGAATAGGTCAGCATCCCTTCTCCTCTCGCTCTCGCTCTCTCTCGTTCCTCCTTCTTCTTGTCCGTGGTGCTCTCGCCTTTTGCGCAATTCGTGCGAGCCACGAGAGCATGGCAGGGCTCAGGAGGAAAGGAAGAGAAGCAGGAGGTGTTTACCTAGTGATGTGCTCCTATAGATTTCGTAAAAAGTCGTCGACATGATTGACAACGAGAGACTCACAGATGTCCAATCGGTCTCCCGTTCTGCAGGACGTCTGGAGTCAAGGTCACCTGGGAGACGGAGTCACCAGGGCGAGCATTTAGTTCATGGGCCAGATGAAGAAGGTAATTGTAGTGCGTCTGGATGTCGTGCCAATGCCATTCTCCGTGGGTGTTTGACTCTCGTTAGCCGAATTTCCTTGGGTGGTTGATGATTTCACGGGTGAATTTCCTAAAGAGCCAGCAAGATTGTCGGCACTTCTCTCAGACACTTTTGATTCCATCGCTCTACTCTGCAAGATTTCCCCCATTGATACTCTACTTTCTTTTAAGTCTTCTTGTGTGACACGTCAAAAATTTGAACGGCACAGAAGGGAAGGAAAGGGAAACGGAAATAGCGACACGGAAAAGTCATCGAGATCACCATGTCTGCTCGATTGGCGCCCATCAATCCGAAACCTTTCCTGCAGGATCTCCTCCAGAAACCAGTCCTCGTTCGATTGAAATGGGGACAGGAGTATAGAGGCACATTGCAGAGTACCGACAACTACATGAACCTCCAACTCCTCAACACGGAAGAATTCGTGGACGGGAAGAGTACGGGAGCCCTGGGCGAGGTCTTGATTCGTTGTAACAACGTCCTCTGGATCTCGGGAGACGAGGTGACGAGTGACTCCAAGACGGTCAAGCAGGAGAATGGCAAGATGGACGAGAGCGCTTGATAGTGCGACAAAACTCCCTGATATGGATCTGTCATTGAATACATGACCCGAGTCTTCAGTTGGCAAGTTGAAGGGGGAACAGTAAAGTATCAGGGTCATGTTGGGACAAGGTCATCCGTGGACTATGGTGTTCCGTCCTCGAGTCACTTTCTTCAAAGAAGACACATGGTAATCACATCGACCATGCGGATGCAATCACAATCACAATCAAAAAAAGGAATATATGAATATCGACCTATGCACGATAGAGTCAAGTAGAGGATGATAGAATACTCGATATGCGATCCTTTGTCGCTCCTGAATACCGATCGCTCATCAGTGCAGCTTTCAATAAAATTTCAAATTCGTCCCCATATGCAGTCAACATTTTCTTCATGGCTTTGATGGCGTTGTGAAACACAAAAGGTTCCTCTTCCGATAGCAATCCGAGGATGACCGGTGTCAGTTGCATCAGGTCGAGGACTTGTCTGCCTTCCGTTGACCCAGCCATGTCACCGATGAGATAGAGTCCGTGAGCTCGTGTTGGCACCATGTCATCTCCCATGTCGGCCAATGCTGCCTCGTATCGCTTCCGTGCTTTCTGAAGATCCAACTGTGGTTGCGTTGCAGTGTCCAAGGAGACCCCGTTGACACTCAGCTGCAAGGAGAGCAGATCAAGCTTTCCACACAAGGCGTGCATGGTCGAGAGTAATTCCGGTCGGTCTACTTGGTGAGTGAGAGACTTGAGTGCGGAATTCAATTGGTCCAGTCGACCTGCCTGATCCTTGGTATAGTCTAGCTTGAGGTCCAGCATTGTTTTTATCATATGTAAGTGGATAATAAGTACATCCGGCATCATGGCAATCTCTCTTGAAGAAAGCTTCTGTAGAGTTTCGCAGCAATTTCTGATCCAGTATGACGCACGGGCAGGATTGAAGATCAGAGATGCATACTTGGTGGACAACTCCATTGTCAGACGCAAATGAGCATTTTTTAGCAGTGGAGAAGTCATGACGGTGTATGAGTTTGTAACGCTTGAAAGAACGTCTGAAAGCTTTCCTTCGATGTCCCTAATTTGATCCAGGATGCGCATAAAGTAGGAATGAGTACTGTCAACAGTGTTTGCATTTTGGTCGTTTGTCTCAGCGGCCATCGAATCGACCACAGAGTCGAATCCACGGATGAGCATTTCGACAGGATCCGTTTGCACATATCTGTATATCAGTCGCTCAAGAATATCTCGAATTGCGAATGCCTGCATTTGGTGCGCCTGGTAGGCTTTCCTTAGCATGAAGGGCATGTAAGAATGGAACAAGCGCTTGCGTAAGCTGACAAATGATGATGCCAATTCCAGACGTCGTAAGCAACGATCAGAAACCTCAGACTGAGCAAGCGACTCAGGAGGAAGCATGTCCCAGAATGCAATGGTGACAACATCGAAGGTACTGTACCTCACGGACAACTTATCCAAGATCATTGAAGTTGATTTTCGGCTGATGTCCGCTTTGGCCGAATCATCATCGAAGGCTGCGATGAGCTGCGGCGTCAATATCTCAAGGTACTTTTCTTCCGTCAATGCAGACGGTTTTGCCGCCACGAGCGATGCTAAGTGATCGAATCTCTGAAGAGGTATATTGCCTTGAGGATCAGGCTGCAGAACGAAGGCAGATACCCATCTCAAGCCATCTTCTCTCAACAGGAGATTGGTCAGTTCGGTCGTGATTTGCTTCACAGCCCAAGCAGGGCAATCTGGTGCTAAGAGAAGCTGCATCACTTGTAGCAATTTCGCAGGATCTAGTCTATCATAGGTCAGATTGTGGGCTGGAGGAAATATGCTGCACGCTTACGAACTTATAAGATGTCTGTACAAGGCGGGCGAGCAGACGGATGTCGTAGGTCCGTAGCACCGGGCGAGAATGAAGGCCATAAGGAGGCCGACTTGGTGTAACCGCTTGAGGCTTCTGGACACAGCACCATGATGAGTCACGATCTCCATTAGGCGGTGCCATAGATCATCGGCATTCTGTATGGTGTACAGAGAACCTTCACGAGATCCGCTGGCGGTCGTCGACACAGGGATATTTGTTCCCAGACCAGGATATAGAAGTGGTCTCAACGTAATATCTGTCACTAGCTCGACCATGACGTCAATCGATCGAATATCTGTTAGTCCAAGTTGCAGCTCTTGACCGGCCGTCTCAGAGGATTGCTGCAAATCAATGTTTTCCAGAATCTCCATACAGTACTCCACTACCACAACAACTCCAGTAGCATGCTCCGAACCCTGCCGTGCGCTTGCCGGTAGAGCAGCATGGAGATCCTCCACTAGTGAGGCATTGCTAGTATCATCCCTTGATCTAGATAGAATAACATAGTGCTTCAAGAACCCTGCAGCTCTTGACAATTCGTGCAGCAAAGTCACAGACATGACCTTCATGGGCGAAAGTCATGATCAGCATTCATAGTGGTACACATCCTCCATTACTCCACAGCAACTATGACCAGCATATCAGGGATTCCTGTTGAGTACTGCCTTTGATCACCTCGAGCCGTTTTCTGGCCAACCTAAGCGTATGGAGACCTTGCTCATGCCTATACCAAGACTGAATCTGCCGCTGTACTACAGAGACAAAGCATGATCCGCCATCTAAAAGTTCATCGGTCATTCAGTCAGGAGGAGCTCTTTACAAGTTTTGTGCGGGTCGCCCAGAAAATGTTGAATTTACCGGTCGGCGACTTCTCCTAAGCCGTGATTGATTGGGATAGCAAGTACGTTCCTTTGCTTCTCGAGTCATCCCTTGCATTGTCTCTGATTTTGCTCGACTCATATCTATCCGTCTCGACGCACCTCGGACGACGCTGTCATGTCCGAGCCAATTGCGAAGAAGATGAAGCATAATCCATACTTGGCTCATGACGAAGCATATATGGCTGAGCAGGCGCCGCAGGCATATAGTCGTGCACGTAGCGGTACAAATATGGCAGCCGAATCAGATATGCTCGCCAAGCTAGAGAGACGACAGACGACGGCTGATCAAGCTCTCGCTCTCGAGGACGGTCAGATCAATCCGTGGACACAAAAAGCACATTCCAAAAAGTATTTCGGCATTCTAGAGAAGCGTCGTGATCTACCCGTCAGCCAACAAAGAGCAGAGTTTCTGAAGATGTTTCATTCGACCCAGATTCTTGTCTTTGTAGGAGAGACTGGTTCGGGAAAGACGACCCAAATCCCACAATATGTTCTGTACGATGACCTACCTCAGCGGGAAGGGCTCATGGTCGCCTGTACGCAGCCTAGAAGGGTCGCAGCTATGTCTGTTGCCCAACGTGTGGCAGACGAACTCGATGTGCAGCTCGGTCAGGAAGTAGGTTACACGATTCGTTTCGAAGATGTCACAAGCAGAAATACGGTACTCAAGTATATGACAGATGGTATGTTATTACGAGAGGCTATGAACGATCACACATTATCTCGGTATTCTTGCATCATTCTAGATGAGGCTCACGAAAGGACTCTCGCCACTGATATTCTGATGGGTTTGATGAAGAAAATTGCCCAGAATCGGCCTGATCTCAAGATTGTCATCATGTCCGCCACCTTAGATGCCCAAAAGTTTCAGGAATACTTCTTCAACGCGCCACTTCTTGCTGTCCCAGGTCGAACGCATCCAGTGGAGATATACTACACAAGGGAGCCTGAACGTGATTATCTCGAGGCTGCCATTAGAACTGTACTTCAAATTCATCAGGACGAACCGGAAGGGGATATTCTATTGTTTCTTACAGGAGAGGAAGAAATTGAGGATGCCTGCCGCAAGATCGGTCTGGAAGCAGATGAATTATTACGGGAACGAGACGATTGTGGTCCCCTCAAGACTTATCCATTGTACGGTTCCTTACCACCGAATATGCAACAGAAAATCTTCGACGCTGCACCGGCACCTCTCAAGGCAGGCGGCGTTCCTGGGCGAAAAGTCATTGTATCCACGAATATTGCAGAAACTTCCCTGACCATTGATGGTATTGTCTACGTTGTTGATCCTGGCTTCAGCAAGCAGAAGCTTTACAACCCACGTATCAGGGTCGAGTCTCTGCTTGTCAGTCCCATCAGTAAGGCGAGTGCTCAACAGAGAGCTGGACGTGCTGGACGTACCAAGCCCGGAAAGTGTTATCGGCTCTATACCGAACAGGCATTCAAGGAAGAACTTATCGAGCAGACCTATCCGGAGATTCTCCGATCAAATCTTGCGAGCACTGTACTGGAACTGAAGAAGTTGGGAATCGACGATCTCGTTCACTTTGACTTTATGGATCCTCCAGCGCCTGAGACAATGATGCGAGCCTTGGAAGAACTGAATTATCTTGCATGTTTGAACGATGATGGCGATCTGACCAGTCTTGGTCGAACAGCCTCAGATTTCCCCCTGGACCCAGCGCTTGCAGTCATGCTTATATCGAGTCCGGAGTTCTATTGCTCGAATGAGATTCTATCACTCGTAGCCTTGCTATCAGTGCCTTCAGTCTTCACTAGGCCAAACACAGCCAAGAAGCAGGCCGATGAGATGCGGAAGCTCTTTGCGCATGAAGATGGTGATCATCTGACACTGCTAAACGTCTATCATGCTTACAAGGATAATGGTGGCACCAAGGAATGGTGTTATGAATACTTCTTGTCACAACGTGCATTGATGAGTGCAGACAATGTCAGAGCCCAGCTTCAGAGAATCATGGAGAGGCATGAGATAGAGCTTGTCTCTACGCCCTATGAGGATCCTAAATATTATGATAACATTCGACGATCACTTGTCAGTGGATTCTTTATGCAAGTCGCAAAAAAGAGCGAAAAGAACAATTACACGACAGTCAAGGACGAGCAAAAGGTCTTGATCCATCCATCGTGTGGAATCGAGCGGGCACCAGAGTGGGTCCTCTACAACGAATTTGTCTTGACCTCGAAGAATTACATTCGAACAGTGACGACAATCAAGCCGGAATGGCTTCTGGAGATCGCTCCTGTGTATTACAATCTCGCTGAATTCGAAAAAGGAGAGATCAGGGCTGCTCTGAGCAAGATTAAGGAGAACAAGGGCAGGAAAGCTGCCATCATGAACGGAGGCAAGCGCAGCAGAGCATAAATCTAGAGTACATTCCAACAAGTTTGGCCAGACCAGTTTTGATTTGTAGAACATCCCTTAGCATAAGCGTACAACTGTCGCCTATTCATATTCGACTACCGTCAAGTCCCTCGCAGCTTTGCTGCACCTGTGTGTGTCCTTGTGCTGTTATGCCCTCACTTGATTTCAACACTCTGGACATTTCTTGTCCTGCTTGGCTCCACAATCAAATTGAGGCTGAACCACATGACAATCTCAAGAAGTGTCACCAACATCAAGGACTTTTTTGCCTGCTCCTTGTAATTCCTTGAGGGGGGACTCAAATGTCAAGGTCGAGTGTGACGGAATGGACATATGATCATCTGGTGAAACAGTATACGGATTTCCTCGTGATTAGCATTCACACAATCTGCTACTATCGAAGACTCTATGACGAGCGATACTTCAGTCTGGCGAGAGCCTATGCCTGTCCGGTCCAGAAATGCCGACACCCACTGTTGCGCGACTACATCAACTCGGTCGTCTCTTCCATCGCGGAGGAGATGAGGAGATCGACGGTGGAGCGGATCCAAGTGGTTATCTTGAGTCTACAAGATGTCCCCCTCGAGCGATTCGTCTTTGACGTCTCTGCACTCCCCGTCGTCGCTGCTGAAGACCTTCATGTGCCGTAAGATACAAAACCCCCCGGGGCCTCCATTCTCTCGCTGCTGCCGCCGCTGCTTCTGCCGTTTCGAGGAGATGATGCTCCGAGATGGGGAACACGATGTGCTGATCGTCTCATCAGGTTTCGGGACACGGAGTATCAAGTCGGACAACTGAATGGCCAATTCCGGGCAGCAATCATGAAACTGGCACTCATCGAGACAAAATTGGGACCTCTACCTGCAGGTAAGAATTCTTCCCTTGCTTGCCAACCTCTCTCTGAAAGCTGCTCGATGTTGGAATGGCCTTGACTGATTTCCCATAGATTGTACTTTTGCCGTCCAGATGGTCCTACGGCCAAATGTCAAGGTGACTACGAATGATGCTTGGGTCGAAGCCGAGGTACAGCAACAACAGTCGACCAGAGGAAAGACGCTCGTCCCATTGCGTAGAATCGATTTTGGGCCTGTACGACTTGATTCATGGATTGAGGAAACACAAGCAAAGCTCAAATTGCCAGACACTTCTACGACCACTGGCACAAATGATACCACTTGACTCACGCTCAATACCATCAAAGTGTCAGTCAGCATGTGCCACTCATGGCAATCAATTCTGTGATATTGAGATACAATCTGGCTTTACAAAATGGCAATTTGTAAGCAACCTAGCTTCTGCTTGTCACTAGATCCATTACGGTCTGGCACAAAATGATTTTTTACGTCATGCCAAGTGCTTCCCTGAGTGAGACTCGATCATATTCCATCGATTCACACAAATCGGTGATTTGAGATGCATCTAGGGGCCTGAGTATAGGTGTAGAGTTCAGAAAAGTCTCGATATCATGTTCAACTTGATTCGCGCTTGTTTCGACAATCGCGTCACATTCAAGCTGAGATTGACATATCGAGATTTCTGCTTCTTCGCTCTCAGGCTGACTGTTGCCTCCAAATGCGAAAGAACCTCCGCGTGATTGAGCCGGCGAGTAACAGCTTAATGAGATTTGCAAGGCAGCAGCTCTTGAACACAGCATATCCTCATGGTCACGCAGTGCATCTCCACAGCTTGCCCTGTATTTGCTAGGAAGTACTTTTTTCGACACCTTCCTAGCATGCTGTCTTTTTGTGGACAAATTCTGCGACGTTTGTTCGCTCACCTGTGGTTCAAATTCGGACAGTGATCGATTTACGGAATTGAGACATTCTGGATCGTGTAGAAGTTCACCGTTCGGAATAGACCTTCCAGCTGCATCATGGTACACAATCTCTGCTGAAGATTTTGGAAAAAAATGTAGATTCTTCTGAAGAGCGGATCTACGGCCTGAGTGGCCACCAGAGATAGCTTGATCAACATCCTGTCGAGATAAGCTCGGGTCCCAGGAACCCAACTTTGTATAGCGCTCGGGCGACAGGACTACAGGGCTTAGGCAATTTGGCGGAGCGAAGATCCTCTTCAAGAAGTCAGGCAATCGGAGGGATGCAGGATCTGGATGCGACACTGCTGCAACGTGCAACGCGTGAGAACTCTGGTGAAACTGGGTAGGACGAGACCGTGCAGAATTACGGGGCTTCCTTACGGTCTCGCTAGTGGTCATTTTATGCCTGTCTATTATCATAGCACTTACGATACGGTGCTGGTAACACGTCATCGCGCTCTTGGCTGGCAGGTATTGAGCTGTGCGTGGTCGCCGCATCCTTCTTCGTCTGCCTGGTCCACACTGCCTACTTCTGTTCTCCTTATAAGCTTTAATTGGAGACGAGGGAGGTTCGTAACTGATCGAAGTATTCAGTCGACTATTGACCATGGAGACGACACTCGCTCCCCACTCTCTGTCGATGCTCAGTTCGGACATGGACATCTTTGCCTCCAAAAACATGTGTAACGTTCTGTAGGCACTCGATAGAGATCAAGATTGAACTTGTAGTCCAAGCGATCGTACAAGAGAGACAAACTGGTTGCGAGACCTCAACGACGTATGTTATGACGGTGTTGAGCAAGACTCGAGGTCAACGAACTGAGCAGGATGCAAACAAAGATGGAGACGAGGGAGCAGAGCAGCACAAGATAGAAGAGTCCATATGATCTGATCAACTGGAGTTGCGCTGATCGCACAAAACACCAAGCGTCTCAGGCATGCACCATCCCCTCAGCAGCCTTCGCCATCTCCCTTAATTCATCCTCGCTCTTACTGGGCCTACAGCAGAGCAATCTCTTCCTGGTCACGACTCGTCTGGTTCTTCAGTATGTAGCTTGTGGGGCACGCATTGCAGACTTCAGTACTACAGGCGAATATGTGAACAGCACCTACACAGTATGCTTTCCAAGTCTGAAATGATCTTCCACGTGCGTTCAGAAACCATGACTTCAGAGAATATATTTAGAACAATATGAGGCATACAAGAGTGAGAAGATTTCAGCGACTTGCTAATAGGTTGACCTCATTGAGAGGATCCAGATCTATTTCATGACCACCTGCGACAAACTTTGTGAACGTCCCTGATAGCGACTACCTGACACAATTTGTCCCCATACATGTCAGAGGTCTTGCTCATACTGATAATGACAACTGCTCTACCCACCATTGACTGCACGTGATGATCAGCAAGAGATAAAAATCATGTGACGATTGCGGCGTGTGGCTGTTGATTGACCCGTGCTTGCTGCTCGGCTGATTGGAGAAATCCGCTTTTGTCCTTTTGATGGGCAGGAAATCAATCGATCGATGCCGGCTGATCTTTCTCAGAGTTGGCGGGCAAAGGAGTAACGAAGAGCTTCCCTAACAGGAGTGGCCAATTCCCTCAGATTCATTCCCCTCCCATTCCTGCCACTCGCTCACACTTTGGCTCTTCTCTCGTTGCCAACCAAACCCTACCCACCCCCTCCCTTTCCCTTTCCCCCCCGAATCCCGTCCATCGTCCATTGTAGCACAAACCACCCTCCTTCTTGTGTGCTCGAGCTATTCACAGGCATTCCGTCAAGGTCAAGTTTCAAACCACGACGCACATCACGAATGGATCGCTCGATGGCTTGGAACATGCAACATCAGCAATCGAGTTCAGGCATTTCGTCTGTGCAAAGTAAGCGCATGAACTTGCGACAGGCTGCGCACTCGGCTGCTGACGGCCTCGTAGACGCTAAGCTTCGCTACGACTCCGCAAGGTCCTTCGACTTTGACGAGGATATCGAGTGGAATCCGTGTTTGACCCTTGACGAGCTGAATGCCGCCTACGCAGAGTCTTCCTTGTCGGCACGATCCGGTCGCAGCGATACAGGTTCTCCCCCTCAGCAGCCCATGATTCCACATTCGATCAACAACTATGTGCTGCAGCAGCAACAGACACAGCAGCAACAGCAGCAGCAGCAGCAGTCGCATGGCAGTCAAGCCCCTCCGGCCCGTTACGGTTCGAGGAAGAACAGAGGCAACAATGCCGTGCCCATTGTAAATCCCAACCACTTCAACGTCCAGCAATGGAGGTAGCGAAACTCCTTCTCCACAGTGAATGCACATATACCTGAAGAGATGTATACTGGAAAGTTTTAGAGTCAACAGAAGAAGTTTTGGAAGCGATTTGCCGGTCTAGTAGGGAATTTAAACAGGATCGGTCATTGTAGGATGTAATATTGCACGGCGATAAGGATTTATAGAGCAAAGACGTTGGGTCGATAGGATTGATGATGATGGAAGTAGCAAAGCTATGAATGTGTCGAATGTGTGTACAGTCATAGAACAACGAAATATCTTGTCACGAAGTTTTTCCTCATCGTCTCCCTCACTCGTCTACAGAAGCCCAACACCATCATTTCTTCAGATTGGACCGCAGTCTACCAGCATTCGATGATATTGGGAAATGCTGTATCTTAAGCACAGATCCCTCCAACATCAATCCCTCCATAACTGGTCTCAAAGTGTACTCAGATTTTGATGTAATGGGGAATGCCAGCCTGCATCAGGCCCGGCTTCTCGAGACGGAGCTACAGAATGCAAATCGTTCCGACCTAGCTGGAAGCCCTAGACCCGTACGAATCAGGGTGGACTCCTTGTGCACCGCTCATCGTGCCTGTCACCCAGAGTGTTAGCGGGGTTGATCTTACTCCACAACTCTCTCCTGTGATCGGCTTAGTGTCCCGAAGTGATCGATCGAGCGAGGCGAACTTTTTGTATTTTGATCACACTCAGCTTCTTTGTCCTTGCCTTAACCCGACCTGGCAGTCTCTTGAAAAGCCCTCGTAGACTCGTCTGGGAGAGGGTCGTCCGATCTTTGTCACGTCCGGAGAGTGTCATTGCAGTGTGAAGCATCGCATGCCTCTGGGGGAGCCGGAGCTGGATGCTACCGACGCACGCGACATGGAGACGAGTCCTCTGCTGAGAGTCAGCAACGATAATCTCGATGACGTTCCTGTGTATAGACTAACACATGCCATCAGGGAGGACATCAATGCCGTGGTGGACACGACACTGACATGGGAACAACTCAAATCTCCACAATTGAATTCATTCCTCATACGACCATTGATGCAAAAATGTCACAGCAGAAACTCGCGAGCAATCATCTTTTGTCTCCTGACAAATTGTGCCCAATATCTCAAGGAAGCCGAGGAGGATGCTGCCCGTGCTGGAGTCAGTAGCACGAGAGCCTTGACATGCGAGCTCTTGGCATGCAAGAGCCTCAAGGAATTCTCGCCACGGGAGCTGATTGATGTCCTCACCTTTGACTTCTGGCCTCTTCAGGGTGATCCTCGTTTGACAGACAGGGTCCCGACGAGGTCCCAGCGGATATCAGCGCTGGAACTTGCCATCAAGGGTATGTGTAAGAAATTTCTGGCGTCTCCTCTCGTGGTCCAGGTGCTCGAAAACGTAAACTTATGTGCTCGCATTCGATGTCCGATGCTCACACTGCCTAGATCTGGAAGGGCAATATCGTCTTCTATGGTGCCAGCGATAAGGATGCTCAATTTCTACCACATCGCATGAGGAAAGCTGCCTCGACTTATGATGCCCGGGAAGCGTCCATATTCAAGCTCTCCCGTCTTCGAGTTCCACGATACCGGCATTGGATGCAGACAATCTCTTTTGCAATCTTGCTTGCTCTGGTGATAGCTGTCTTGATTGAACGAAACATCAGAATAACCCCGCTCGAAATCATCATGGTCATTTATGCCATCGGTTTCATGCTAGATGAGATTGTCGACCTCAATGATACAGGCTCTTCTCTTTTTCTCTCAAATTTGTGGAATTCGTTTGATATGCTCACGCTCTTGTTCTTTGTCGGGTTCTTCATTCTGAGGATCTGGGGCCTTATCTATTGGCAAGGTACGGATATGCAATTCTTCGCATATGATCTTCTAGCCGTCAACACAGTCTTCCTCACTCCCCGTTTATTCTCGGCATTAGGTCAGTACTGGAACACTTAATCTCTTGATATACTGACTGCATAGACCACACTCGTCAATTCTCACAGATGCTCATAGCCTTTCAGCGAATGGCGATAGATCTCATCACCTCCCTGATATTCATCTTGATCTTCTTTGCTGGCTTCTTCCTTGCCCTCTCTCTGGCATTCGCCAGAAATCTCTACTCAGCGAAAGAAGTGGCTTTCAAGCTGTTGCAGCTCATCTTTGGATTCTCTCCCGCCGCGTGGGCTCTGCTCCCTGAGATCAATTGGATTGGCAAGATACTATTGCTGACTTTCATGGTTAACACAAATTACTTGGTAGTCACGATCCTGGTATCCGTCCTTTCGACCACGTTTTCTAGTGTGATCGCCAATGCTCACGAAGAACATCAATACTTGTTTGCACTCAACACCATCCTCGCCGTAAAGTCAGATAATCTCTTTTTCTTTCAAGCTCCACTCAACCTCATCGAATGGCTCCTGGCTCCTCTGTCACTCTTCATGCCGCGGCCTCGGTGGATTCGTCTCAATCGATACTTCATCAAGTTCACGCATTTTCCCATGTTAGCCACAATATACATGTTTGAACGCTTTTACTTGAGACCGAGAGCTTTTGTGCCCCAGGACCTGCTCTTGGCACGCACAGTCTCCTTGGACACCATGCGTGGCGTCAGTGCTGGCGACAATCAGCGGTCAATTTCAGGCAACTTCTTTGGTCGTCGCACTCGACGTGAATCCGATGCTCAACATAAGAATAGTGAAGAGATTCTTCAGCAGGTGTTCAATAATACATACCAGGCACGACAACAGCAAGGCTATGGGTCCACCAAGCCAAATCTATCAAATAGGCAGGATGGCAAACGCACGAATGATTGGGTCACAAAATTGCCCGAACACGTCTTCTCGCCCGGTGTGCATACGCCCAGTGATGGTACTCCTGACCAAGGCAGGAAAACTAGTTATTTCGATGGTGGCCCACCGAGGCGTCCTGGCGTCTACAAGAGGAGTGCCACTGCTGCAGTCTTGAAATACCCAGGGACGTCTAGAAAGGAAGTGCACCATTCTCAAAGAAGTAGTAGACAAGCAAGTATGTTTAATGGCGCCCACTCAGATCCCGAGGACCACACCTCAAACATAGGCTCTCCTAAATCTGCTAATATACAATTTATCACACCTGCGGCCCATAGACGAAGTCGTCGATCGACAGATGAGTCCACTGCCAATAACAAGCAACGAGCTCAAGAAGACGACTCGGGCGATGACGAATTGGGCCAGCACGGCACAACGAATGAAGATGATTCATCTGATAGCGCCGAGGACATCGATGATATCCGTTCCGGTGAGCAAACGGAGACGACGGTGACACCTGAAATTGTGCGTAAGGTCTCACAACGACACTCCCGTCCTGCGACAGATCCATCGAATCACAAATACACCCAAGCCTTACAGATTCCCATTCCTGATGCATGGTCACCCGGCCAAGTAGGAGCTAATCGTTCCAAATTGGCAAACATTCGCGAAAATTCACGTCATGTTTCGCACTCAGCTCCCAAAGCCATCCAACAGAAACGGGACGCTCATCGATCATTACGGGAGCTGTCCGAGGACATGCCGGACTACCCGAGCTCCCTTGCGACACAATTGGCCGCTCATGGCGGAGATGGAAATGATCTGTTATCTCGCATGGTCATGAATAGAGTCGATGGCATCGAAAGCGTCGTACGAGGAGGCCACGATAGAATTGAAAAGCTCGAAAATACGCTGGAAGAATTCATCCGAGAGCTTCGAATCTCTCGTAAAGGGTCCAGTTCGACCATGTCATAAAAACCTCCATATGGTGTTCTGAGCCGTAATTATAACCTGGCATGTGACATATCAATCATCTATCTTGTACATATTTGTAGGCAATTTTAATGACAATGACGACTTGTAGGTTTTGGGATCATCCTACTACCATGACTGCATGCTCGCTACTTTGATCCTCTTCTAGTTGGAATTTATGGACTGAAGTGTCGAATCGTCCAAGTAGATAATGGCCCGCTTCATTAAAGCTCACCCTAGATACTGTAAAGCTCGGAAATAGCCACAAATGCGGATGACCGTGGGCCAGCTGTCAGCGCTTTTGCATAGCTTGTATCTTATCTCTATATCTTTTGTTCTTTAGATCTTGATCGTCTCCTCCTGAGTTTGTCTGATTAAGTGCTGCCTTTGCACGCCGCAAGATTAGCTCTCCACGAGCTTTTGCCGCATTCGTGTCCCTGAATCGCCAGAAAGAGAGGAAAGCATATGCGCAAGCAGTGATTTGTTGGAGCGGTAAATGCTTCGGTATAAGATTCGAAGGAATCTGAGGACGATCCCGAGAGTATTGTTGACGGATCAGTGTCATATATACACATGTATGAGCAATGATATCGGGATCGAAACATAGAGGAATGTCTGTATTGTAACTTTCGTTGACCATAGCCCTGCAATGTTCAGCCACTAATTCGACATACCGAGCTGAATTGCTTGTGCACATACCATGCTTCATCTATGTCTTTTTGCCAATTTTTATGTTCTTCGCCAATTGCAGCCAGTGTCCTGTATGGATGGTAGATTATGAGATATGTATTCAACTCCTCGATCAGATAGAATTCTGTTTCTGCGAGCTTTTGTGTATCACTTGAGACTTTTCCCAAACCCCACACTGTTTGAATCTCTGTTGTCAAGACTTTGATGTGAATCGGGCATTCTTCGATCTTGCATGCCAAATAAACTGCCGCCGCGACGACCATATATACATTCGTTTCGACAAAAGCAGCCCTACACCGTCAGCAAGTGCAATTTAGCGAACACATTTTCATCCGAATGACCTTGTGTAGAAGCGTAAGAGATATACCATAGCAGTCGCAATTGCTTGTTGCCTCAGACTGAGTTTCTCAGCTAAAGTTTTGACCACTAATGTAATATCAGCAAACATTAGTTGAAAGCCTACTTCATAGCTCTTACATTCGTACAAATACATCTGAACCGTTTTGTACTCATTCCTCGTCATGTGTGCATAATCCAGGGAACGAAAGTTTGCAAACTGTTCCTCCGTATACCTCCAATATAGCCTGCAAGGTCTCAGCATGAAAACAACAGCATACGCTCAGCATTTTGTACCTTTGAGATGACTCGGCATAATTAGCCATCTGCGGCTCTCTTTCACTAGTCTAAGGGCGATATGAAAATTATGTCTTGTGCACTGGCGAGTACACATGACGAGTCAACTCGCCATACGTATGGTTGTAGTATAGTATTGGCTGCATGGTATAGACGTATTTGTGGGAGACAAACACTTCTGATCAATTAACATTGATCTTGATCAATTCAAGCGAATCTGAGATGAATGATGATCTCTAACTCGGAAGATCCGCATCTGGAGACCAGATTTGGCTGTGCGGCTGCTTCGAATGAGCTCCTTCTCCCACTCCGGCTCGCTTCCTTCATTTGCATCCCATGCCAGAAATTCTATCCATTGGCGCTCAAGTGGTCAGCAAGGATATTGTGTTGTCACTTGAGACATTTCCGCGACTATCAGGCTGGTCGTGGGACTCGATTGCCCAGTATCTCTCGTCCTACCTCCTAGTCAATCTGTAAGCACTCTTAAAGGCTGCAAGGTGGTACATGATCAATATATGAATGCTGCCAAAAGAGACCAGCGGGATCAGCGTATAAGGCATCTCTTTGCAACACTCGACACGAAGAATGAGGGAAAATTGTCGTCCATAGATGATTTACGCGCTGGACTCCACGAGCTTGGTCACCCGCTCGAGTCTGCAGATACACTTCTGCAAGAGGTTTTCGACCACATTGACAGCGGAAAAGAGTAGGATTGTCTTGTGATCAAGGGCATTAGACTGATCTGCTGATAGTGGCGTGATAACATTCTCGGAATTTAGAATTTTCGTGCTCGAGACCGAGGACAAATTACGGCGTCTGTTTGGACAACTCGATGTCCTGAATCAAGGTCGACTCAAGAGATTCGAAATACAGAGGGCCTTGCACAAAGCTGGCGTGCATCATTCTGATTCCCGAATGAATGCCTTCTTCGAAGCCATGGATCAGGATCGTGATGGTTATATCACTTTCGAGGAATGGAGAGACTTCCTGCTGTTCCTGCCAGAAACGATGCCAGACGTAAAGAATATTTTTCTCTGGTTTCAATCTATCCATCAGGTCAGCTCGGAAGGTGACATCCTCATCAGTGACGAAGCAATACAATCTATGGGCTATTTTCTCGCCGGAGGGTTAGCCGGAGCCGTTTCGAGAACGACAACAGCTCCTTTTGATAGACTGAAAGTCGCGTTGATCGCTTCGACGGACGTCGTGATGCCGATCCCCTCGAAAACGTCCCAGCGTTCTGTCGATGCCGCGCGGAAGCCAATCGCAAGAGCCTTGCACGATATTTATGCCCATGGGGGACTCAGGGCCTTCTTCACCGGCAATGGTCTTAATGTCATCAAAATCTTTCCTGAATCAGCAATAAAATTTGGATCTTATGAGGCTGCAAAGAGATTCATCGCGGGCTCATCCGGGACCGATGAGCTCAGCGCATCTGCCCGCTTCATGGCCGGCGGTATTGCTGGTGCCATATCTCAGGCATCTGTCTACCCCATAGATACGTTGAAATTCAGAGTCCAATGCGAGAATGGCTCTGCCGAAGCGGGATCACTCATCAAGGCTACGGCCAGCAAGATGTGGGCTTCCGGAGGGATTAAAAGTTTCTATCGTGGCTTACCCTTGGGCATCTGTGGCATCGTCCCATACTCCTCCATAGATCTGGGGACTTTCGAGCTCTTGAAGCGTGGCTACATAGCTAGAAAGGCAAAGCGGTTGAGAATAAGGGAGACAGACGTCGAAGTCCCGAACTATCTTGTCCTCAGTTTCGGGGCCTCCAGTGGAGCTTTTGGAGCCTCCTTAGTCTATCCTTTGAACCTTTTGCGTACTAGGTTGCAGGCTCAAGGCACACAAGCTCATCCGCAAACATATGATGGGCTACGTGACGTCATCAACAAAACTATACACAGAGAAGGGTATAGAGGTCTCTGGAAAGGTCTTTTACCCAATTTGTTCAAGGTTATACCGTCCGTGTCAATTTCATACCTGGTATATGAAAAATCAAAGCAATCGATGGGCCTTCGGTGAAAGGTCTATTTAGATTATCACATCCATAGACCCCGACGAAGAAATTCTCGCAAGCAGGCAAGATCTCATGAAGGTCTACCTGATCAGATTAAAGGCATGGACTTTTCTTGACGCTATAAAGGCGTAAGTGGTCCACTCAGGGACGTGTACATTCAGCATTAGCGACTGTTTTCGGAGGATTTAAAGGTCAATATTGGCTCATGCATCTAGACTATTATGCGTACATGTACTTCTAAGTTCTTATGTAAAGATTGATCTATAGAAAGCCCAGAAGTCCCGGTATCATTGTGCGTCTGGTGTAGCTTTGATGGAAGTAGTGTCTCATCTCTTGAATAAAAAGTGGGGCCAGAGCTATTACCCACGTGGGAGAGATAGTAGATGAATCCACTTGACCGATCGCTCTTGTGGAGAGAGGCATCTATTCAGACTCGCTCTTCTTGGTGCCCGATCCTGCTCCTTCTTCTTATCGTAGTCGCTCTCGATCAACAAGACAGCCTGCGCTCGTCGCGGATCACCGACCTTCAGATCTGCTCACAAGCACAACAATCGACAAGGATTATATCAATTTTTCTGTGGAGCCATGCATCTCACACCACGCGAGATTGACAAACTGTTGGTGGCTCAAGTCGGCCAGCTTGCTCAGAGGTAATAACTCTCTGTGATTCAATTTTCGATGATTCTGATACATGGTAGGCGACTTGCGCGTGGAGTACGCCTAAATCAATCAGAGGCGACTGCCTTGATTGCATCGCAACTGCATGAGTTGATCCGTGACGGCAATCATTCTGTTGCACAGCTCATGAATGAGGGAAAGAAGATGCTCGGTCGACAGCACGTTCTTCCCTCGGTCGTCAACTCTCTACACGAGATCATGGTAGAGGGCACTTTCAAGGATGGTACATATCTTGTCACAGTCCATCAACCGATTTGTACAGACGATGGGAATCTCGAGAATGCCCTGCGCGGGAGTTTCCTACCTATTCCAGCAAGCTCTCTCTTCCCCGCTGTCGACCCTGAAGCTTACCATCCACACAAGCAGCCAGGGGCCATTCGCGTTAGGCCTGGCAAGATATCTCTCAACCAAGGCAAGGAAAGAACACAAATCAAAGTTACCAACACTGGTGACAGGCCAATACAGGTGGGTTCGCATTATCATTTGATCGAGAGCAACCCTGCGCTGTCCTTCGACCGCGGCCTTGCTTATGGGAAACGTTTGGATATCCCAGCTGGAACAGCCGTGCGTTTCGAGCCTGGTGATATGAAAACCGTGACGTGCGTCCCTATTTCCGGACATCGTATCATCAGTGGAGGCAATGGTCTAGCTTCTGGTGTCGTGGACACTTCGAAAATCCAGGAGATTATTGCGAGATGTGAAGCAAGAGGATTCAAGCACGTCGCAGCGACCGCCTAATCTTAACATCGTCCATAGCAGTTACCTCCCCGCTTTGTACATAGCTCAGTCTTGTTGCGCTTAGCATTCCACCAGCACATTAGATGATGTTCCTGGTTGTGGAGGATGACCTTTCCGCTGCCAAATCCGATAATGCGACGAGATACGAAGTTGAAATGTGGAGAGCATTAAATTATCATACCAGCAGCGAGGCAACCACCATCGCAATTGTGACAGTTGCGCCTTATCATGTTCTGAGGCTCTGGAGTGTCATTTGTTGATAGCTCATGCAAATTCAAATATAGTGTTCTGCACCCGTCAATATGCTCCACTGTCATAGAATGATCGTTAGACACTAGTCTTTATGCGATAGCCAACGAAACAACATGGCAGATTACAGTGCAGAGTACTTCGAACCTTGGAAAGAATCCATAGCAGCGAGTGACTATGAAAGACCACTCCTTAGACTTCACGAACAACTAAGAATTGCTGCAGATCAGAATCGAAAAGCGGCGATAGGGACAGTCATTAGAAGGATCGAGAAGTTACAATTCGAAGATACTGAAAATCTCCGGCACCGATTAGTCTCTCTCTGCAAGGATGACCTACATGGGACCACAGAGCTTTCTCAGCTGATGAAAGAGCTCGAGTCTGACCTACCAAGGCTGAAGAAATTTTCAGCGAGCGATGATTTTCGACCTTTTCTACTAGAGTTCCCTGGTTGCACTCTGTATAATTTCTCCAACTTGTTACTCCAGATGGCGGAAGATCCAGTAGGCTGTGAGACCATTTTAAAGCTTCTCGATGACTTTACTGTGCCACCTGGAATGGCAAGCTATCCGCAAGTCTTCGCAGAATTACTGGTACAGAATCCGCGTGTATCAAATCTGAGCAACAAGATTCAGGCATTCAATAAATTGCTGATATTCAAGGACAAAGATCTTACAAGGGTGAAGAACTCTTTCCAAGCCCTCATTCGCATCCTGGAGTCGAAACTGGCAGAGATGTATCTGCAGGAAGCTCTTACATCTTCGATTCTAGAGGACTTACTGACTGTCCATGTTGCAGTCGAGACGCCTGGTGAGCAGAGAGTAAGTGCGGCTGACAGTACCATGACCTCAATGTCGCTCTTCAAGATTTTCGAGCACAGTGCAGAAGTACCTGAACTGAGAGACATCACAAAGAGATACTTGATGAGCCTCATTGCTTGTCAGACCGAAGAGAACAGGGTATTCGCCTGTACGGCTGTCAATGGACTATTCACAATCAATGCCCTGATCGCAAGAGATCTTTTCAATGATGTGCTCTATACTCCGAGAATGCTTAATGGCATCCTCGAAACGGCAAAGACCAGGTCAGCCCTTTTAGCTGTCATGTCAGCTGCCTGTCTTGTGAAGGAGTGTAGGGAGAAAATCGCAGCTCACGGACTACCATTCTTAGAGGCATGTCTCAAGAACGTCGGTGAATGGCAAGCTTTCGTCCTAGCTACACTGGTCCTCTGCAAGCTTGGCAAAGTCCACTACGAGGTGGAGCACAACATCAGGTCTGCGCTCATCATAACGCTGATGCAAAATTTGACGAGAACTGACACGATGGCGGCCACGCTAGAAATTTTCATGCTACTCAGTACTCAAGATGATCTAAAGAATTGTTTCCTCGACCAAAAACTCTTCACCACGGTATCCGGCCTTGGAGGCACAACTTTTCAACAGGCTGCATATCCTATCCTTGTCACGCTTGACAACATGACCAGATTACCTGATTCAGTTTCCGAAGCGGAGAAGCAGATGAGAAGTCTAGTACTGAAGTCAAAAGAAGCAGAAATTGGTAGGTCCATCAAAATAGAGTCTGCCGACGAAGTTCTGACACGGATTGGCGCCTTACATGAATTACAAGCACTGTCTATTATTTCAAAGGCAATACAGGCTACGAGCTCGCAATCGCGGATTCTTCTTTGTCAATTGATCAAGTCTTTTGCGACTGTCCCAGCAATAAGATCAAAGCTTGGCGTTATCGGCGCAGTCAGGTTCTTGATTTCCGTTGCTGCTGTGCCGAATGATGAAAACTTCAGCATTGCAGCACATGGTCTTGCTAAGATCTTGATCTCAGTGGATCCGACCTTGACATTCAATTCAGGTACGACACCGGCAGTCAATGCTGTGGCCATTCTTCTACTGTTCCTCGAACTCGACGATCAAGGGGAGCTTGAGTGTTTCGAAACCCTGCTCGCGTTGACCAATCTCAGCTCCATGGGAGAATACGAGTGCTCCCGCATAGTGTCGTCCTGGCCGTCAATACAGACCACACTCTTCTCCTCAAATGTCATGATCCAGAGGGCTGGCATTGAACTTGTCTGCAACCTCTGCGCCAGTCAGGCGGGAACTTTGATCTTCACACGACAGAAGGACAAGAATCTGCAGAACCTGCAGATCGTGACAGCATTGCTTGAAAGTGAGGATTTCCAAACCAGGCGAGCTGCCTTTGGAGCAATTGCATCATTAGTTGACCAAGATGATATCTGTGAGGCTGTTTGTGCCAAGACACATACAATGAGTGTACTTTTAGATGCACTGGAAGATGAGCAACCCGACACTGTACACAGAGCTCTAGTAATCTCCCTGACGATGAGTCGATCAGCTGCTGTAGTGCAGTACTTGAGGCAGACAAGATCCTTGAAAGCCATACATCGGGGAGCGAGCAAAGCTCGCAGTCCTCAGCTCTTGGATCTGTTTCAGGATCTGGTCAAGGTAGTAAAAGCACGCTAGGCTCATGCGACGAACATTACGAGCAGCATTGCCTCAGTGGAAATAGATTAATCGACATACACAAACACTGTAGCCATGAAACGGGGAGACTAACCCTCCTTCAATAAAGGCCAACTACTGACGAAGTACTTCCGTCTCCCCATTCCAGATGGAAAATAGAGCATATGGAATGGTGGAAGCAAAGAATGATGTCGAAGCAACGATTGCGAAACAGTATGAGGCAGAAGTATCTGACCGAGTTGCAGAAATTCAGGATGCAGCTCTCGATCTGCTTCTGCAAGACTCACAAGGCCAGCAAGAGACCGATTCAGAGGATGAGGAGAATTTGATACTGGAACGACGGATGCGTCAAGCTTCCCTAGAGGTCGCCAAGAGACACGAGGCGACAGACAAGAAACAGAAAAAGAAGCAGCAGAAAAAGGGCAAAGCGGCCAAACGAAAGCAGAAAGTATTGCAGCATCAGCATGCCACAGGCTTCGAAGAGTACTTTGCCGATCCGCCACAAAGTCTCGAAGAGCATGCATTCGAGAGAGAACTCTATGCAGAGGACAAATCTCCCACGAATCGGTTCGAACAATGCGTTCAAAGGTACGTCTGGCAAAAGTAGACTTCACGGTAGCGACCCTTCTCATCCTTCTAGGGTAATCTTCATCTACACTATCTCATTGAGTTCTAGATCGCTGAGACTCCAAGTAGTTTCGCGAAGCCCGAAATATGGACATCACTCCATGGCGCAAGAACGTCTTTGATGCTTGGCTACGACTAGGTGGTGTGGCGACCGGTCAGAAGGACTTCAATGCGCCCGACCCAAGACAAGCGTATGCAGACAGGAGTGAAGGCAAAGCTCTCGACTTTATCGATGAACCGAGACCCACTGAAGAGATTGATTTCCTACATCTGGCTCGTGTCTTCTTCTCCGCACGATGTATCGCAGCTGCCGGTCAGGCTTCTGCGACCCGAGTCCGCGAGGCACCGGAAGTCATCATCAATTTCCTCAAGTACATCAATCGACACGACGTCTTGCCTGAACACAGGTACACCTTTTCACTCCCTTTTTTTGGATGCATCTTGAGGATTTTTCACTAAGAAATCTAGAGCTGACATTGACGCTACGATACGCTTCTCAGAACGTGCAAAAGTCGAACTAGGCGCAGCCAAGGAGTTTTCCCTGCTCGTCCCAGGGCTCTTCAATGAGAGTCTGAGTACTCTTTACCATGGATACTACCACAGTCTCCACGACTCGTCCAATAATTGGCACCAATCGACAACGACAACGGAAGGAGGAATGTCGAATCAAGTGATGGACACCGCTCGGGCTCGTGCCATCATCCGCGCTTCCGGAATTCATAGAGTCTTCCTGCCTGGTGGTGACGCAGAAGCCGGCGACGGCTCGATTCGACCTCGTCGTCATATCGTGGGGATGCCAGTCACCGTCGACTCCATTCTAGACTGCCCCTTCACCGACTCCCTCAAGAGCGTGGTCC
Source organism: Taphrina sp. SM11 (assembly GCA_004000165.1). NCBI lineage: Eukaryota > Fungi > Ascomycota > Taphrinomycetes > Taphrinales > Taphrinaceae > Taphrina > Taphrina sp. SM11. The sequence goes on along the minus strand of RHDT01000331.1, from coordinate 54,584 downwards.
TTCGCCCGTGGACCGACATGGAAGGATTAGAACCAGAAGATCAGTTCGAGACGGATGTCGCGTCCCTTCGAGTCCTCGTGGAACCGAGGCTCTGCGACTGGCTCCCTCCTAATTCTCACTTGTAAGGAGAAAACAGAGGCCATGGCATAACATGCTGATTTCTGTCCAGTGAAGCGGATTTCTACCAATTGACAGACACTCTTTGGTTTTTTGACACCGTCTCCCGCGTCTTGCCCTCTTTCTACTATGAATATGGCGACGAGCATGACCTATGATTAGATCTGCACCAGATTCTCTGATTTGTAATTCTTTTTTGGTTGGCATTGCTATAGACACAGGTTATAGTGGAATATCTTCATCTTGGTCCATATCTGGCTCTTGTTGACCAAACTCATCGACGTCCTTGCGTAGCCCGATGGCACGGACGCGATACAGACAGGTGAACTTGTCATTGCCCCAGTTTGATTTTACACGATAGAGAACCTGATCCACTGGAATGTTCAGGCTCCTGATGGCCCGAGAGACGGGAAACACTTGTACGGCCTGTTCGTCGTTGTAGAGCTGATAGGTGATGTCCATGATGTGGACGAACCCATCGGCTGGTGTAGTCCGAAGCACACCCTGCTCCCTCGATTTCAACTTTGCAGTGCTCTTTTCAAAGGCATCGAGTGAGGCATCGTCCATGTGTGCCCATATTTCGACATCCCGGGGTGCAGAGGTTGGATCGTGTGCAATGTCAGGATGAACGTGCTCAACGGCAACATCGGTCAGTAAGACTGGATGACTCAATTTCACGCTGAGTTGACCTTTCTGCCCGGGAAACGCCCAACACATGCCGACTGCGTTGCTCGGATGGATGGCCATCGCTGGAGGATGAGACTTCGATGTCCCGATGTCAAACAAGAGCCGAGAGACCAGTCTAGGGATGAGAGCCACCGGTCGATGCATATAAGTTGGAGATGTCAGGAACGGATTGATCCTACTGCCACTCGTGTACGCGGCAAAGTCTGGTCGTGCGAGCACATCCATGGAATACTTGTGTATGGCGGCATTGATCAGTTGTTCCACAGCAAACTGTGAGGCGCTCTCATTCGAACGAAGCACTTTGGACAATGGTGTTCCTTGTTGAGCCATGGCCTCTTTGACTGAGTTTTCAATTTCCAGAGTGGAATGAGTCACTGCAGATAATCGATCATCAATGTCCTTTGTAATAAGCGACAATTCGCCCCTTAAAACATCCAGGAAATATGCTTTACTGACGACCACGCCTTCGTCCCCAGCTTTGCGCCAATGGTCGTCAATCTGAGCTTGTACAAAGCTTTGCATGCTATCCTCGTTTTCAATCAAGAAGCTGGACCAGCTAGATGAATGATTTGAAGTACTGCCAGATCCAGCTGAGGCGTCATCTCTCGTGACAAATGTCGATTTCAAATGCTTCCAAAACTCTGGCGCAGTACTGAAGCGTCCCGACTTCTGGTTGAAGGCCACGGCTAATTGAGCAGGCAAATTGCGTGCGAGTTCAGTCAGGAATAGCTCCTTGACACTCTCTACATCGATGAGTTTATCGACCCTCTTCTCGAGTGCCTGCAACTCGTGATTATGCTTAGAGAGCTGTGTACGCAAGTCCTTCATCTCATCTTTTGTCTGAATGCCGCTCTTCATGAACTGTTCGAGAATGCTTTTCTGCTCAGCCAACTCGATCTCTATCTTGACCATTCCTTTACCAAAGCCCTTGAGCTTGTCCTCCGAGTCCTCTTGTAAGTGTGCAACATTTGTGAGCTTGGTGCCCAAACTGTTCATGTTGTCGGCCAACTTTGCCAGTTCGGCTCGTACGAGCAGTGTATCGTGCCGAGTTGAATCGACTCTTTTGGCCTCTTCATGCGCAGTCTTATCGACTGAGGCTATGGCCTCTTGTAACTCCAAGTTGAATGATGACTGCTTTGCAAGCGACTGTTCAAGATCCCATAGGCGTGCTACAAGTTCTTGACTAGTCTCTGGTAAGTTTGTGGGTGGCACATATGCCTTGCCTCCCTGGTGATCCAGGCCAGGCAAACTAAAGTGAAGCAAACCAGGCACAACCAACAGAGTGATCATGGCGAGAGGTATGCCTATCAAGGCAGCCTTGCCCATTCCTGGAAGAGTAACTAGTCTGGTCCATACCTCGTGTGCAATGCCAGCCACTCGATGACAGAGTCGTTTGATTATCCGTCTTGACATGAACCAGGTTATGTTGAAGAAGTTAGTCAGGGAAGCTAGACGAGAATCTGAAACGGATTCTTCCTGCTCATCATCGATGAATCGAGTAGTCTCATCCTCATAAGACGTTTCATCCCCGTAGTGCGTCTCCTTCGTTGGCTGATCCAATTGATCCAAAAGCGCTTCTGTATCATCATAAGTCCTGCTCACAGATGACTGCGTTACGTCATAATCGAGAGACAATTCTCCCTGCTCGGCCTTTAGCTCCGTAAGGTCCTGTAAGCTAGAGTCGGAAGGACTGAGCCGTCCCCTCGTCTTGCTACCACTCCTCAACGACCTGCGTCTGTTGATGCTCGCCTCGATATCATCCATCGAAGGTGCTTTCCGTCGCGGTGTCCGTCGGCTCGACGAACTGAACTGTGATGACTTGTCATCATCGTCCTCATCGTCCTCTCTCTCCTGCAGACCAGGCAGGCGCCCTGTGCGACGATCGAGTCGAGTGACTGGAACCTGAAAGCTAGATGAGACAGACCCTGCCGAGTCTCTCCTCGACCTGACTGCTACATTGGTTCCTGGACTGCCATAGGAATATGAAGGCGGCCCAGCTATCGGCACTGCTGGCTGATCTACCACGCCCAGTCGAGGCTTGCGAGTTACTCTTGCCGCGCGACTTTTCTCCCCAGCTGGCGTGAACATGTCGGACCGATATGCGTGCAACACAAGGCCTTGCTCGCCTGTTATATTCTCGTTGTGCTTTGTTTGTGCTTGTGATTTCTTCTACCGCAGAGGCAAACAATATGGTGGAGTCGCCGTTCGCGCCTGGCACGTAAACGATTCGCGCCTGCAAACCCGTGATCTTTGGTGAAATCACTCGTGAGTGGAAAGCACTCTTGGCAAGGAAGGAGTGTCAAGGATTGAGAGCACCCTGGGAGAGCAGCAGTGCTCTTGGAATGGTCTGACAACAGCCCTCTGCGAACTATGCAACCGATGGCCCTGATTCTGTCACACGTATGTCATGCCACCACCAAACCGCTTTGGTAGCCGTAACAGGAAATCAAGGGATCAGTGGAAAGCAAAGCACACACGGACCAAAGAAAATAGTGAAAGATGCATGACACGTAGAAAATGCTCTCCAGAGATGAGTACGAGGGGATGTTGAACAACAGCGAAGAACGGCTCCATCGGGGAGGCATGACCGAGGCCACTTCGCCCGGAGCCCGTCCATTATAAGCTGTACAAGATGAAATCTCTCTGGACCTACAGGCAGGGATCGATGGCACATGGAGCAAGTGCAACAGCAATCTTGATACCCACGTAGTCGTGTTGTAAATATGTGGTTCGTTTGCAAAGTTCCCAAGCACAAACGATTTCTTCACTCCCCTGGCTCTCTAGGAGGAGCCCCTATTGGAAGGGATCATGAAACACAGACCAGAATGCAGTACATAAAGAAAATCAATTCCACCTAGGATAGATACATAGACATAAATCATCAAGGAGAGATAATGCACTCCGATTCGAAGGCTTCTCATGGGTTTGGCATTCCCAAGTTGATGTGAACAGACTTGATGTCTACGAGATGGTTAGCAAAGGACGAATAGATCATGTGAAATTAACATACTCATGTAGTTTGCAAGAGCATACTCTCCCAGCTCTCGGCCGATTCCCGAGGCCTTGTAACCACCGAACGGCAATTGGTGGTCTCGTTCTGTTAGCATCGTCTTGGAGATAAGAAAAGAGAAACATACGAAGAGCATTGTAGCAATTGACCCAGACGGTACCAGCTTCAAGCCTGTTGGAAACCTGGATAGCTGTGTTGAGACTCTTAGTGTGTACAGCAGATGCTAGACCGTAAGTGGTGTCGTGAGCCTTAGCTAGGACATCCTCGATATCAGTGAACTTGGCAATAGCAACAACGGGTCCAAAGATCTCTTCCTGCATGATCTTCATGTTACCAGTGGCACCAGTGAGGACGGTAGGCTGAATGAAGTATCCTTCGGTGCCATGTCTCTCGCCACCCATCTCGATCTTGGCACCCTCGTCCTTTCCAGCCTTGATGTATCCCATAATTCGGTCGAATTGCAATTGTGAAACCTGAGGACCCTGGAAAGTGTCCTCCGCGAAAGGATCACCAACGACGGTCTTTGAGGCTCGCGCCTTAAAGAGCTCAACGAATTTGTCGTAGATACCCTCCTGTACAAAGATTCTGGATCCTGCACAGCAGACCTGACCTTGATTGTAGAAGATGCCAAAGTTGGCCCATGCAACGGCCTGTTCCAAATCGGCATCATCAAAGACAATGTTTGGTGACTTTCCACCGAGCTCGAGCGTAGTCTTCTTCAGGTTCGAGTTCGCAGCAGCCTTCAAGATCATTCGACCGACAACGGTAGAACCTGTAAATGCAACCTTGTCGATTCTCATATGGGAGGCGATTGCTGCACCAGCAGTTTTACCGAAACCCGAAACGACGTTGACAACACCCTTTGGGAATCCTGCCTTTTTGATCAATTGAGCAGCATATAGTGCTGACAGAGGAGTCTGCTCGGCAGACTTGAGCACGACTGTGTTACCACACGCAACAGCTGGTGCAATCTTCCAAGCAAACATGAGGAGAGGGAAATTCCACGGAATAATCTGGCCACAGACACCGATTGACTCGTGTCGAGTGTATGCAAATCGAGAGGGATCGGTATCGACTGTTTGGCCGACAATTTTGTCTGCCCATCCACCATAGTATCTGAAACAAGCTGCAGCATAGCCAACATCACCTCGTGCGAGCATCATGGGTTTACCGTTGTCGAGCGACTCGATTTGAGCAATCTGCTCCAACTCGGCCTCAATCAACTCTGCCAATTTGAAAAGCAAGGCACCTCGACCAGAAGGTGGCATCATTCGCCACTCGCTACCATACTTGTATGCCTCGCGGGCAGCATCGACGGCAGTGTCGACATCCTCCTCGAGAGCCTCTTGAACAGAGACGATTGGTTTTCCATTTGTGGGGTTGATGGACTCGAACGTGTTACCAGACTTGCTCTTCACCTATATCACTGTCAGCATGGTAATTCTGCCAAAGAGGTAGAACAGATCAAGAACGACTCACAAATTCATTGTTGATGAAGAGACCTGTGGGTTGAGAATAGCTCTTGCCATTGCTTAGTTTGATTGTTTCCGATAGAGACATTGTGCAGATGTGACACTAGACAGGGATGGAATAAGACTGATACCTGTAGAGAGACAAGGATGGGAGGAAAAGGAAGTACGGGGGTGGGCTCCTGGGGCATTAAGTACTCGAGCACACCAGGCCAGACGGCAGTTCACGATCATGTGTGGCTGATCAGCTGTGGGAGGAGTGAGACGAAGGCGATGAACTTTGTGCGGAGAAGTGATCACCGGTGAGCGCCCACGTTTGACTCTCCCACGAAAGAAGCTCCCCCGCCGGGTTTCGTGGGACCCCGCTAACAGCCCTGCATATCTGCACTCAGCTTACAACGATCATCCTGCCACCCTTCTTCCATACACAGACACTTTGAGTAGTCTGAAGAAGATTGGAATGACCTTGGCCTGTAACGATTCATATGTGCACCGAGAAGCTCCTCGGGATGACCTAAGAAGTGTCTTTGGTGGACACAAAGGACATGTTCATGAAAAGAATGCTCCATCTTACGCGGACATCCTGTGATCTCGTGCTCACCTCTTGCCTCCTTCTCCTCCCACTTCCCGCAAAAGATGAAATCAGATCTGCTCCACTTCCCCGCCATCCGGGATTTCCTACGCGGTCTGACAGGGGCCAACAGACCAGCTGACCAGGCATTTGTCATTCAGGAGTCCGCATACAAGGTACTCCAGACACTCGAAATAGCGTGGCGTTGTCAAGCTCTTGTACCTCTTCCACCATTATGAAGCCCATGTGAGAAGCCATGAATTTCACTAGTGCAACCTGGCAAGAAAGCAATACAATGCCTTTTTCCAATTATCTGGACATCTGCAGCCCAGGAATGTATCATCTCACTAAAGAACAACAGCTGTGATGCAAAAGTTTCGCTCCGGGAATCTTGCAGACATCAAAGGATCTATGCAACGAGTTGCAACGTAGATTTGATCAATGTCCCAAGATTATTGAATATGGCATTAGTCTTCGGCAGCATGGTAACTCTTCCGTGCCGCCGAGCCGGTCTATTGTTTCTTGCTCCGTAGGACCTGTGCTGTCAGTCTCTTTTCCCAGCTTAAGACTAGTAAACATGCTCCACTAGTGGCGCTCAGGTGATCTGCAAGAACACTATACAGCTCCCTGGCTAGCCCTGCAGCAGATGTAGGGTTGAGCACAATCAACTGCCGAAGAGTAATGATCTTCGTATTCCGGTGCAATCAATACATCGATCGTCTGATGTTTCAGGTCTGCGACTGATACATCGATGAATGCGACAAGGTCTTGGGTGCACCGTGCAAGGGATTCTTTCTACGAGTGAAATTCGTCCCATTTAGATGTAGACACCCGAAAGCGCCACAAAAGGGCATAGGGAGCAGATCAAAACAGCCTGCAGATCGCCACTCGGTAACAGGTTTCCTTCTCTTGTGGGGGAGAGGCGTGCACATATGGTAGTGAAAAAGAGTGGGAGCGCAAGCAGGATTGACATAATCTCCAGTGTGTCTTCCTATAGATCATCTGAGTCTAGGATATAACATGAAATGCAAGCCACATGAAGAGGAGTCTACAATATAAGGTTTCTCACAATGAAAGATGGAGAAAACCAACCTCAGGCCAATATGCTAGAGCAAACATTAGCAGTTAATCTTTGCCATGACTCCAGCCTCGAATACCTTTATACTACACAAGGCTGGAGATCCTGATCAAGGCTATTCGTTGTATCTCTTCCGTCCTGCCTGCAAGGTCTTTTCAAGAAGGAAGTTTTGCCAGCCTGTTTCGTTGTATGAACTTTGAGAAAGCCATGTTGATTCGAAAGGTGTTTCGCTTCGAACAGTTATGACTTGCTCGAATGATTGCTTGCTGATCTGGAACAGGTCTAGTATGTTGGCTTCGTTTGTAAGTCGCTTGCTATCTATCGCATAAATTCCTGCCTTTTCAGGCTTATGCCGTATTCATGTACCGCTGAACCTACACGAATGTCAGTATATGTGCTTTGTACGGGTATCGAGGATTCTACCCAGATCGTCAATAGTCAGCACAGCTCTGCCCTTCTCCTTTCCATAACGTCCTCTAGGCTGGGCTGGCACAGCGGTACTACTAGCGTTGCCTCCATTGGCGCGAATTTTCGAGTACTGGTAGGCATCTTGCGCAATATCGGCGACAAATTTCTGTGCAGCCAAAGCGAGCAGCCGCATACTATATGAGGAATTAATATGGTGACGACAGTGAAACGAACAGACTTACACTCTTGGGTCTTCACATTCGAATCCTGCTAAACCAAGATAATATTCGGTCACAGCGTCTGGAATCTATCTTTCTTAGTATATTATCAAGTCGCAACCCCGAATCCGTACGATAGGTGCATACTGATCCATCATTCCAAGAAATTCCCGTAGAGTGCGATCCTTGGATGTGGTATGAGGCATTTGACTGATTTCTGGCTCAGTAGGCTTCGCGGACTCCGCAGGCTCGACAGGTGGCTCTAGCTCTGCATCATCCACCACAGGTATGTCTGAGCTAATTGCTTGTGGAGATTGCTCTTCTGGTTGTTCTTTGACTTCCTCCATTCGAATTATGTGATCGTGCTCGAGCCAGTGTAGTCAATGAGCAGTGAGTGATCGCAAGATGTTCGAGTCGCAACAATATATGATCCAAAAAGTACGCCTTTGTAATGTTATAAGGTGCCCGGAGCCGTCAATCTCGCAGGTCTGATACCCTCCTTAACAGGAATGGGTGATGCCGATGTCGTGTCTTGAATACCTCTGAACTTCGAGAGTGGAACCAGTGAAACCGGGGCTCCTCTCAGCAGATGCTCCTAATCGATGATCAGAATTGATCAGATCAGATCACGAACAAGCGCTGCCTTCCAAAACTGATCAAGGGAAGCTGAGCTGAGCTGAGCTGAAAAAGTCTATGTGGGAGGAGTGAAATTGATCCCCAATCAGCTCGCGTCTCTGGCTCCGGCTTACACTTGCCTCTGTGCTCGGGTGCCGTGCTTACCTGGCCAAGGCTACCGATTGTACTTTGCGGCTTGAATTCTGACTCGACTCGACTTGATTCTTTGGCACAAATTACATAGCATTTGGTATACCAGCCATAAAGCCAGTGTTCTTGGCATTCCAATCGCTTGCCACATCATCAATCGACCTTGTAGAGTTGGGTTGAAGCATAGCAATCCTTCAAACATCCAACACAGCTCTCACGTTGACGATAAGTGAGAGACTCATAGAAAGTTTGTGATGGATGGAAGATCATGAGAGAGCTTCACGTAAAGCAAGCAAGAGTTTGCAAGTTTTCAAGTACTCGAAACAGGAAGATGGCACCCGGTTAATCGATAATGTTATAGCTTCTCATCAAAATGCTTCGTCTCAAGATTCGCATGATGTCGCTGAGGAACCGGAGATACACCTTGGTCCCAATAAGTCTCCATTACTCGATGAGTACAATGTCATGTCTTCGACAACGACCGCAGAGTTCAAGGCTCACAAACGACTACCCTCACCAGCTCTTGGCCTCGCGAGTGAGCCTAAATTTATTGTACCCTCCACACAAGGAGGAGATCGTCGCACTTCTCATACATCCTCGATCTCGACAAATGCTGCACAGGAAGGCACACCCGCCCTGCCTGGCAAATTCGTACCACTATCGGAAATAGATTTTGCTCATGGAAATGCTGAAAGTCTGCTTCATGGAAACCCTCTGTACCTCGACACATCACATACTCAAGATCTAGTCAGCAATGCTAGCGCTGTGGCAGAGAGCGAAACAGACGACATGTACAGTGAGGCCGATTCAGGTTACGCGGCTGAGCATATTGACAGTAATGACGATATAGAATGGAGCATTGGCGCAGGCCGAGTGCCTGGAGTGGTTTCCCTGAAACCGTACAAGCATCAAGTCGGTGGCCACAATCCAATATTTCGATTCTCTGAGCGTGCTGTGTGCAAACCTCTGGCCAATCACGAGAACGAATTCTACGAAGACGTCGAGGATCAACACCCCGAGCTACTACCATTCATGCCAAAATACATAGGCGTGCTCAATGTAACTCACAGGGATTGCGTAACGACCGCAACTGGCGACCTCCCACAGAGGACGGCACCAGAAGTAGCATTTGCTGAGAACCGACACATTTTCCCCAAGCACATGCTACAATCCGATAGTCTATCGGCTGCTCCTCATGATGATGCAACTCAAACCACTCAGCAAAGCCATTGGGGTTCGACTTCTGTCAATCGCAAGCTTCAGGAAGAGATACTGCGCGAGGTCTTCGCACCTGTCGAACTCCGGCGTAAGCACCGCTCTGGGAAGCGCGCCACTAATTTACAGGATCTGTACACGAAAAGTCAGACTCAATCTCGACCGACAACTCCAATCAGATCTCCAGCTATTGGGCGTCTCAGAGATCTCCCTAGCACCAACTCGATGTCTGACATCACGGCAGTCCAAGCTCAGACCTCTCCCCAAGAACGCACCAGGCGCTATTCAAGTGGCCTCTTGTATCGTGCGAGACTTGACGAAACAGAGAAAAGGCTGGCCAGCTCGTTCGACGAATCTGATGCCTCGAAAGGCTCGGTTCCTGCTCATTCGTCAACTCATCGGACTGCAGTTGCGAATCGATCTACACTGAGTGACCAAGTCAAGGCCGAAGATCGGAGGGTCACTGATCAAAGTGATCTCGAGGATCACTCAGTGTTCACCATGGATGATGTCAACGTGGAACCGGGTCGGGATTTGATGAATGATAGTGAGAATCTTCTAGCACATATGACGATCGAGGACGATGACAAGGACGCTCAAGACATCGAATCTGAATTTGAGACTCCGCGAATGACTCATCTCTCCTTGGAGGATATTGCGACTCCGATCGCGCCACTCACTCATATGCCCACTGAGCGACAACGGCCATCTGAAGGTCCGAAAGAAAGGATCGAAGTTCCTACTTTTGAGCAAGCCAAACTTACATGGTCACAAAAGTGTGCCGAAAGAGACAGGGAGAAGAGGTTACAAGAGGCTCGCGAGCAGCGACAACAAGAAGTCGGCACTCTGGACGAGAACGGTGTTTATACTCGTATCCAGCGATTCATCCTCATCGAAGACCTGACAAAGGGCATGAACCGTCCCTGTGTACTAGATCTGAAAATGGGAACACGGCAGTATGGTGTACACGCAACAGAGGCTAAGCGCAAATCGCAGCGTAAGAAATGCTCCATGACCACATCAAAACAGCTTGGAGTTCGCATATGTGGTATGCAGGTGTGGAATAAGCAAACAAAGAAGTCTACATTTCAGGACAAGTACTATGGCAGGGATCTCAAGGCAGGCAATGAATTTCAACAATGTCTTCGTCAATTCATACACGACGGTTCTCCGGACCCTGAGAATGGTCACACAGGTGTTCTGCTGCATCATATTCCCAAGATTTTACACAAATTAGCTGCTCTCGAAAATATCATCAAGGAATTGAAAGGCTACCGTCTGTATGCCAGTAGTCTCTTGTTTCTGTACGATGGCGAGTCTACTCAAGAGGAGCAGTATGCAAAATTGAAGGAACAAAACTTGGCAGAGAAGACAAAGCCACCTACACCGCCAGAGATTCGAATCAAGATTGTAGATTTTGCAAATTGTATCACCGCGGGAAACGGACTCAACGCTCCGTGTCCACCTCATCATCCGGAGTCATATGATGCAGGTTACGTCCGAGGCATAAGGAGTCTGAGGATATATTTTCATCGCATCTGGAATGAAGCGACAAAAGAAGACACGACGCTTGCTCGCGAATTGGCCGAGTCAAGCACATGGGCTGGTGAGCATTTCCATTTTGAGGATTGCCTCAACATTGACGGCCTCATGGAGGAGGAAAGCGATGGCAATGTTTCAACATAGACGACCAGCAGCGAAGTTTCATCATAGCGCTAGCGTTGTATTCTAGATGGTGTCCATACACGCAAGGTTGTTTTTTTAATACTATACAGAAAAATTCAATCATATCGATAATCAAAGGAAAGAAAACACACTTTCACAAGGTCTTTCCATTCAACAGTTGCCGGAAATAGTCCTGCTTGTCAGCTGTCGCTCCTTTTCCAGTAGTGCTGTCTTTTTCTTGTGATACTCCTTCTTCTGATATCTTACCCACGGCTGCCGTTCGCACTGCACCCGATTCCGAACGACTTGCTTGGGTGAATCGTGCTCCGGGATTCTTCCCTCCTCGTTGTCCGATCCTCGTTCTTCGTGGTGCCATCAAGGGTTGTGCACCGGTCGTGGTGGAGGCAGATGAATGAGCTGCAGAAGGGGAGATTTGGGAGGATGGACAAGTCAAGAGTTCCCTGTAAGTACCAATCTTGAGACGACTGGAGCCGAATGAATGACCATTCATCGCCAATGCCGCTCTCCCTGCGTCCATCGTCTCTCGGTACTCGAGAACTGCGCCTCCGTGGTCGGGTCTCAGTGTGACTTTGCGGAGTGGGCCGAATGGCTCAAATAGGGTCCTCAGGTGGGCTTCTCCTATGGTGTCTGGCAGATTCATCAGGCCTAGTGTTTTAGCTTGAATCTCGGCAGGTGAAGGAGTGACAGCATCCTCCTCGTGGCTCGATGTTATGGCATGGTGGGCGGGTCCGGTACCTGGGTTTTGTCTGTTGTTGATGACCTGGTGGGATCCTCCTCTGGATTTACCCCGGGAGGTGGCGATTGAGACTTCGAGAGCCATGCCTCGAACAATCTTACCGTGTAGGGAGAGTGCGACTCGTGCAGACTCGGCATCTTTGTAGTCGACAAAGGCAATACCATCGTGATGAGTAGACGACAATGTCTGTGGCATCCTGAAGGACACAATCTCGCCAAAGGGCTGGAAGAGAGCTTCGATCTCTGGTTTGGTAGACTTCCAGGATATTCGTTTGACGAAAAGCTCCCGTGACTCCTCCCTAATTGGCCGATCAGCTTGATGCTTTGAAAGAACCCGTGGAGGTTCTTACGTAGCGGAAGATCTGTCTTGCTTGATGGCAGGATCTGAAATCTTGACGGAAAGGATATGCTGATCGCCAAAGTCGGTTCCATCGAGCTCCAAGGCCGAATTGGCTTCCTCCTTGGATTGCATCTGAACATAGGCGAACCGGCGTTTCTGATCATACATCAACGACGGCATGCGAACATCGATGACGAGGCCATGCTACAACAGTCAGTATATAGATTGACGAGATTTTGTCAGAGTCGTCTTGCCTTGCAAAATAGTCCTCGTATGTCGTCCTCTGTGAAAGTTGGAGGCCAATTCGTGACGAATAAAATGGTCCCTTGTGCGGGTTCGACCGTGATTTGGCGATCTCTCAAGGTTTTCAGGGTCTTCGTTTGGGCTGCCATCATGTCTACTAAGGTCAGAATGATATATTTAGCCATGTCTTCCCATACACATACCGAGTCTCTCGTCGAACTCTATGACTGCGATCAAATTCTCGTGGCTGGCAGCTGGAACCAATCTGACACTCTTGATGTGTCCGCACTGAGCCTGTCAGTAGTGTTTAATCTCTGACAAAGTAGCTTACTCACATCTTGGAAAAAGTCTTGAATATCTTCCGTGGTCGTTTCTGGATCGAGACCCTTGAGAATTACAGAAGTGCTCTCACGGTCTCGCTTCATCTTTACATCTTCTTCTGGTGCTGACTTGAGACGCTTGGCCTGATCGGGTCCTGAATCGTCCTCGGCAATCTCGGGCTTCCTTTTGTTAGACACTGGTTCTTGCTCGATATGTGACGTCGTGATATCCTCTTGATGCTCTTGTGCTGCTTGTAGAGCTTTCATATACTTCTTTGTGGCTTTCCGGACGACAGCGGCAGTCTTCTCATAGTCCTCTACAGAGCCATGTATTAGCTCAAAAGTTGTAGCTGTCTCGTACACAAGTTGTGGAGCATCCTGTGTTGCCAGACACCCACTCTTGATCAGCACTCGCGCATTATTGAAATTCTTCTGTTCGATTTCCCAATTGAAATAGTGAAGCCAGAATAAGGCTTCGTTGCCATGGTATCTCACTTGTTTCTTCCACAGTTGTCGAGCCTTTTCGATATTACCCGAGATAGTCTCCAGATGAATCATCAAGCGATGAAGTAAGAGTGAGCTATTATTGTCTCCGTTCTTCTGACATGCTGTAGCTGATCTCCTCAGCAGGCCTGAGACATATGGAAGAGCTTTTGCAAAGTCGACATGACTTGTTTCACAACGTGGTCTTGCAACGCTGAAAACTGCCAAGGTAACATGCATAAGATTGCTTGCATCTTGTTGGCAAGCCGAGATTCCCTCCTGGCTTAGCTCACGAATGGCATCAAAGGTCGGTATACCATGACCAAGTGTCTTGATGTAATTTGCCCAAAGGCTCCCTTCTGCAGGACAGAATCTGACTGCTCGATTGACCAAGAGCTTGAGTTCCTTTGGATGTTCTTGGGCAAATTTGACCATAAAGTGATATGCAGCGTTCCATAGCGTCGGCTCTCTCGGAAAATACAGAGTCACACGGTAATAGAGAGCGAGATTCAACTCGACATAACCTGAAGTCTTGAAAGGCATATTATTGACTTTCTCTGCGGCAATCTCGAAAGACTCGATTGTATTTTGCGCAGTCCTCAATTCTTCCTCAATATCCAGAAGTTGTTCGACAGATGCTTTCGAGCTTTGATACGCAGTATTACCCTTGCGCATGTGGTCATCATAGTGTTCATTATCAAATTCTGTTATGAACGAAGAATAGTTTGTGAAGGTGTCCTTCAGATCTGCATGAGGTATTGCAAGCCGGTCAAGATATGCTCTGTTGATATCTGCTACAGAGCATGTATTGAGCCTCAGTCCTTTCATCAAGTGATCAACATATGATCGCCACAGAGTTGAGCTCTGGTCACGTCAGTATCAAACAGCCTTGCCGCGGCACCACATACCTCGAGAAAATGATATTGAGTCGAAGCTAGAGCTTCTATGTAGAGTGCATCCAGCAGTTCTGCGGTGAAGACCGCCCGAGCTTCGTCATTGCTTGCCTGATCCACCTGTTCCTCCACGAAAGTTAGATACCGTTGCCAAAGAACGATTGAGAGCGGCAGGTCCTGAATCGAGCGTGAATGTCTCTCCAACTGAGATATCCTATCCTCAAATGTGTCGCCCATCCTGGTATCCTCCAACCATTCCAGCCACATATCCAAAGACATGGCAAAATTGTTCAGCATGAGTCTGCGGACTCTATCAAGCTCCTCATATAACTTGTGCTTCCGAAGCAGGTCAATCAAGGTTGATAGCAGATTCAGGTCAGGCTCCCCTTGGTCGAGTAATTGAGTCAACTCTTGTATGACTTGTAGTTCCTCCTCTGTACCACTCACTTCAGGCTCCATGGTGTCGTCCATTTGCTGCCAAGAATTTTCCGATGTGGCAGTGGTATCAATTTAGAGCAGAGAAATGTCTTGTGATAAGTCGGAACTATGCCTTGTTCATGTAGGCAAATATGCTGCGCTGTCAAAACAATTTTGTACAAGAATCAATTCTCATGCTGGATCATTCACTAAGCTTCTATGATGTGCTGCATGATTGTAAACATCACAATGACAATCCACGATGGCAACTGCTCGGATAAATTTGTGTTGCCATACAGCTGGCGTTCTGGAAGATCCTGCGCCATGGAACATCCGCCATCTGTGGAGTTCCGGACCTCAAAGTCTTTCGCACCTCGAACAAAGTATTCTTTCACAAGAGGTCGCTGCTGCAAAGTCCCTTGAATCACATTTCATCAATAGCATAGAGCACAAGGTCTCAGAACGGATACACCGAGCAGACGGGCAAACATCGAAGGCATCACGAACGAGCACTAAGATACATACTATAGACTATAGCTTGGCTTGACTCGGCACAAGCGATTGCAAGCATCAAGGCAGAGACATACCACAAGATTTGCATAGCAAAGTATAGTCGAAATACAGGACCCGCATCATCATGTCTCAGAATGGTCCGAAGAAGATGAATCGTGCGAAAGCTCGACTACAGAGACGTGCAGAGGAAATGGAGGCACAGAGACGAGAAGCAGCGGTAGAGGCTGCCAACATGCCCGATCTCAAGGCTCAGGAATCGGGACAGATGAAGAGTAAACTAGATTCTCTAGGTCTCGTTGAACATGATGTCTGTTTCACCCCACACCTTCTCCTACTCCCGGGGATTATTGTTGCAACACGTTTTCGCATGCTGACATCACAATAGATCAATGCTGATGGCCACTGTCTCTACTCTGCTTTTGCCGATCAATTGGCCATACATTGCGAGAAGCAAGAAACTTACAAGTCCCTGAGGACACAGACTGCCGAGTACATGAGGACACATTCAGATGATTTTTCACCATATCTCTTGGCAGAGGAAAATGCCTCGTCACCGTCTGTGGAGGACTATGCACATGAAATCGAACAGACACCGCGGTGGGGTGGTGAGCTTGAAATCATTGCTTTAGCCAGATGTCATAAAGTCGCTGTCAACGTCGTGCAGGCTAGTGGGGACGTGTTGAAATACGAAGAACAGAATCCGCAAAAGGTGACACTGGCGAGATATCAGCACATGTACTCACTCGGAGCACATTTCAATTCTCTACGGCACAAATAGCGTTGAACAAAACTGTTCCTGCTCTCTTAAACAGTTCTTAAACAGTAATGAGGGGCAGTTCAATCTATTGTAATTTATCAATGATGGCTTGTGTGTACTGACTTGTGGAGGACTTTCCACCAAGATCTCCCGTGGTCACTTTACCATCAGCTAGCACAGAGAAGATGGCGTTCTCGACTTTGACGGCCTCATCGTGAAGAGCCATATGTCTAAGCATCATGACGGACGACAGAAGCAAAGCAGTAGGATTTGCAAGACCTAGAGACTAGTTAGAATGGCAAAGTGCTGAATATATGTGATACTGACCCTTTCCGGCGATATCTGGAGCCGATCCATGAACTGCCTCAAAGATACTTGCATCATTGCCAATGTTGCCAGATGGTGTCAGTCCTAGTCCTCCAATGAGACCAGCACAGAGATCTGAGATGATGTCTCCGTAGAGATTGGGCATCACCGTGACACGGTCTGCGTATGGGGAAGGATCTGTGACAAGTCGCAAACAAGTGTTGTCCAAAACTTCGGTGGTGAATTCGATGTCAGGATAGTCCCGGGCGACCTCTCGTGCAGTTGATAGGAAGAGTCCGTCAGACATCTTCATGATGGCAGCCTTGTGGACGGCAGTCACCTTCTTCTTGTTGATGTCTCGCGCGTACTGGAAAGCAAATCGAATGACACGCTCAGAGGCATCACGGGTGATGAGCTTGATGGATTGGACCACACCGGGCACGACAACGTGCTCGATACCGGAATATTCTCCCTCGGTATTTTCACGAATGAGGACAGTATCGACATTATCGTAAGGGGTCTTGTAGCCCTGGATGGACCGACAAGGTCGAACATTGGCATACAAGTTGAATGTCCGTCGGAGAGTGAGGTTCAGGGAGACGTGACCCTTCCCGATCGGAGTGGCCAATGGTCCTTTCAGAGCCACGGTGTTCTTTCTTATCGATGCAATTGCGTCGTCTGGTATCGCTGTCTTGCCATCCTTCAATATTGGCGTCACGTCGCAATCCTCCCACTCAATTGGAATTTTGGCAGCCTTGAAAATATCGACAACGGATTTCTGCGGTATGTGAGCAAATCGTAAGGACAGGGTAGGGAAGTACTAACACTAATCTCTGGTCCAATACCATCCCCGGCAATCATGGAGACTGTGTAATTTCCGTTTGCATTTTTTTTGGAAGCGAAAGTTCCGGCTGCTGCTTTGACTGTTGCGTAGTGGCGGGAAGAGCTCTGTCGCACTACCGAACGCGAAAATGCAGCACGAGACAACATCTTGTCAGTCGAGGTAGAAGGAAGTAAGATAGATTTGGATCAGGCAAAACAATGGCTGGTTTATT
Source organism: Taphrina sp. SM11 (assembly GCA_004000165.1). NCBI lineage: Eukaryota > Fungi > Ascomycota > Taphrinomycetes > Taphrinales > Taphrinaceae > Taphrina > Taphrina sp. SM11. Next base: position 37,298 of record RHDT01000331.1, on the reverse strand, counting down.
TGTCGAGGGTCGATGGGTAGGTTAGATGGCAGCTCGAGAGACACAGATTGCACGTTCAAGCTCTCCCGTCTAGCTCTGCCTCTCAACGTGGGCTCGCATTGTTCGTATGGGAAGCATTTCCATGTTGGGCAGAGCCCTCTTCGAATTCAGCCCGATCAGTGATCACTTTTGATCTCTCAGGTGCTCGGATGGTTCTCAAAAGAGCTGGAGACAGCCCACGACACTACAATACTTTCTATCCTACATACTTGCTTGACTCGCTCTCAAGTGACCTGCCTCTTGGTACATGCATCGTGATGAGAGATGAAAGGGTGGATGCAAGCCAATGCCGAGCTTCTGCATAATCCCTGATTCCGTAGCTAGACCTTGCTCGAGAAATGTTCTGGTTACGGACGACTCACTGCGACTGACTGTCCAGTCTGTAGTCAGCACTGTATGATGCCTCGATGTGGGCTGACCTCATCTGATGCCCATTGTCATCTAGTCTTGCTCGTCCAGAGAATTTCGAAAGTCGCGTAGCACCTGGGAAAGCGATTGTTTTGAGAATGTAAACAGCTCCCGATCATATTTGAAGAAAGTCTCGAATAGCTGCAATATGCTTCGGCCCTGTCTGACAACATCCTCCCAACACGACTCGACCTGCATTGAGCTGCGCAAGAGTTGGCATCCGTCGAGCCCACTGCCGTTCCTCCATTGACTGTCCAACGAATTCTCTGGCTACCGCATCCCATTGTCGTCCTGCATCTGGGTAGACGACCAAGTATATCAAATGTCCCTCCAACAATTGACTCACTTGCTCCACTACTTGAAATTTATCCTCCTTGAAGCAATTGACACCAAGACCCCATAGTAATCCCGCCTGTGAGTGTCTCAGTACTCGGGACACAGAAGCAACGACCTTTTCCACGGCGAATTGTCCGGAACAGGAGAAGCTGATCCAAATCTTCTTCTCCTCAACGGCAGCGGACGGTGGCATCTGGCTGAGAACATCGAGTATGACTTCAGCTTCGAGACAGTCAGGCAAAGTCTCGAAAGCAAGAAATTCAATGTCAGCCCAACTTGGCTGGCTCGAGAATGCCAGGAGGCGTCGGGCATGAAAGTCCTTTAGCATAGCACGATCTGCTTCCGCATAGACATGATCATATTCAGCTCCACTTGAAAGCATCGCAGCATGAGTGCCCAGTGTCAGAACAGGTTTAGCAGACGTTCCGGCACATGCCTCCAGAGCAACTCTCATGCCTACATCATATGCATCTGGCAAGTCTTGGACATGTTTCATGGTCAAGTCAGATTGTTGATATGTCATGCAAGACACAAGTTGAGCTCCAGCAGCAATGTATTCTCGATACATCAACTTGACTTGCTCTGGAAAAGAAAATAGAGCTTGGGAAGTCCATAGTGGTGAGCTCATCAACGCCGCATGGTCTGCAACATTGATATGCTCAAGGACAGATGTACTGCCTCCATCGAGTATAAGAACCATCACCACGGCTAAAGTCAGGGCCGTAGAGGACCTGACACTTTCTGTAGCGTTAGTCTTCCCCAAATCACTAGGCTGTGTCTTAAGCTTGGTGCGGCCGATTTTTCCTGGCTTTTGACAGATAATTTCAAGCCACTGTGGAGCCTGTGCACGATCTCATATGGACAACTTTTTGTGATATAGCATGTAATGTTGCACTTGAGAACTTTAGCTGAATGATCCCTTCCCAGTAACTGGATACTGCCAGACCTCAGCTGACACACCAACAGGTCAGCTCGATGTGAACTTTGCAGTGAGATGCAAGAAGAATATCTTACTTCAACGCTGTTGTCACAAGCCTCCATTTACCTGCCGCACGTGTACGATGTGTCACGTTCTGCTCGAGCGTTCGTGGAGAGCATTCGTGGGGGAGTCTGAGATCACATACTCTCACGCATGTAGAGGTTAGCTCAATATCTTTTCCATAAAACAACGAGTGCCCAAAGAGTCAAATCAATGCTTTTGATCCAAATGTTCTTTCTACAGTCGATGTCTACATAGACATTCTGCAAACATCACAGCGGCTTAATCTACGACCTACGCAACCAAGAATTCAAGCGATTGCAACCATCTGATCTTAGCAAGCCTTGTATCGTGAATTGCGCGAGTTCTGACACTGGACGATCGATTGTGGGCATGGACGCGACAGCAGAGAATCTCAATCTCTTCGCCTTGTCCTTCAATCAAGATTTCTCCTGCTTCTCCATTGGCACCAGACAAGAAGGCTACACACTATTCAATGTAGATAGCTTCGGAAAGATACACACTCATGCGCAAGGAGGTTACGGCATCGTTGAAATGCTCTTCTGTACCTCACTCGTGGCTCTTGTAGGACTCGGTGATCAGCCAGACTTATCTCCCAGGAGATTACAGATTGTGAACACAAAGAGACAGTCTACCATCTGCGAACTGACCTTTCCTACCTCAATTCTCGCCGTGCGTCTGAACCGCAAACGACTCGTCGCCGTGTTAGAACAGCAGATATACATCTATGATATATCTAACATGAAACTCCTCCACACGATCGAGACATCCCCGAATCCCAATGCTATCTGCGCGTTGTCCGCAAGCTCGGAAAACTGTTATCTAGCTTATCCATCACCTACGGCTGGCTCAGATGCTCAAGGTCCACTACATGCGCCAGGGTCGACTACACACGTACCTGTATCCGGAGACGTCTTGATTTATGACGTACTTGCAATGCAGGCCGTGAACGTGGTCGAGGCTCACAAGGCCTCTTTGTCTCTCCTGGCACTCAATGCCGATGGGACCTTGCTTGCCACGGCAAGCGACAAAGGGACAATTATCCGAGTCTTCAACGTTCCACAAGCGCAGAAACTATTTCAATTCAGAAGGGGCACAATGCCAGCCAAAATTCATAGCATGAATTTCAGCTTGACTTCGGATTTCCTCTGTGTTTCTTCAGATTCAGATACGGTACATGTCTTCAAATTATCCTTGAATGACAGTGCGCTGCGGAAGGACGATGCCCCACCTCATGAATCACCTCCGACTGGGAAAAACTCCAAGCGAGGCGCCATGGGTCTGATACGTAAACAATCACAAAATATTGGTCGTAGTTTTGCTGGTACTTTCGGTGCCTATCTTCCCAATAGTGTTACCGAGATTTGGGAACCTTTACGCGACTTTGCTTCCTTCAAAATCCCAACCGGCAATATCAAGACAGTCGTGGCAATGAACAACAATCAATCCCAGATTATGATCATTACTAGTGCAGGACAATTTCTACAGTATGCTTTGGACTCCCGTAGAGGCGGCGAATGTGAGCTAATTCAGCAATATTCTCTACTTGAGAATACAGCATGATTGCGGCATCCGTTATCGTATAGAACCATTCACGCACAGGATCAGTTTCGCCTTTCCTGCCTAAGTGACAATCCTGAATGGCAGACTAGGTGCTGCATGTGCTCGAAAGACCAATTCTTACGAAGTGCTAGGGCTGGATATGAAGATGAAATACAAAAACATGTGCTCATGCTATGCTGATACAGGGTTTCGTTGTTATGAAGATCGTGCATAATATGTCTGCTCGAGGTCGACAACCTTCTTGCCCCTTTCTTTGGCAATGGTTTGTGGTAATTTTTGGGACTTGAGAGCCTCAAACATGGCTTTGACTACATTCATACCAGTTCTAGACCCCCATACTTTGGCTGAAATATCTGTTATTCCAGCACACCGACAGATTTCATAGATGAAATGGTTCGCTCGTAAGCCGAATCCAGCAGGTCTTGAACGTAATCTCAGCTGCACAGCATGAAATTTGTAGTCAATCTCACCATAGATGGTTCTGTCCTGATACCGATGCACATATTCCATGTTCTTGACGGCCTGTGTCACTGCCTTTCGCGTCGCCGTCGCTTGTTCTGCATGTTTTCCCTCGCCGAAGCCAATCATCCCTTGACCGTTGCCGACGACTGCCAAAGTATACATGCTAGCCTGTTTTCCCTTCCTCGTCTGATTGACAACCCGTCGAACGACAAGAGGCCGTTGAATCAGGGCCTTGATCTCTCGTGTGGAGAGACCGGTCGCTTTCGCCAGCAATTCCGTCTCATCTTCTGCCTGGCCCTCACCGGTCGTGTCTGGCGGCAGCTCGGGAAGATGTTCAAACGACGCCGCTTCCTCAGTTCCAGCCAGACGTCTCTTGTTGAGCTGCTTGGTGTCGAGGATCGGATCAATGGTCGCAAAATCCGAAGGATAGAGGATCCGCTTGTGGGTCGAACGGATGGGTCGCTTGAGTAAGTCCTCGACTTTAACTTCCCTGCTCAAATTCGAAATGACTGCAGAAGGAGAGGCAGCAGCACTTGATGCTGATGATGATGATGACTCCTTGAGCACTTCATTAGAGTTTATTCGACTATTATGGAAATATCTCCTCAAAGTTCCAGTCACCCCTTGATTACTCTGAGCAAGACGTTTGCAACTCATGGCCCGACCAATCTCTGTTCTATCGTCGTACTTGTCAAGACGTAGAAGGCCGAGACAGAATGTTTCTGTATAAAATTAGAGGATGAGTGAAAGACCCTCAAATCGTATGCACGTGCGAGATCTTAGCCAGACGGGATTTCTCTCCACAACTTTTGATTGACTGGAAAAAAGTTCCGTTTGGATCTTGTATGGCATTACAAGGCCTTCATTTATAGGCACTCTTTGTTGGATTGCCTGATTAGCTACAATTCTAGTCTTCCGAGCAACTCGTTATTTGGCAAACGGTCACTTCAAGTTTGGCCCCCGTCAGCAGCAATCGAGTCACTCTCGATTCCCCTCATTCCTTCGCGCAACGTGCCATCACCACTCTGCAGATCCGATTTCACCTGTGATGACAGCAGAGAAGCGGAGTCTGCAGACAAATGGATCCTCCACAAGGCCACAGAAAAAGGTCAAGAAATCAAATATCAAAGCAAAGGCTGGAACAGCCTCTGACGAAGTGCTGCTCAAGGACATTGCCGGCTTATTAGCTGAATTCGACAATCCAATCATACCTGATCTACCTGCTTTCGTCAGATTCGAGCCTTTCGACGTTCAAATCAAGAAGCTGAACTCTTCTGCCGACGGCATGGGTGTGATCAATGGTTACACAGCCATTGTGCCTTTCACCTTGGCTGGCGATCGTGTCACTGCCAAACCATACTATATCAATGACCAGGAAAAGATACTGCTCTGCGATCTCGTGGATGTGCTTGAAAAGTCACCGAAGCGCAATGATTCCCTCGTTGGTTGTAAATATTTTGGGAAATGTTCAGGTTGTCAATTGCAGGAACTGGCTTACGATGACCAGTTAGTGCACAAGAGGACAGTCGTACAGAATGCCTTTAGAAATTTCTCAAATTTGGCACCGGAGCTTCTGCCAGAAGTCGGCACTACCATCGGATCACCTTTGCAGTACAACTATCGAACGAAGATAACTCCTCATTTCGACCAACCCAGGAAGGGCTTTGGAGAAGGCGAGTATCCAAGTATCGGCTTCAACGAAAAAGGCCGGAGAAAGGTGCTCGATATAGAGGAGTGCCCGATCGCTACCAAGACATTGAACACTGGTCTGACAGATGAACGTGCGAGAGTGCTGGGTGATCTGAAAGCGTTCAAACGTGGAGCAACGCTACTCCTGAGACAAAATTCCAGCTTGAATGACGATGGCGTGGTCGTCCCTTCCTACGAAACCGACTCCAAGAATAGCATCACAGAATTCATCGGCAAGTACAAGTTCCAGTCCCCTGCGGGGGCCTTCTTCCAAAACAACAATGCAATTATGCCTCTACTTACAGGCTATGTGAAGGACCGTCTAAAGTCTGAAAGCCACGTCCAGAACACTACTGAACGGTATCTGGTCGATGCATACTGTGGCTCAGGTCTGTTCTCCATCACATGTAGCGATGGTTTCGCTGCTATTAGTGGAGTCGAGATATCCCAGGATAGTGTCAAGTGGGCGAAAATCAATGCCGAAAGCAACGGTATCTCGAACGCCGAATTCCTGGCAGGGAACGCCGAGGCATTGTTTGAAAAGATTACGTTTCCGCCAGCACAGACATCCATGATTCTCGACCCTCCACGAAAAGGTTGCGACTCCGTCTTTCTCAACCAATTACTCGATTTTTCGCCCGACAGGATCGTCTACGTATCTTGCTGCGTGCAAACACAAGCCAGGGATGTCGGCTACATTCTCAATCACGCCAAGGGCACTGATTACAAGGTCGAGTCTATATGCGGCTTTGATCTCTTTCCAAATACATATCATGTCGAGGGTGTTGTAGTTCTGCAGAAGCAACACAATCGGTAGCATCAAGCTGTATCTACACAACCTCACTATCCATCTCCCTGAATGCTTCTACCGTGCTTTCGACGTGCGAATCCCTCCATTTCCTCACCTTCTTCAGGAAGACTTTCATGCTGGCATCGTATTCTGTATACGACAGATCAGGGCTACACGTGCATATCGTCGATGATGCTCATGCTCCACCAACGATGCGAAGAGACAGACATGGAATCGAATGAGCGACAAATGTCGTGTATCTGGTCACTTTTTGGATCAAGAAGTGCATAGACTCATTGGGTAGACTTTTGCAACACGACCGCCCCTGTTTCCTTGAGCATTTGAACCAGCAAGAGCATCAGTGCATTGATTCAGCATGGCGCCCGCAGCTCCTCCAGTCGTAAGCGGCTCCGGAAGTGACGGCGGACAGAGGACTGATTTGAATGTTGTAGATTATGGACAATGGTACTGGACTGACCAAGCTGGGATTCGCCGGTAATGATAGTCCGAGCTTTGTCTTCCCGACTGCCATTGCAACTCGTGGTGGTTCTGGCGCTGGAGCACCGACAAAGGCCGCCAAGCCTTCCTTCCTATCGAGTGGAGCTGGTTCTGGGGGCAACCTGGCATCGAAGAGGGGCACGGAGGATCTCGATTTCTACATTGGCGATGAGGCATTGGCTCATACCTCCTCTTCCTCGAGCAATTACAACATCAATTACCCCATCAAGCATGGACAGATTGAGAATTGGGATCACATGGAGCGATTCTGGCAGGAGAGTATCTTCAAATACCTCCGCGTCGAACCCGAAGACCATCACTTCCTGTTGACCGAACCTCCCCTGAACCCTCCCGAGAATCGAGAGAACACGGCAGAGATCATGTTTGAATCCTTCAATTGTCAGGGCCTCTACATTGCAGTCCAGGCCGTCCTCGCCCTTGCGGCCTCCTGGATCTCCTCCAAGTCAAAGGATCGATCGCTCACGGGAACCGTGATTGACTCTGGGGACGGAGTGACCCACGTCATCCCAGTCGCCGAAGGATACGTCATTGGTTCTGCCATCAAGAATATCCCGATCGCCGGTCGAGACATCACTTCCTTTGTCCAGACCTTGCTCCGTGACAGAAACGAACCGGACAGTTCCCTCGCCACGGCTCAAAAGGTCAAGGAAAATTACTCCTATGTCTGCCAAGATATTGTCCAGGAATTCAACAAGTACGATCGAGATCCCGAGAAATTCAGGAAATTCCTCGTCGACTATCCCAACCGACCCTCCGTGAACGTCGACGTCGGTTACGAGCAGTTTCTGGCCCCCGAAATCTTCTTCAACCCGGAGATCGCTTCCTCTGACTTTCTGACTCCGTTGCCAGAAGTCGTCGACACCGTCATCCAGCAGTCCCCGATCGATGTCCGACGGGGCCTCTACAAGAACATTGTCCTGTCTGGTGGCAGCACCATGTTTACCAACTTTGGCCGCCGTCTGCAACGCGATATCAAGACTCTCGTCGACGACCGAATCCAACGGTCAGAGCAAAAATCAGGTGCCCGATCAGGCGGCTTGGAAGTCCAGGTCATCAGTCACAAGAAACAGAAGCAGTAAGTAAAAAGTCTTCTTGTTCCTTTTAGTCAAGAATCATGTTTTGGCTAATATATAAATCTAGTGCTGTTTGGTATGGAGGAAGCTTGTTGGCCTCGACAGCAGAGTTCAGCGGTTACTGTCACAGTAAGGCTGATTATGAAGAGTATGGTGCCTCGATAGCAAGACGTTATGCAGTCTTTGGTAGCTCCTTGTAAAGAGAGAGAGAGAGTGGGAAGAGAGGTAGACAGATGATGTAAAGACGGTAGACGAGAAAAAAAAGAGAAGAACACTATATTGTAAAAGGAATTCGACTCTTGTCTCTCTCTTTTTTGAACCGCCGAGTCAAGTGACTCTCTGACGACAGGCTCACGAGTCTTACATTCCTGGTGCCATGGGCTCGGATTTGAGAGAACTCCTTCCAGCACGCAACTAGTGGATGATTAGTGAAGAACACACTTTTCAAAATCCATCCTTTTGGGACTTACAATTTCATCGACAGACAATAAATTACTGGCAATGACGGCACAACTGTGCAACATGTGCCGTATGACGCGGTAATTGTCAAAGATACCCTCGGCGGTCGGATCGAATGCCTCTCCGGTCCTGAGATCGAGACCGACGACGTGTCCTTCTGCATATTCCTCCTGTAGAGTGACGATGGCGTCCTGTGTGTCGAATCCGGCGTTTGCCGCCAAGGTCTTTGGAATGACGAGGAGTGCGTCCGCAAATGCCTGCACTCCCATCTTTGCCTTTCCCTTGACCTGTTTCATCTTGAAGTCGCCAGAGAGATGGGCAGAGCAGGCGATCTGGAAGGCGCCCGCACCCGGGACCAGTGATTTATCCTCAATGGCATTCTTGACTGCTCGGAGACCATCCCGTACAGCATCTTGAATCTGCGTGATGGTGTGTGCGTTTGGTCCCTTCACGAGCAATGTGACGGATCGAGGATCTTTGACTTCCTCCACAAAAGTGAACTTGTCCTCTCCAAGGACATGCTCGTAGACAAGACCGGCCCAACCGAGAATATCGGGGCTCAAGTCTTCGACACTGTTTTGTGCAACACCACCGCAGACTAACTGCAGACGCTCCATGTTCCTTCTCTTTGCTCGTCTCAACGCGATGATGTTGTTCTTGGCAAGGACATCGAGGGAAAGCGGATCGATTCCTTTTTGATTTATGATGACGAAACCCTTCTTGGGATCGTCTCCACAGACGGCCTGTTTCAACTCGACAATCTTCTTGAGCTTTGCATCCACAAACTTTCTCTCTGACTCGACCAACTTTTCACGCTGATCTGCACTACTGTAGAAAAACCCAGAGTTTATTTCGGATTTTTCGTACTCCAAAGACACGTTCAAGGTTAGGATGAAGGCATCTTCCACTTTCTTGGGCATATCTGGATGTCTCGCACCATGATCCAAGAGCAAACCCTTCACCAATTGTGTCTCTGTCGCCGAACGATGTTGCATCTTCATAATCTCTACCATGTGAAGGTCGATCGGCTCGCCGTCTCTCTTGATGGCCAAGACTGCGTCAACCAGTGCTGGAGTCAAAGACTCCACAATCTGAGGAGACAATTTTGTCGATAGTGAAGTACGTGCGACTGAAAGGAGTGTCTCTCGATCAATCTCCTTGGTGATCTTGAATTCATCTAGGAACTTGGAGGCTTCTTGTTTTGCCAGATCGAATCCTTCAACGAGGAGGGACGGATGGAGACCTTCTTGTATATACCTCTCGGCTTGCTTCAACAATTCACCCACGAGTAGACAGACAGATGTCGTGCCGTCTCCCGTGATATCGTCTTGAGCTGTGGCCGCCTTGGCAATCATGGAGGCAGTTGGATTTGTGACATGCATTTCCGTGAGCAAAACTTTGCCGTCCTTTGTCAACTTCAGGTTGCCTGAACCATCAACCAACATCTTGATGGTCCCTTTTGGGCCTAGATTTGATTTAAGAACATCTTGTAGTCCAGTCGCCGCATTGATGTTGACCTGCAGTGCCTGTTCACGACGAACATTTTCCGCCTTGGGGTTCAGCAACTGTATCGACATGGTCGGGATTTATTGGCCTGTGCTTTGTTCACCAGAGGAGATGTAGAAGAAAAGAACCCAATACAAGCGGTATATATAATGAGGTCGATGTCTGCTCCTTCACCGGACTAGTCGTGCCAGAGCGTGATATCTTCCAGTCGCAAATTACAGAGAAAGTCGCGCGTCGCTCGTTTAAACTTCCTACCTCTCTTGTCACGTGCAAGGGTTCTCAGACAGAGCGACGGGAGGGTTTCTCTATGATTCTGTCAAGACTCGAGTGTAATGTTTGTGCATAAGGCTGGAAGTGGAACTATGGACATTTATGGAGGACGCTTGAAGGGATGTGCCTCCGTGTTCAGTACGTACTCATCGAGGGAGATTGTGTCAAAGTCGCAGAACAGTAGGTAGTAGTACTTGAGTGTCTCTGCAAACCAAAAAGACTCTAGGGAATCCGTCTTGGTGACCTGATCCTTGTACATGATCTGCGTAACGGCCGAATGGGCTATCGGAGTTCTGGTAAGTTGTTCAGTGGCAAGCCACATTTTCCACCCTTTCTCCTGCCAGATCTTGTCGCCAGTGATGCGGTACATGTACCAGACACTCTCTATGGCCTCCGGCCGCAACTTGTATGTAGGATCTACCCAGAACATGGCTTCGTCGCCTGAATCGTAATTCTTGACCGGGGGCGACTTGGACGCTTGCGAGTTTTCGAAATTCTTCGATGCCAAGACCGAGGCATCATCAGTCTGAGTATTTGGGCTAGTCTGGCGCTTTTGCTTCGAGTCGGTTGTGCTAGTGTCAGACGTTTTACCATTGGACTCTGTCGTCTCTGTAGTAGGCTCAAAGACATCGGGATCCGCGATGTGTGTTTGCTTGTGTTGAAAGGCTGCCCAACTACAGATATCGTCTTTGCATTCATGCATATGAAACACCTCGGGAGCGACGCCCGTCTCTGTAAAGTTGTATGCCCAAACACAGCCATCTGTCAGTCGTGCCGCTATGCTGAGATCTTCCGGTCGGTTGAACACTTTCGATCCCATGGCGAACATGCCGCCGACGAAACACGTCAGGTGCTGCATCTTGGCATGGAATGTCGGTCTACCTTCATTCTGCACAGCGACCTCGCCAGCAAACAATAACTCATGTGCACCCAAGTCGCCAGGAACCAATGGTTTGTAGAGTAACCATTTCTTGGTGGCCTCCATACTCAATTCATACAATTTTTTGTATTGGTCTGCTTCAGCCACGCCTCCCAACAGGAGATATTGCTTGGTGAAATACTCGTAGGTCGAGTCGGCCATGCCACCGATTGCGTACATCTGAATTCCTGGAGGTGCTCGGATACCCTGCTTTTCACAGGGAGGTCCCTTTTCTTGTTCAGAGTCTGAAGACTTTGCATTCTCTTCCGACTCCCGAGGCGCACTTTGAGGAGACTGTCGCTTTGCCACGGGATCCTTTGACCTTTCTGCATCAGACTTCTTATCTTGCAAGACCTCCAGCAATTTATCTGATGCCTTTTCAACCTTGTCAGCAACTGTTTCTACGAGTGCTGCCACGGGAGCACCAGAACTTTTGGCATTGTTTGCGGTGCTAGTATCCGGTCTGGGGGCTCGGGACGGGTTCGGTTTGGGTGTCGGTTTGGGTGGAATTTTACAACCGGAGAGGTCTAGCCTGAGAGGCCAGAGTCCCGGAACGACCATGGAGTCCATACTTTCCTCGTAGGCATCGACAACTCGCTGAATGGCATCAAAGAAGATGTCTCTATCCTCTCCATCTGACAGCTGTGCCAAGCGAGTGAATTCGACTGTGAGGGACCCAGGTTCTGCCATGACAGCACCTCGATCTGCCCTGAGTACGGTATCTGGAGACGCCGCAGCCTGTTTTCTGTAATCGAAGTGGAGGATGGGCATCCTGTTGGGTGTGTCGAAAGCCCCATAAAGCACCTTGCCGAGTATCTTGGCCTGGGATAGCATGGTCGAATCAGTGAGCCCCTTGGAAATGGCGAGATCATGAGCGGCAAGTAAGCCGCCGAGATATCGAATGGTCGTCTCAAAGACTGGAATGGAATGCGATTCCGTAAAAGTAAAGTCAATCTCTGCGACAGCTTTCGCTGCTTCTTCATATTCATCGAGCAAGTCCATGATGAGTAGCGTATCCAGAGAGTCGACAAGAGTAGCTCCCCAGCCGCCGAAAGGATCCAGACTGCTATTGGTCACCGGCCTCAACTCGTCGTGCATCCATGCATAGGTACGATAGGCAGACCAATCTTGCTTGAATACATTGCGAATGGCATCTCGCCGCCCTGTTCGAATCTTCTTCTCCTGCTCAGTCTCTGTCTTGCTCGGATCTTCTGTCTGGATCTTTGGTATCTTAGCCGGTTTGCTAGTCGGCAGACTGATCCTCTGCTTGCTGTTGACGGGAAATCTCTCCTTACGGCCCAGTTGAAACTTCTCCTTTGGAGAGGTATCAGCTGGCGAGACAGTAGGTAACGGTTCAGCAGCGCGACTGCTCTCTGGCTGTGACTCATTCGGAGCTGGAGTGGGCTGGCCAGAACTTGCGGAATCTGACGTGCTGCTGCTTCTCGAGTCCTCCGTCTCGACAAACGGCCTCGGAACTGTCTTCTCGATAGGTCTCTCTGGTTCTGGCTGTATCGTGGCTATTGTGATTTCCTTCACGACTTGTGGTGCATCATCTTGCTTGAAATCTTCCGATCCTCCAGGTCGTCGAAATTGACTCTCGAAATCCAGATCATCAAAGGAACCATCAGGTGCTCTACTGGTGCCAAGCGAAGCATATAGGAATATAGTCACGAGCGCCAAGACCACCACATATTTCACCCGGCGCGATATGCGAGGCGCCATGATTTCTCTCGCGACCTCGACGTGGGAGCGCTGCAAGACACCCTGATTGGGATCGAAACAGGATGGCCACCCAAAAGAGACTGTCGTCCTGGAAGAAGACAGTGCTTGACCAGACGCGACCCCCCCTCGCTGCAGGATGCTAATCTCTCCCACGCAAGGCTGTTTCCTTGCACGGGAAGGGAAATCGATCAATCTCCCACTGTGAAGGGGGAAGAAAATGTGTGGGGGAGCAGAACAAAGGGAGACGCCCATTTATAGAAGATTCGCTACTTCGTGTTCAATGCTCAAGCACTCGCAAGCATGCTCTCTAGACGTGCCAGGGAGTGATGATGATATATGGAGCTGTAGAGGCAGAAATCTCATTAGATTAAAATATGTATCACGTAGTCACAAAGGAGTCTATCTGCTTATGCTGCAGGTGTGGGTAGATGTCGTGCCGCAATGGAGGAACCATAAGTGCTGCAAGAGACAATTGTACATACAGGAACTTCAAATGCTCTGAGACGGCTGTGACAGGCCGATCCGTCTCAGAAGGGTATGGCATTACTGACCTGACCATTTGCCTCCACGGGAGCGGACCATAGCTATACAATCAGAACTCGAAACACAACCTACGTCGCGGACGCACCTGATTCGCCTTCTCCCTGCTACAACAGCAGACAAACAATGCACTCGGCCATGCGAGAATGGCGACAACAATCATCGCTACAAAACCCAGAGTAGGTCCGACAATCTTGCAGTGACCTGGTGAATGAGAACGTGAATGCAGTTGAAGCGTGTCTGGCAGAACTCACAAGGATTCTGGTCTGTGCCAAACTAGACTGATCAGTGGTCTGCCGTACCGTCTCATATAAATGGACATACCTGAAAGCAAATGGGCAAGAATGGAAGAGACATGTGTACGAGGAAATGAGAACCTTATGTGCACCGGGCTTTTGTGGATTATGTGTCGATGGGTTTCGTGTGAAGTATGGCGCCTACGAACTACTTCTTGCTGTTACCTTAACGCAATGTCGACAACTTCTTCCCACCTCCGTTGAAACGATATGCACGAAAGCGGAACCGGCGACGACGATGACGATCGGCAGATTCGCGAGACATGAGATTTCTCCCCCACGTGCGTGGAGCAGAATAAATCTCGCTCGCTGGTCGAATGATACAACAACTAAGACATGACTCACACACGTTCCTGTTTGTTTATCGCGTGGTGGTGAGTCGTCGTTCTTCGTCCGCAGAGCTATGTCGGAGGATAAGGCAAAGGCTAAGCTTCTCAAAGCCCAGCGGCGGGCGGAGAAGGTCGCCGCCAAATCAGGGGAAGCTCAGGTCGAGGTGAACTCTGCCAGCAACGTTTCTGCTGTGTCCAAGACATCGACTGCGAAGAAACCAACTGGAAAAGTGGATCAGGCGAAGAAGATTTCTGCAAAGAACCCTGCCTCGACAACGATGAGGGACACTTCGGCACCTCTTGCGGTCCACAAGGCAGTTCGCACGGTAGCACTCTTTTCCCACCTTGAACAGAGGAGGCCCCTCAACAGTGCGACAACTGCTAGAGATGTTCATCCGGCTGTGATGACCTTGGCGCTGAGGTACTCCTCGGGACGATGCATAGGATCCAATAATCGATGTATCGCCATGTTGCGAACATTTCAAAAGGTCATACAAGACTATACCACCCCTGCAAATCTACAGACATCCCTACAACGCCACCTCCCCACTCATTTGTCTGCTCAGATATCACATCTTGTCAGTGCTCGCCCACTGAGCATCAGCATGGGCTCGGCTATCCGATTGCTCAAGCAACAAATCAGCACAACAGATATCGAAGCCACAGACGATGTGAACAAGGAAAGTCTCCTCGAGTTCATTGACACGTTTATTCGCGAGCGTATAGAGATTGCAGGGCAAGTCATAGTCAAGGCAGCACAGGAACGAATTGCTGAAGGTGACACGATTCTGGTCTATGCACATTCAACGACTGTGGCCGCCATTCTCCTCGAGGCCGCCAAACGAGTGCAATTCAAGGTCATCGTGGTCGATTCGCGGCCGAAATACGAAGGCAAAGAGATGGTACACCTTTTAGCTCAGGCAGGCATATCATGTACCTATGTCATGATCACGGCCATCAGCTATGTCATGGGAACGGTTGACAAGGTTCTCCTCGGAGCCCACACCGTTCTGTCGAATGGAGCAGTCTACTCACGCGCGGGAACTGCTATAATTGCCATGACTGCTTCCGAAGAACACATTCCAGTCATCGTAGCTTGCGAGACTTACAAATTTAGTGATCGAGTACAACTTGATTCGTTTGTAGCAAACGAATTGGGCTTAACGTCAGAACTAGATATCAGTCCTGCTCCCTCGTCGGATACTGTGTCGACCAAAGATATCGTGAAGGATCCCCGACCAAGCACGCAAAGCACAGACACGGCCGAAGTCACGATCAAACAGTCCAATGTCCTTCGTCTCAACCTCCTCTACGATGTGACACCGGATAAGTACATCACACTCTGCATCAGTGAAATTGGATCACTGCCTACGACTGCCATTCCATTCGCAGCCTTGAGCGAACAAAACAATTTGTAATAATTTTGCGGAACTTTTGGCGATGCATCTGTTGCGAATAAACCTGCCGCTGGTGTCTGAGTTGGTGCGTTCACCGGCAGGTGAAAAGCAGAACTATACCTCTCTTGAAACACCATCTGGTGGCGAGCTAGATGAGGATGCATAATGACATGCTTATGGTGGCGACTTGTTGGCGTACAAATCTAGAGATATCAGCTTGACGCTTTAAATCATCGTCTGCGCTCGCAGAAACGATTTCTGAAGGCGCCTCAAACAGCGAGATATACTCGATGTCGAGGACAAACTACGATGCAGTTGCAGCACTTCCCTCTGGGCGTGCGCACTTTGAAGCGCAAGGACTAGCAGGAGGAGATGTATCATACACTACATAGAAAATATCGTCTCCGAATATGCCATCCTTGCATGGAGAGTCTAGCCATATCGAATGATCTATGGATACTCCTGCCCACCCCCCATCCTCTGAATGCGAGAAAACTGCCCTCCACAAGAATTCCCGGACCTCCGCAAATTCAACCCGATCGGACCTCGCCGAGAACGAAGACCGGATCCCCGCAGTTGGGGGCAACACGGAAGAGGCAGCTTTCCTTGAATGGAAGATCTTCTCATCTGAATTGTTGTTCTTTTCCAACACAAGAGTCTCGAAGGTTCCCCTGTCTACTGACTTCCATCGCATCTCTCGAGAAGAAAGTTCGAGAAACTTCCTGTTCACCATGGTCGATGCACAATCGCGATTGAAGCTCGTGACTGCGCACCTTGGACCAGCTCCGGCCACGACACTGAAGGACAAAGTCTGTATCATCACGGGATCAAATTCGACGATCGGCATAGGAGCCGCGACGGCGAAACTCTTTTGTGCGAGGGGTGCAAAGGCAGTCTACATCTGTGACTATGATTCCTCGAATTTGGAAGCGCTGAAGGCTGAATTGAACAAGACCTGGCCTTCGACGCAGGTCCATGTGAAGGAGTTTGATGCTGCGGATGAAGAGGCATTGAAGGCCTGTATCGCTCACGCTGTGGAAGCGTACGGTCGGCTGGACATTTTCTTTGCCAATGCGGGAATCGCGACGATGAATCTCCTCTCGAACGCAGATGCCGAGGACTTTATGAATACCATGAGGGTGAATGCCCTCTCTGTGTTTTTGGCAGTCAAGTATGCGAGTGAGGCAATGCAGTTGACCTCGTCCGGCAAACCTGTCGGTGGAGGATCCATCGTGGCAACTGCCTCGGTTGCAGGACTCCGTTCAGGTGCCGGTTCCTCAGACTACTCGGCCTCCAAAGCCGCAGTCATCAATCTCGTCCAGACGAGTGCCTGGCAACTCACCGGCACTGGTGTCCGAGTCAACGCCATCTGCCCCGGTCTCGTCGAGTCCGGCATGACGAGGATCGTCTTTGACGGGGCCAAACAACGTGGAACCACGGCCAAAATTGGTCAACTCAACCCTACCCGACGATACGGCATCAGCGAGGAGATTGCCCACGCCGCCTTGTTCCTCAGCTCGGATGAGGCAAGTTATGTCAACGGAGTCGCCTTTCCTGTCGATGGAGGGCTCTCGTCCTCCCTGCCCGTTGTTCCGGGCAAAATTCATTGAAGCTCTCAAACCTCCCGACACGACCCCCAACAAGTCCGTCCTCAATTCAACAAGGAAAACACAATCAGATTCTTGAATGAAATCACAGTAGATTCTTTTAAACAAAACTTGTTTCTGCCATGTTCAATCTATTTCATGCAAATCAGTGAAACGCTTCTGCCATCGCTTCCATGCCAAGTCCAAAAATTTGCAGATGCTCGAACCTCGAAAGGAGGCTCTAATTGTACGATACCTCGAGATCGTCGAAATTCAAGACTGGTAATCCAAAGGCTGACAGTCGCCCGGCTGCTGGATTCACCCTGTCTTCTTCCCCATCGTCAGATGCTTCCTCGTCAGCCACCAAGGCGATGAAGTCCCCTGCAGTCTTGCCTGAGCATAGCTCACTTGCGATCGATTGGCCTACTGACTCACTCGATTCGTGCTTGTCGTTTGTGCCATGACATTGCATGTGTACCGGAACGGTAGAATAACACAAGATGGTGGGAAACTCGACCACGGTCCGATGCCTCAAGACCTCTCCCAGGGTCTTTGCCGGTGGTAGGACAGTGTACGTTTCCCCTTCGTCGCCAATTCTCTCATTCTTGATCAAAAACGTCAGTTCGTGCGCCGACAGTTCCCGGATCTTGGCCAGCTCTGGGTCGACCTTGGTCTTGTAAAATGCGACCGCTTCCATCAGTGGAACATTGTCCAAGACTCGATCGGAGATCCTCCTCTCTGTGTCCTCAAATATCCACTCCACCGTCCAGCTCATCTGCCCCTTCTTGGGCACCCAAGCAGACTTGTTTGTCCTCGAGCGCTTCATACCTCTCGGAGCCAGCACGACATTGACTTCACCCACGTCCTTGGCACGTTTGACAAAGATCTTGGCCTGATTTGGATTTCGTCCCTGGATCGGTCTCTGCCCGAGTCTTGCTGCATTGTCCAGGGTGCATTCGAGGGAGGTGAGAAAATTGTAGTCATTGTTGATGCTTCGATCATCGAATTTGGACCTCGGAATGAACTCAGTCTTGTTTCGTTTGCCGCTGCAGGCAGTCTTCATCTTGTGAGTCTTTGTGCAGACGAGTGAACATGTCTCGGTCGAACAAGCCGGACACTTGTATTTCACCACTTCGCTCTCGCACACGGCGCACAGATGTTGAGTCATCACTACAACGCTTCAGGTCTCACAGACTGCGCACGCGACAGGTTGTCCATGGACATCTTCAGTCCTTCTTCCCGGAGCAGTGATGTGAACTTTTTTATGATTCGGCATTTCTCAGTGAATCATTTCATACGCCAAAAAACTTTAACTCGTGATTATCGCGCAATCTTCCCGAAACGGCTCAGAAAAATAATCTGTGGATTCACGACAAGAGACAATTCAAGCAAGCGTCGAAGTAAAAGAGTCATTCGTGTCAGAGACGAAGCTTGTTTTCAGACTTGTCTCCCGTATCGGATCGAGCGATACTGTGCCTCTCACTTTCCTCTAAGCACTACTAGAGCTTCGGTTGAATGGCAGGCTCTGTGACGAAGAATGCCATCGCCGTGCAGGCAACCTCTCCGGCTGTCGACCAGGCTGCTGATCCCTACAAGACCCTGAAGGATTGCGCTGCAGGAACTGCTGGAGGAATAGGTCAGGTACTCGCCGGTCAACCATTCGATTGCATCAAGGTCCGCCTACAGACGACCTCTGGTCTCTACTCCGGCGCTCTCGACGCAGCCACCAAGACCTTCAAGAATGAAGGACCAAAGGCATTCTACAAGGGCACCCTGACACCCCTTCTCGGCGTCGGCGCCTGTGTCTCGATCCAATTCGGCGTCTTTGGCGCAATGAAGCGATACTTTGACGTCAAGAATGACGGTGGCCCGCTTTCCAATGCACAACTCTACACGAGTGGAGGACTGGCGGGAGCTGCCAACTCAATCATCGTCGGACCAGTCGAACACATCAGAATCAGGTTGCAGGCCCAATCGGACAAGCACAAACTCTACCACGGACCTCTCGACGCCGTCAAGAAGATCTACGCCGAGAGAGGACTTCGGAGCGTCTATCGAGGATTCGGACCGACCTTGATCAGAGAATCCCATGGCACGGGAATCTACTTCTTCACCTATGAGTCCCTCCTCCGGTGGGAGATGGACAAGGAGGGCATCACACGCGAACAGATTCCGGCATGGAAACTCTGTGCCTTCGGTGCAGCCGCCGGTTATTCCATGTGGTTGACCGTCTACCCGATCGACGTGGTCAAGTCCCGTCTTCAGACCGACGGGTTTGGCAGCAAGCAAGTCTACAAGAGCGCTCTCGACTGTTTTCAGCAGACTTTTGCCAAAGACGGACTCAAGGCCTTCTTCCGTGGCTTCAGTCCCGTTCTCGTAAGGGCAGCTCCTGCCAATGCTGCCACCTTTTTGTGCTACGAATATTCAAGGAGTACAATCTTCAAATGAAAATCATGCGGAGCACCTCATACAATCTTCCGCGGTACAGCTGTGAAGAGATAGCTATAGATATAGACAATTCATTGTACAAAGATCATCTTGTCCATCCACGAGGAATCTACATATCCTGTCTTAGTGTCGTACGGGAACTTGCCTCTGACTGTGAAGCAGAGAAAACTTGCGCGGTATGGAAGGAATTGACACTCGTCATGTACGACTCCCTCTGCACTAGTTCTGGCGCCTGGGCTACTACGGTGTCGCGTGATGCATTCCCATTTGTAAGCCCGAGCTGTGCCAAGCGCGCCTGTTGATGATCGATACTATTTCCACGACTATGCGTGACACTTGGTATCTCAGTATGGTCTATCACCACTGGTCCATTACCTGAGTGTGATCTGAGTGGAGAGGCAATGACTTGAACTGTCTTGCCAACACCAGTCCTCCAGATACCTTGCTCATATTCCGCATCGTCGTTCAAATCTCTGTTCGTGGCAGAATTGAGAAGTTCGTCTGCAGCACCATCATCGGCCACGTCAGAGTCAGCATAATCGATGTCGAGGCTCGTCCCGGCGCTAGAGCTGGAGATGTCTGAGACAGGCCTCTCACGCAGGTGGCTTGCCGCCGAGAGAGGTCTGATTGACTGGTATGGACGACCTCCAAAAGATGTCGGCCTATTGACCAGATTGCGCGAAAAGGATTGGCGCACCACGTTATCCAACTCTGATCGTCCTTTACTGAGCCAAGAGCCTTGCGAATCTAATGACTGCAGAGAATGTATCGAGGTGTGCGTTACTGATCTTTGCATAGAAGGCCGTCCTAAAGAGAGGGCAATATGATCAGCAGAATGTGGGGGAGTGGTCATCTTGTTGCTTTCGTATAGAAGTGATTCTGATGGTACGGGACCACTGTCCATACTGGAATGTACAGGGGTTGTGGGCAGCTGGTAGGCCATTGAAGGCAATCTTTGGAGGCCTGCAGCCTCAGAAGGACTAGTAAATCCAGAACCAATCATGCTCGAGCCTATAGTCGTCTGTGGATACACTACGTCCGTGTCTCCAGAAAACATTTCATTTCGGTGCGGATATGTGTTGCCGATCGAATGATATGCTCCCATCGCATGAGTTGGATTCACTCTTTCCTCAGGTTTGGGGAAGGCATCCCCATTCAACAGAGGAGAAAATGTGGCAATCGCTGCTTCTTTCTTGGTCACAGTGACTGGAACTTGGCGGGAACTTTCGAGGCTCTTGTACTGACTCATTTGAGACTCATTTCTCGGTCGAGAGAAATTTCGAGAATGTGTATTGCGCGAGGAAGCAGGTCTGTGTGCGGTATTCGGGTCATAGAAAGCGTCAGTTGGGATCTCTTCCTCAAAGAAATCGCGCTCCGAGCTTTGTTGATGACCTCCGCCACTAGATGATGTCCTTAGTCGCTCTCCTGGTCGCGAAAGATCTTCAAGTGTCTCATATAGAACATAAGAGGAATTGCTTCCCCTTCTGTCCGACTCGGCCGATAATGGACTAGCAAGAGCTGTACGATAATGAGTCGCATTCTGTAACCCTTCAAGTCTCCGCGTTCGGTGCTGTGCGACATCATTCTCCTTTTTGACTCGAGCTATGCTAGCACGACGCCACAATGATGACCATGCATTGGCGAGTCGCAGACTGCTATTGCTATCGCGAGGGACATTGGAGCGATCTACGATTGAAAAGTCCGGGAAGGATTCCCTGTTGCCAGCAAGCACCACATGTGGTTCACTGCCATACATCTCCTGTCTTTTTTGCACCTTCACGAGTGAATCTGCATCATACCAGTCACCTGGCATCATAGAGGCAGAAGAGGCTGGAACTGCAGGAGATTCCAATCTCAAGGATTTGTCGTTCCCACTATATACAGGCATTACCGAAGATATTTCCACTTGAGAGAGTCCATCGCTCGATAGCTTCTTTTTTATGGTACTGTTATTCTGATTGCCTAGATACACCGTAGCTTGATGTGAGTTCTCCAAGCTTAATTGGTTCCGATAGTTAGAAGGGATTGTTGGGGCTGTGTGTAGGCTCTTATGTTTGCTTGTCGATTCGATCGCACTTTGGCGCCGTCTTTTTCGCCTTAGGTCTGTTTCGAGAACGTTTCGCAATTCACTGGTGTCCAATTCATCGGCGAGATCATCTATGAATGCAGAATTCGAACCTTTATGTAGTGTTGGAAGGTGGCCTTGTGGAGTCCTAGTATACTCTGCGGGTTGCTTATATCGGAGTCGCGGCCTGCTCCTGAACATGTCGCTTTTTCGCACCCGAATCGACCTCGCTTCAGGATCAATCGATCTTGAGGTTGTGTCTGTCTGGTAAGAACTGCGTCTGGTATGTCCATCAGGATTCGACTGCACTACAGATGGCTTGCGGGAATGTGTCCTTGTGTGTGATACAGTGGGATCAGTAGAGGGTAAAAAAGACTGTCCGCTGGGAGCTAGAAGACTGATAGGCTGCGAACTATGAGCTGTCCTGTCCCAACTGACTTTACGACTACCTTTGATGGGTTCTCTATAATTAGCACCTTCGGTATCACCAGCTGTTTTCTGTTTCGAACGGAAAAAGGGCATCGAGTGATCCTCAAGTTGGGCAATCGACTGCTTGCGATGCCACAGGGTATCCGCAAGCTGGCCCCGGGAAGTGGTCCGACTATCCCAGGCGATGTCTTTGGTAGATTATGAAACTGACTCGCCTCTTCTGTCACGATGCCACCCAGTAAGGGCGTGTGATGATGTGCAACCACTGTTCACCTCGCCAGAAGCCCAAGTTGTCCACCGGGATGCTTGATGGGCGATCACCGGCAAAGAATTTACTGGCATCGTATTCAAATTTGGGGTTACGAGCATTAACAAGATTGTTGGACAATGATTTGACGTGCAGAATGAGGATTTGCAATTGTGTGACACAGGACCTCATGCTGCCACGTCTGATGAATGGTGATCATTCAGGAATCACTGTTTTACATTTAACAAGATGGATTAGTGGTTCACGAGCAGTGTAGTAACCGCGTCCCAAGCTGTCATTCGAACTCGTGCCGCTGATACTTGTACAAACTCAACAATATCAAAGACCATTGTTCATTGTGGAACGAATTCAAAGACAGTGATAAAGCTGCACACATTTACCGTCCTTTACTGCTCTGGACGTGTTCTTCGCATAATCAGGCACACAACGTTATTCTGATCAGATTTGGCAGACTACTGGCTTTTTGTATGGAATCAACTTTGTTACATATATCAATGCAGTTCCGTCATTCACTTTTTTGCAGCCTCACTCTGTGCCTTAGCAGCCTCCTTTTTAGCGAGTTCAGCGGCTTCCTCCTGTTCAATGGTTGAGTCAATCACAGCCCCCTTGGATGGTTGGTTGCCGTGGGACAGAGCAGCAGCTGTGGGGTCTGGCTTAGGGGCATTCTCCTTGGCTTCCTCCTCTTTGTCGTGCTTCTTCTCTGCCTCGACTCGGTTCGCAAGAGATCTCTGATCCTTGTTGTCGACATCTACATGGGAGTTGTTTTTTCCTTCATCTTGCTATGATCCATCAGTGTCCTGCTCGAGCCAAGGCGAAAGAGAGCATACTCTATCAGTACCTGCGGCTTGTGACATCTTTGCTGAGCTTATTGAATGTGTTTGGCAATGTTTGACACCTTGTCAACTGGTGACTCGAGGAGGTCGGGGTGGATTTCGGTGTTGGTGTTAGTGACGATGCTCTCCAAGAATTTCCAGCGGCAGAAGCCTTTGCGTCTGATCTGCGTCATCAGACAGCGGTTGTGCAGACCGACACGTGACTCTACACTTCTACACGTGTGTGTCATCCACGGCTCCGTAGTGGTACATCTTTCTGGCAACCACTGGATGGCGACTTTACCATAGGAGTTTGTGCACCTTATTGATAGGCATTGGTCCGATATGTACATGAGCCCAACAAGCAAGCCATCCGTGCACGAGTGCTACCAATGTGATATCTGCAAAGCACGAATGCCTGCTGGGAATATGAGCATTGATGCACTCAATGCCATACACGCAATGTTGGCAAAATAATATTCTATCAGTCTATTGGAATTACAGTGATCGAGAAATGTACTATCATTCCCACTCAATCGTGGCTGGAGGCTTTTGACTGATGTCATAAACACACCGGTTCACACCTGATACCTCATTCAGGATTCTGCTGCTCACCTTCCTCAAAAACTTTGCCTCGAAATCGAACCAGTCGCAGGTCATGAAATCACTCGTCTCCACTGCGCGCAGTGCAATCACTTGCTCGTATGTTCTTTTATCACCAGCAACACCGACCGCCTTGATTGGCAATAAAGCAGCATAGGCTTGCGCAATCTGGTCATACAAACCAGCAGCCCTGATCTCCTCAATGAAAATTGAGTCGGCATGACGAGCAATTCTAGTCTGTTCTGGTGTAATCTCGCCCAGGATGCGAATCGCGATACCAGGACCAGGGAAGGGATGGCGTCCAACTAATTCAGCAGAAATTCCCAGTTCTCGCCCCATTTTCCTAACTTCATCCTTGAAGAGCTCACGAAGTGGCTCGATTAGCTTCAATTTCATGTCCTTGAGCAGCCCGCCGACATTGTGATGAGTTTTGATAGTTTGTGAGGGACCCTTGAATGATATGGATTCAATCACATCAGGGTACAAGGTTCCTTGTAGAAGATATTCGATCTTACCTCCGGATTTCTCGTCGATCTCCTTCGCAACAGATTCGAATTCCCGAATAAATTGATTGCCTATAATTTTGCGCTTCTGCTCGGGATCTGTCACGCCCTTCAGCAAATCCAAAAATCGCTGGGATGCATCTTGGACCCGGAGATTAATTCCAAGGTCAACGGTGAGTGTCTTGTGTACTTGCTTGGCTTCATCAAGTCTTAGGAGACCATTGTCGACCAAAACAGCATGGAATCGATCGCCGATAGCTTCATGCATCAACTTTGCAGCGACCGTAGAATCGACTCCTCCACTAACGGCACCGATGACTTCTCCCTTCTCGCCGACCAAGTCTCGGATCCTTTGGACCTCAATTTTGGCGAATTTAGACATGCTCCACTCGGTTTTGCAGCCGCATACTCCTATGGCAAAGTTTTTGATAATAGCAATTCCATTCTTCGTATGCGTGACCTCCGGATGGAATTGTATACCGAAAAGGAGTTTTTCTGAGTGTGCAATTGCTGCAAAAGGTGCGTTTGTAGTCTTGGCGATGATCTCAAATCCTTCCGGCAGAGATTTTAGTTTGTCTCCATGGGACATCCAAACATCTAAGCTAGAACCCAAACCATCGAACAGTCGAGTAAGCTTCGGCTTGCTTGAGCTGTGATTCAGAGTCAAGGTCGCACTGCCATATTCGCGATGAGTTCCTGCATCGACGGAATTATTGTCACGGTGCCAGGCTATCTCCTGCAAACCGTAACAAATGCCTAAGATTGGCAAGCCCAATTCAAAAACCGCTTCGGATACATGAGGTGAACCCTTCTCGTATACTGAATATGGTCCGCCAGAAAAAATGAGTCCTTTCGGAGATAAAGCCTTTATCTCCTGCAGTGTCGCAGTGCAGGGCAGCATCTCGGAGTAGATGCCGAGATCTCGTAATCTTCGAGTAATCAAATGAGTATATTGCGACCCGAAATCCAGAATCAGGATGGTATCGAAGGCTACTGCTGCAGGCTCATGCCCTGAGCCGACAGAGGGCTCCTGTGATGGTGTCGAAGCCATAAATGAATCGAAACCTAGGACAGGACCGCTCTTCGAGATTAGGCAGCTTCAATACAAGAAACAAGGTCTTTAGAAGCAGCAGTCGGATTTACTGTTGTCGATTACTGTATAGTATCTATTAGAATGGATTGTTCCCAAAAATGAGTCAAAACGATCGTGCCGGTATCGATTCGAAGCGTCCCGCATGAATTTCCAGCCAATCACATGTCACTCCGCTGGAGACCAAGACGCTCTTCTCAATGACACAGATATCTGGCAGAACGGATTCTACACATAGAAGCGCTACGCAGTCAAGTTTTCAAGCTTGCGGAGACAGTCAATGCTCTTGTATGCTTATAAGATGTGTCATCTGAGATAGTTGACATACCGGACGACAGGAATCCTGGTGAATATTCCGCGCAATGCAATAGTCGTCTTATCCCACTCCTTTTGCATTGTGGACAGATCCTGATATTTTGCAATAGTGATTGCAAACGCCGCTCATGCCTCGACAATTACACGATGCCGAGACGAGTCATCGGCCTGAGCTGCAATCCGTGGTTGACGGATTGCAGGAAATCGGTCAGAAGGTCTCTTCCACTGCCGCTGCTTGGATAAATCCGTCCTCATCAATCGTGAAGGACATAGCGCCCCATATGAAACGTCCATCCTTTCAAAAACGATTGTTGTCTTCGACATCTCCTTCAGAATTACTGCGTAGTAATCTTTCTCCATCAGAAATCAGTTATCGGCAGATAACATATCTACCTGACGACTTGTTAAGAGATATACCAGAAGACGATGGTTCGCAAGCATTCTCCCTTTTTCAGGGGTTTGAGGCCTCACTTCCAGACGTCCCCAGAAAAGCCCTTAGAGGTAGAAGTACTCCAAGAGGTAGTTCAGGCAACCAAGGCATTCACCGTTCTCGAGGTCACAAAACACCTGATTCAGTCAGACTCGAACGTGACCGTGATCAAGTTGCACACACCTTAGAAGTCTTGAATATACGCAAATCGCTCGCATCCAACGACATTCGGGAAATTGATGCGAAATTAGCTACCTTAAATAAGATGCGAGCAGGCTTGATACTCAAGCTAGAAGACCTGGAAATCGTGGAAGCTGAAACCACCGACGAGTTGCAAACTATTGAGACCAAGCTGATGGAAAGTAAAGAAATTGAAAATTCTGTCGATCTGGATTTACACACAAATCTAGTGTCCCCTGACACTTTCGAGGAAGATGCATCTAACTTTCTTTCGCAAAGCACTTATGGCTCGCTTTCGCGAGCGTCTGCTCGCAAAAGAAAGGCACAACGCCGAAAGTCCACGCCAGTACTTCACCAACACTTTGAGTCAGGCTCCTTAATCAAACTTCTTCCAGCTCATAATGAAGCCATCACTGCCCTTGATTTTGACCATCCTTTCGGAACCATGGTTACTGCATCGATTGATGATACCGTCCGAGTCTGGAGTTTGGCCAGCGGACGATGCCAAGGTCTTCTTGAAGGTCATGCGGCATCTGTCAGGTGTTTGCAGCTTGATGATACGATCGTGGCTACTGGATCAGCAGATGCTAAGATCAAGCTTTGGGACCTCGGCATGAGTGAACAATACTCTTCTGTACCTGTAAGCTCAGTATCGAATCTCATCAACAAATACCGTACTGCCAGCGATTCTGACTCCGATAGCCAATCGCACATGGCTGCAGATGGTCGTGAATCAACGAGTAAAGATTACAAGCAAGTGGTCGATTGTTGTACACATACACTTGATTCTCATGTTGGGGAGATAACTGCATTGCACTTCATAAATCAAACTTTGGTGTCCGGATCTCAAGATCGAACGATCCGGCAATGGGATATGACTACTGGCAGACTTATGCAGACGTTGGACATTCTCGGTTTGTCTAGCCAGTCTTGGATCAGTAATGCTAACACGTTTATCGATCCCAATACAGGAGGTAGCGGTGCATTTGTGGGCTCGATACAATGTTTCGAGCAGGGACTTGCTGCTGGTACTGCAGATGGTGTTGTTCGGTTTTGGGACCTCAGAAGTGGTGCCGTGGCTCGCGAATTGACAGGCCACACTGGGCCAGTTACATCGGTACAATTCGATGATATGCACCTCGTTTCAGGCAGTCTGGATCGGTCGGTCAGGATCTGGGACTTGCGGACTGGTTCTATACATGATGCTTATGCATACGAGCGTGGGATCACTGATTTACACTTTGACGCTAGACGAATCATCACAGCCGCAGGCGAGCCCCACGCAAAAGTGTACGATAGAATCGTAGGTCGCCACTGGAACTGCGGCGAGGATGAAAATGTCGATCCGGGCATTGTCCGGACACTAAGGAATAAGGAGAGTTATCTCGTTGGAGGAAAAGATAATGGCAACGTCGCCATCTGGTCTATTTAATCTGCTCAGCCGGTGCGTCATCTATTGGAATTTTGAAGTAATGATAGTCATGGATGCTGCAATGCATAGCGTAGGAACAATGACCATTTAGCTGAGCATCGAGAAGACATCGCCACTCACTCTGGTCCTAGCTAGTGATTATTTGTGTTCATCATCTCATATCTAACAAGTCACATCTACATTCATTTCCAATCCTTGGCAATAATGATAGCCCATTCGAAGTCTAGATGTACCACTTTGTCGTCATCGATGAAGCGACTTCTGGCCTTGTATTCACCTCTGGCGAGCATACCAGAGGGCGCTTCCTCCTCTGCCAATTTTTTGGTATAGATGTCAGTGCTTGGACCATATGATCCAATCATTTCCTCAAATTTATCGACCTTGATACCTTTTCGTTTCACAATCTGCAAGTACTTGAGGCCAGAGACAACTTCCCGCTGAACCTTGAATTGCAAAACCATGGCGTACCGCACTCCTTCTTTGATGACAAAAGGCTCGCGTAGCAACTTTTCGACAGCTCCCGGAGCCGCCAAATTCACGGTGACATCTGGACGACCATCCACCTTGAGACTGATGGACTCGATGAGCACCTTGGAAGGATTCTGGGCATCGTGTATGATAGGGCCCCCATCAGCCTTGATTCCCAGACTTGCTTTCCATTTGTTCAGGGACTCGTCGTGAGCATCCAGTTTGGCATATTCCTCCACTGTCTTCTGCTCTCCTGCAGGTATATACCCCGCCTGGGAGTCTTCGAAATCATCCTTAGCATCAGAACTCATTTCTATCAGACACTCTTTGCGTCACTATCAGTCACGGTTCTGGGAGAGCGTCTTATCGTTACTGGCAAGTTGCACCGCTCTGGTGAGTCGCCCAATGCTTCAACATTGGTGGTGACGTGTGTAGGATGCTAGTGGCACGGCCTCTTGCGTTGTAAACGATTGTCAAAGCAAGAGCGAAAAGGCACGTGAGTATACACTATCCCACGCAAAACTCCACGCACCACTTTTGACTTCTGTCTACTTGTGCTTGTCTTGTATGATCTATGATTTTCTAGCAAGATCTGCATGCACTTCTTCTCAGAACCATTGTAGAGAATCGATTCAAGAGAACCAATTCGCGCTAGGACTACTCTATGTCGTGTGAGTCAATTCGCAATAGCCGTTGTCGACCGCATGACAATTGATCTGTATTGCAGTTCTATGTTTTGAGAGTTGTTCTAGAGAGATCGGCACTGAGTGCGTGGACGCTGAGGGATGCTTGGCACAACATGTCGGGCCATGTAGACTGTCATAGATGAATGAATGCAGAACTTGTAGTACCTAGACGAGCATCATGTGTCCCCTCGTAGAGAATTGTGCCAAAATCGGACTGTCAAGGTCTCGTAGACGCACTTCGGAACTGTAAAGATGGAATAGAATGTTCGGATCCCGACCAAAGTGAGCGAATAAGACGGCCAGGTGCTGTGTATACTCTCTCAATCCTCGTCGCTACTGTCTCTTCTGCGTCGATTCGGGTTCTCAAATTCTTCCTCACTTCCTATATCATCACGCTCTGGCAGCGTAATTTTTGCGAACTCACGCGGCCAGTAGATCATCTTTCTCCAACTCTTCTCATCATGAATGACCGTCACTATCTCACCCGCCAACTTGTTCGCCCTCTCTTCGAAGGCTGCGCAATCGATCAGAACATACCCACCTCTCCGAATCCACATAGTGTTTCGAAATTTGGGCGGCAATTCTACCATGACATTTTGTGTACTTGAAGTTGCAGTGGGTAAAGGCTCCGATAAGGTGACAGTGTAGATATTATTTCCTTGTATAGATTCAATCTTGCCAATCCTCTGACTGCTTGTCAATTCTGCTGGAGGTTCTGCAAGCAGCGCCTGCTGTTGGTTTTTGCGACCCATATTATTGGTCTTCTGTTCTCCCGCTACTCAAGACACGCAATTGACACAGCACTCTCAGCGGAGACCCTGTGCTCACCGCTGTTACGAGCAATTGGAGCCTTGGAATAATAATCATGCTTCAACCTTACAGTATCTGCCGAAAACGCCACAAAATCACGTGTGCTTCTGTGGGCTGTAATTTTTTGGTTCCGAGCGTTCCCCTACAGCACAGTAATCTTGGCAATTTTTGTAATCGGCCTGGGGCTAATTTTCTGAAGTTATTGGTCGCTGCAAGTTACTCATCTCAGTAGTACTCGGTGATGGCAAATTCTGTATCCCCAGTGATACTGGGATATGCTGAGCCAGTCGGCAAGAAGTACCGACACCAGACCTTAAACGACCCCTGCATTTCACGTCTCGGAGGCCCACCTGGATTTCTGTCATCTGTTCCTAAGCTCGACGATACGGCTATTACATGTCCGAAATGCTCGAAAGTGATGTCTCTTTTGCTACAGCTTTTCGCGCCTGAGGGTGCAGACAGACCTCATGCGTATGTGCGCTTGCTATATGTATTCACATGTCAAGATGGGAAGTGCGCAGAACCTGGATGGTCCAAGTCATTCAAAGTTCTGCGAGCACAAAGTACAGTTGTAGACCTGCAGGAAATCGGCTCTGAAAGAAGCCTTTTCGAGCTTTTTGAGATAGTGAGCGAAGCCGAGCCACAGGAAAGACCTTCGAAAGCTAGCCGGGCAACAGAATCATCAACTGATCCGCAGTCAAAGTATCAAGATGTGCTAGTGGAAAATGACGGATCCGAAAAGTATGTCAAGGTCAAGGGTGATGCTGTTTTCTACAAGTTCAACAAGCGTTTGCAAATAGCCCCCGAGCAGATCCTGAGGTATTATCGGTCTAGTGAAGTACTTGCCTCAAGTGACCTCGTGACCCTCTGGATTTCCAACGAAGGCAAACTAGCAGACAAGGACGTTCCAAATTGCGAACATTGCCGTGGACCACGTTCTCTGGAGTTTCAGATCATGCCAACCACACTGAATTATCTGGGGTTGGACGACACATCCGCGGAGAGCTTAGACTGGGGTGTTCTGTGTGTCTATACCTGTAACAATGCTTGCGATCACGCAAACAGGGCCTTCGTGGAGGAGAAGCTTTTCAGACAAGAATATGATATGAAAACCAGTATTTTCTAGTGGCAAGCACAAGACAACTCCTTCTGTGGCTTTACTGCGATACACAACAGTTGGTGCAACACAGAACTCGTCCAACATGTACAGTCCATGGCCGATGGGCTCATCGAATAACGAAGCTGGGTTACTAGCAAACGTTAGACGGAATAGGTCGGATTCGTGCCCATGTCATGAGATCGCACTGTGCTTAGTGATGCGTGACAGATAGGTCCGCCGATTCGATACCATGCCGTCACGACCGTGGTAATGCCGCAAACCCCTACTCGACAACGCCAGCCGCTTGGTGACCAGCCCACATATGTTAGCATGACGGGCTACATATCGAGATGCGCCACTGGGAACCACATCTACTAGCAGCTGGGTCTTATTGATGAATCCCAAGCTCTGGATCTCAAAAGTGACTGATATTGTCATGTAGAACTATGTTTGTCTAATTTCTGATCAGAGCTCTAATCAGAATCTCCTACAAAGCAGAAGCTCGACTGAGAGGCTTAGGAAGTATTGTCAGAGCGATGTTCCGTTGCTCAAGGATACAAAATAATGGCTATATATTTACTGACATGTATCATTGCCAACGGAAGAACGACTTAAAATGGTAAAGATTGACCAGTGACGAAGCAAGACTATTTGCCGCGACTTTGTGCGTGGCAGTATGAATGTGCAATTCGTTAACAGTAGTACGATAATAGGTCAAGAAACGATGTAGCCCAAACCTACAGGTATTGATACAAGCATGAACCAATTTTTCATCGTCCTGTTTATTCATAATCTTTCTTCAGTTCTACCATCATAGACCAGGTTTTCGAAATTGTTTCGGTATGTTTCGTAGCGGATCGCTGTTGTGAGCTGCATGATACTTCTCGTCATGTTTCCGGAAGTGCTCAATATCTTCTGGATGGTTCCACTTACTCTCATCATCATCATTCGGATCAGAGTGAAATACTTCCACATGATGTATATCAAATTCTGTTTCCTCATCCTCGTGATGACCTTCAAATCCAAAATCTGGCAGTTGTCCCCCGCTCTTCTTAAACACAATCCACTCGTCGCGGCTGACTTTACCATCCTTGTCGGTATCGATCAGCCTTGTCACTTCCTTCACTATTCGGTCCACAGTCTCTGCGGACACGTCGGTCTCCTTATATGCATCTTGTTCTTTGTTGTTCTTCACACCATAAATGGATGTGATGTCGTCCACTGTCCAAAAGCCGGTCCTATCCAAATCATGAATTCGGAAGAACGCATCGTCCTTGTGGCATGAGCTTGACATGAATTATTCTCGCCTCTGCTTCTTACATCGTACATGGTCACATGATGCTCATTCTTCATGTGCTTATATTCCCAGGAGTTCTCATCTGGCACGGCACTAATAAACGAGAACGAGATGACCCACAGAGCTGCATATATTGTGCACACTCTGGCTAGCATATTGAGAACTTCCGAATGCCCTATACTCTGCACATCGAGTCAATTAACAAGGCGATTGCAAAAAGATGCGTGTCCACACGATTGCCAAAACACGATTTCAAGCTTTCCAAATCGTAATGACCCTCGTGTAACTGAGCAACCAATTGCGACACGTGCATAATCACAAGTGAATTGGCGCTGCGTGGAAAGTATTCGCGAATCTACACATTATGGCTGTGAAGTCCACGATATCGCTACTGGTAGAATGCTGTATCTTATGGCTTTACTATTCACCAACATTACAAAAGGACATTTTCAAGCACTTCTGCGTTGGGACGCACTACGTGAAAATCATTACTTCAGCTAGCAGCCATCAATTTGTGTAATTCAGCTACCAAGCCGAGCAGCTTTTCAGCTTCTTCTGCCATCTTAACAGGATTTATAAGATGCGTCAACAGAAATCCATTCCTGGGCGGTCTCTTTTCATTTACGGTTCATTATCCTCATTAGTCCTCCTCGCGATATCATGTATATATATAACGAAGTCTCAGTCGCGCTCAAAAAGCTCTGGTGGCAAACGCAAGAGAGTTGTGATATCTGGTCAATCTATACAAGAAATGAGAGAATTTGTCTCAACGGCTACGAACTCGGATGACGAGCTATACTTGGTACTGTATGTTTCAGATGCCTCCAAGGAAGAATCAAAGCAGGACTTTGATAAAATGTCGCTTCACCATGATTCACATATCCTTCGACACGAAAAGCCTGCGGGCATCATTCATATGACGCGACACATCTTGCCTGATGTGGTTGTTGTGCTAGACAGCATGCATCAATCGGTAGATTTCACACAACTTGTTGACTGGACTGCTCAAGTAAGGTTTCGAACCAATTCGATGGAACATATCCCGAGGAATCTTGTTGGTCGTGGTGACGTAGTGCTTGTATCAGGATTTGCGAGCTATACAGAAACAATCTCAGCATGATAGAAGCCTTGAGCTTCGCAGAGTAAGCGCCAGAAGATAGTGATAAGTGGACACAGATGGAGATCTATCAACAGCTGATGTTATTCTTGACAGAACCGGTAGTATTGACTAATTCATGGCTAAGCTCTGGTTGTCATCAAAGCACCACGAAGGCGCAGATAGTGTCATCACTAGAAGAATCTCACCTAAGTTGTCCTGTGGTGCATCTCAAGATGCCGCCGTAATTTCTCCAGGGCTTGTGGCTCGGTGATTGAGTTATCCTCGATCTTATACTCTACGACAAGTTCGAGAAGCTCTTTCATGACCTTGATGTCTGCGCCATACTCAAGAAGAAGCGGTTTTATTGTGTTTCCACCAATGAATGACTTGAAGGCCCAGGCACGCTCCTGTCCAAGGGAATGAATACGATTGATTATGCAGACCAGAGTCTCCGCTGTTTCCGCGGTCGATAAGTGCTTGTCGAGGATGAAGGTCACAAAAAGTGCAAGCAGCCAATCTTTACCTAATGAGCGTACAAGCTTGCCCAGGTCTAGCGTAGAAGTGTCAGCATCTACATAGACAGAGCGTGGCGGGAAAATTGCTTTAGTCAATTGCTCATGAGCTCCCGTGAGCTTCAGATTATCCCGAATGACAACGCTTGCGAATGGTTCTTCCAACTCGGGATGTTTCTTCAGCTTGCTCATGTCATGAGCGAAGGGGAGAAGCGCGATAATCAACCACAGTCGTCCATCGGCTCTGTACTGGTCGAATAGACGCAGAAGTTTTTCATCCTCACCAAGAACTTTTATTGCCCGCTCGACCTGCTCGAACTGAGGCTGAGGGCTGATTGTCTTCTCTGGTATCATGTCTTGAAACACTATAGGATACAGCGCTTGTGAGTGAAGTGCTCGAAGTGCTTTAGGAGGATCGAGTCCTTGCATCATCTTTAGTACTTCAATTCCTATCCTTTCCTTTACGACCTTATCTTTCAATGCTACACGCACTTCATGCGTCTGCATTTCTGAAAAAGTTTGTCCTTCAATGCTAAAGCCGAACTGTGAGGAAAATCTGATACACCTCAGAATCCTGAGGGGATCATCCAGAAAAGTTTTGCGAGGTGCTAAAGGTGTTTGAATTAGACCATTGGACAGGTCGCATAATCCTCTCGTAGTTGGGTCTTCGACACACCTTGTCTGTACGTTGAAATACAAGGCATTCATTGTACAATCTCTCCTCTGTGCATCTTCCTCCAATGTCCCAACATCAACCACTGTCGGCGTGCGAGATTTGTCTGATCCATACGACTCTGTCCTGAGTTGCACAAAATCCAGGTCCAGATGCAAGAATTTACTCGTCGCAGTATCTAAATGTTTAGACTTCTCTGGATTTGCCAGAATTTTTGTGATGGAGCCGGTCTTAAGATCAGGGTGCTTGGAAGCAAGATATTGAGCAAAGTGCACGGCAAATTCGTGACCGGACATTGAAGAGAT
Organism: Taphrina sp. SM11; assembly: GCA_004000165.1. Lineage (NCBI taxonomy): Eukaryota > Fungi > Ascomycota > Taphrinomycetes > Taphrinales > Taphrinaceae > Taphrina > Taphrina sp. SM11. The sequence goes on along the minus strand of RHDT01000331.1, from coordinate 2,871 downwards.
GGCAATGTCTATGTCATGTGAAGGTTTTGCGAGTAACTTGTCGCGGACCCATCCTCCTGCATAACGGACCTCGACCGTCCTTCCAGGAAACGCACCATTCTGTATTGCTTCGTTGAGCAATGTGGTAAGCTTCTCTTCCTCGGGCTCCAAACATATTTGCGATACTAGTCCGTGCTTCTCCTCTGTTTGCATGTTCCAAGGACTGCTAGATCTGCTCCGCTTCATTGTTGTAGATCGTGATAATCGTTTCACAAATGTCAGCATACACAGTCAAGACAGAGAATGAACAGCTTGACCCCGAAGAAGGATTTCAAGTGCACAAAGTACAAGCAGTTGAGCCCTTCAAAACTCTGTCTTGAGCAAATTATGATGAAGAAATCATCAGCTCGAAGTTGCGGTCCTTCCTTTTGTCGACGAATGGTGGTCCTTGCACTTGTATGCTATGCAGCTTATGCGGAAGGATCTGAATTTATAGTGGGGCTTCCGATGCTGGGAGTCCAGACTCAAACCGAGCTAAGTTGTGGGAAGAAAATGAGAAAAGCGTCAATCCTGTGGGAATATCATCCCTCGCGAATGCTTTCATGCTGGGTGACCTCGATATGCAGGTTTCATGCAGCAATACTGTCGACAAGAGACAAGCCACGGCCAGAGACCACTCGAGCAAGTCCGGGATATTCTGCTTATATTATTTAAAGATGAGTGTGTCACGTGCATTCGCAACAACTGCACACAGGTTCAATCTTCTCAAAGCTGAAATTGATATATCCTCGACAGTCTGTCATCGAAGGTCTCTTCGGAATATACCAGACAGCTGTAACACATCATCCTTGTCGCCACGTCTTGGGGGTGTAGATAGCTCTCCATTTCAACAATGTCTCGAGTGGTCAAGCAGTTCTACAATCGCGTCAGTGCTCATGCATCAGCGATCTGGCATGTAAGACCACGAACGGTTCGTGGTTCCTAAACGAGCTGTACTTATAGACGTTCTACATCCTTTGTGCTGTGGTCGTGAGTACGATCAATTACGAACACAACAAAGAAGAGAAGCTTGCGTGAGAGGGAACTGACAGTTATACTGATATAAATGCCGACCTTGAATGTATGAAAATTAAAACGACATTCATATATTCCTCCAGGCACTCCACTTTTGCTGCTTAGTAAATGCGAGAATGACGTGGCTTTCGACTTCTGGTAGTACCAGACAGGTCAATATATGGTCTTAAAGATTCGGGCGTTGAAATCGATATTGAGTCAGATTCAGATCTGTTGTCGCGATCCTTACTCATCTTCTTAAGAACTGTGACAACTTGGGCGCAATCTTCATATCTTATGCTTACTCACAAAGCCATGGAGATTGGTCACAAATCAGAGTACACCAGGAGTTCAAGAGGATGCTACTACTGCCTCACCTACATATCAAAGTTCTTATTCAAGGAGCCACAATCTCAATTATCACCTACTTCAAACAAGCTACATCATCGATCTTGCGTGCTTTTCGACTGCTACAGCCGCGATGAGAACTAAAGCAGATAGTCATGTAGGGTATCCTCATTCACAGCTTGGCCTATAATTATATGCTCATTACAGGGCTTACTCGAACTCCTACCTTAACGACACATCCGAAGGAGCAAATCCACAAGACACACTCGGCTGAGAGCATTCTGAACTGTAGACAGATCATCTATGATGAATGCGTCGGAGAAGCCAATATTCACTTCAGGGTGGCAGTAGCCATGATAGTTCTGACAAATAAGCAAGTACCTGGACTACTGTCTACCTGGGCCATAGAATAACAAACATTCTGAACAACACTATCGTTCGATACCCGGTCACCTCATGCCTAAGGAGTCAGATCGAGCTTTTGCGACGTTCGAACGTTCACTAGGAACTGTGCCAGAGACTCTGGTTTCCAGATGACAATGGCTCGAAAGATAGTGGTAGATCTGTTGGCTGTACGACCACAGCCACCACTGGGTGTCTTCGCACAATATGCCTCGCCCAGCGTCTCCGGATCTGAAATTCTGTCAGAGTAGAACTTCAGCCAGTCTTAGGTCAGGAACTGATGCAATCGCTTGTCAGCTGACGGCATGCATGCTTATGGAACATCTTCGTCTAGTCACTCTGGCAGGCTCAATTGTCCATAGTTCAGATATTAATGACCTTGAAAGGCAGCAACAGAGGAATGGATTCAGCTTACACTGAATTGCAAGTTCGGCTGACACAGGTACCACAATTCGCGCTTTGACACCACTTTTCTTTTTCTTTTTGGGGAAGACTGATTTCATCCGCTTGCTCGTACCGAGCATTTGTTTGTTCTCTTCAAGAGCTTTGCACAACTTTCCGATGATGTACCCAAAGCTGATCCCATCCTTAAAGACATGAGGAGCGGTCCCAATGAAACGCTGCCCATTTAATCTTGTCTTTGTACTTCAACCTTGTACACAAAGATGCCCACCTCGATAGTCACTTTAAGAAAGATTCTCATTTGGCTAGCTATGCTTCGTTAATTTACTGTCGCTAGCAAGGTTCATAAGAAGCGTGGAAACAAATTTGTAGAATTGTGTTTATGGGGTTTAGCCTTGCAATACTGTACTATAGAGCCATCAAGTACGTCGATGAGCATACAATAGTGCGGGGTGAATTGTTACGGGAGCGAAAAACTTCAATATTTTGTATGACCACCTTTCGCGCTAATCACTGCCTCGATCCTTCTAGGCATGCTCTCCACCAACGACCTCAAATGGGCAGGATCCATACTGCCCCAAGCTTCTTTCACAAGAATTTCAAAGTTCTCAGTCGTCAGAGTCTTGTTCAAGGCCTTTTTTTGTCTTGCCCAGTTCTTCCAAATCAGTCGTTTCAGCAAATGCCACA